>VXAY01006445.1:99446-371294 GCA_013399855.1 Oxyruncus cristatus
TTTGTTAATATACGATTGTTGAGCAGAAACTTGACATAGATTGTGCATTTAAGAATCATGGCAACTTCCTTCTGTTTTTCCATAATCCTCCTCTAGAGGCGCTTGTAGTGCAAAACCAAGAGTAACTAGGCAGCTGTTATCAGCTGGGGCCACTTGGAAAAAACTTATTTTTAAGATGTAATGAAGCTGTGTGCCAGATGTCACGATTACCACTTTTCACAGCACGAGAGCTTGCTGCATACTTACAGGCAATGCTCACACCTTAAGTTTGTTTGTCCTTCATTAGATCTCAACATTTTATGGACACTATGTCCAATACACAATTTTCAGTACAGTAAGCAGTCACTGAGATTAGTATTTAGCTACTAGAAATTAAACCAACTGTTACTTTCAAGACAATTTCAGTGCTTCCAACTTGGTCCTTAAAGTTGTTGTCAGCCTATATGGCATGAAATGTGAGGGCTGGTCAGAGGCTCAGTACAGCATCATATGATTCCCAGAGAATCTCCCTTTAAGAGACTACAGAATAAATAAGCTCCACTGGTCCCAGGGAAATTGAAGGAATGTTAAGAACCTAAATGACTTTGTCTTTAAGCAGGTCAGAGTCTTTCTGGCTGCAGCCCAGTCTGGATGAAATAGTTCAGCTGAGGTGAATTGGAACCACTGACCTGCTGCAGATAAACACATATTCAGACCTGCTGCATTTTGGCAATTGCTTCATTCTGGTCTATCTCTGTGGAACATCCTTGTTGCCTTATCAGGCTAAACTTCTGGCAAGGTCAAAGTAGGTTTGTTTTTTTTTTTCCCAAATGGTGAAACCAATTTTTTTTTTTCTCATGGTGAAACCCATTAGAGAAGTTTTCTGCAAGTATGAACCCTACAGTCAGATGCTTGAATTGCTCTTCTTACTTGTCATGATAGAACATCCTAGGAGGAATGTCTGAAAGAGATAACATAAATAAGGAAACATCTCACAAAGTGTGACTGTGTACTCCACATTTCACAGAAGTGACAGCTCACCCTAACTGAACTCTTCAGTCTGTCAGATGCGGAAGCCCATCCTTGCATAAGAACACAAGGCTAATCCCTGAGCATCCTCATAAGAGCCTTTTTTATGTCATTAATAGTGCATGGTGCTCAAGTAATGCTTAGTCTGCTTTGCCTCTTCAAGTGCTATTTTCTGTCCTACAGATTTCTGTGTATACACAAGAGCTTACAAAATATTAGCATTAATGTGTATACTATGCATATGGGTACACATATACCTACATCTACTGGAAGGAGCTTTGCTGTTAGTGATTTTTCATTTGAAGAACACTTTCTTGTTCTGCATTTTCTCAGAATAATGAACTTTATAGTAGTATTTCTTCTTGCCACACTCATTCATATGACAGGAATTTTAGCTCATGAAACAACCTTGTAGTTCAACCATTTTGATTATTTCATTGGCATGTGTATTGCCTTGATGAGACTTGTTAGTCTTCTGCTCTGTGTAGAGGGAGCATCCCATAGGAGTTAACTAAATAACAGTAATCCACAGTATTTCTGGAAAAATTCACAGATGTGGATGCTAGCATTTTCTGAAAAAAAGTATGAAGTCTTCCACAGTACTTTTTTCAAGGCTGTTCTCTTTTACATGGGAAGCGTAGCTGCCCACTGACTTGCCTTTAAGTAGAAGTTGTGTGACCTCAGTAAACAGCTGTACCAGATGCACCACCAAAATGGCCTTTGGTTTCTGTGTGTTTTCAGCTATCCCACAAAAGCGTAAAGGAGTCAAATCAACTTCACTTTCTGTATCCAAGAAATCCCACAGTCAAAATAAGTCCCATCAAAGGAATGGTTCATGTGGTTATTTGACTTTCCAAATTAGTATTGCTAATACTTACGTATTTTGACCATGGTATGAGATCATTTAGTAACAGTGCAATATAATTACTGGATGTTACTAGTCTTTTTCCAGTAAAGGGTAGAAGGGTAACAGAAAAGTTACCGTTTCTTGATTTAAGCAGATTTGTCCCACTGTGACATTTAAAATAACTGTCAAATAGTAAAAAAAGGAGAAGGTTCTTTCAAGCTGTTACCTCTTGGGCTGTTGCACGTCTTTGGAGACCAGGTTGTGACAAACTGTGTTGCGTAGATTGAATCTATGAGAAAAGAACGTGTTTTTCAGCTCAGCTTGTGCTGTCTTCAGACAGCATTGCATCTGAACCTGTGCTATAGAATAAAAAGGAGCACAGCTACACGTGTATTTTCAGAATGGTTTTCACTAGTATTAATTTGAAAAGGAAGGGAGCTAATGATGAAATGCTCAGACATGGATCAGAACTTCCCCATCCTTTTTAAAGAGGAGATGGAAAGCTTGGATTTATCTTCTCAATGTGGCCTGAGTTGATACTGTTTTCACATTGGACAAAGACAGGGAGATTCCTGATGTGAATGTTGTTCTGACTGTCGATGAACTTTTACTTTGCAAAAGCTGGTAACATTTTTTCGTGGTTTAAAAAGCTTGTGCTGGAAAAAAAAGCTCTAATGTTTCTGCTTTGTCTTTTAAGTTGAATTTTAAATTCTACTTCTTTGGAAAAGCTGAGAAGTATTAAAAATAAAATAACTTAATGTAGGCCAGAATAAGAAGGGCTGTTCTGTAATTAAGCCTGCTGAATTTGTATTCATTTACACTAATCTAATTATTACTTTCTTTGAATGCTCTGCTGTGAGTCAAAATAAGCTAGTGCTGGATTTGAGAACCACAGAATGAGAAAAGTAAGCAAAAACTACAAAGAGATACTTTTTTTTTTTGCATCTTTTGAGTTTTATGAGACTATAGCAAACTTTATGTAGACAAATAACACTGCAAATTAATTCAAGAATATTGCATGGTTCCGCTTTTCAGCATGCTTTCCATTGATTAATAATGGCAGATCAACCTGTGCTGCGCTAGTGCTTTCTGAGGTTGAGGAGTGGTGGAACCTCAGTCCATTTTCACCTTCAACGAGCAGCAAGACCGTGAGCTAAAGAACCTGAAACTGAAACATTGCAACTCCATGGAATCACTTTTAAATGAAGCAAGATATCATGTGGGTTAAATGATTTTGCATCTGTAAAGATATAGCAACCAATTTCCAAAAGGAACTAATGCACATTCACAGTCACCATTCTGAAAAAAATACTGTGATTTGTAGTCTGGTGCTTAAAACAGTTATGCTTTGTGGCAACTAGCAGATGCAGACATATAAAAGTACTATAAGATATGTTTCTATTTAATTACTTTAACTAGCCAGTCTTCTTTGGATCACATAGCTTGGCAAGGGGTAGGGCAAGTCCCAGTCTGTTGGCTGTTCAGTGTTGGCTACAGCATTGGAAATTACAAAGGCTGCAGTAGAACATCTATTCACATTTTTCAAATAGAAGTACATGTTGGGAGACTTCTAAATATATTCACCAAAGGAACACTGGGCAAATGCTAAATTTGTCCACTGAACCCAAATTTTGCATGTGTAGGGCACACAGTTGGAAACTGTTGTATTTTTTTAAAAATCTTGTATTTCATTTTCATGTATTCTGCTTTATTACTGAAGTCCTTCTGACCTCATTGCCATATATCCATGGCTGTTGTTGTCCATGCTTGCCTATAATCAGAATTATTCAAACCTGAACACACAGTGACCTTTTCCAGTCAGCATTTGATGTATGTTTTCACAGATGCACGTATTGTGGTAGTGTCTAGACTAACTGCAGACTGAGAGGAAAAGCATCTTTACTCCACAGAACCATTTTGTGGCACATACACAGAGCACACTTACATGTAATATCTGATGGCAACACTCTTCTGTCACTTAATTACATATATATTTATGTATATGTAGAGATAAATTCGTCTCTTAAAATATCTAACAGTTCAAATTACATTTAAAAATATCCTTTATTTTTAAATATTAATATCTTAAAGATTTACTGTGAATTTGAATTTGAAATGCTTAGGAAAAAAAGGGAAAAAAAAAAACAAACCAAAAACCAGTGTGAAACCTTGCTCTGGTGACTTAAATAAATAGCTCTATTTAATAGAACTATTTGTTAGTGTTCTGTGCCTTATGCTGCACTGAAGGAGACATTTTCTATGCCTTGAGCATTTTGCAGTAGTAGGGCTTGATCCTGCATATCATAATGGTGATTGGTCACAGTTTAAGTGGAAGGGTAAAACCAACAAGCAGAATAAGGGAGCTCAGGGGAGCTCACTCCTGTATAATTGAAAGCGTGGCTGGGCACTCCACTTAGGGCAGTCCCATAGCACGAGTAACGCCAGATAATGGAGACCATAAATAAACAACTCATTTCCAATCCATACTTTAGAAAAATCTTCTTGTACAGGCATTGCCATTTTCACCACAATGGTAGGGACAAGAGATTTGAGTTCACATTTCTGCAATGCCTTGCCCTGTGCCTAGCACTTTACCTTGCTGCAGCCCATGACTAACAGGTGTTTAGGTTTAATTTGGAACCAAAAGCATTTTACTCAATCCCATCTGCCACAGGATTTGCAGGATTAAGGCCTAAATGGATGAAGTGTCTAAAATGAAAGGTCAGAGTACAATAGTACATGAAAGATGATTTGGGTTTCAAGTGTACTTCCCTAGAATAACTCTGTATGAGCCTCTTACAAAGGCCTTTTTTTATCTGCTTGGTGACAGAAAAGTTACATCTTACCTCATCACTTGTAATATTAGCATGCCTGTTAAATTGCTGATGAGATGCTCACTGTAAAGTCACTCATGTTTTTATGCATTTATTACTGATTTTGATGTATTGTAGTAATGTACCATTGAAGATGATCTGAAATAGCATGGCAGCATGTAGTGAACTGTAAATAACATGGAAGACTTGAGAAGGCTGTTCGAGTTTGAAGTGAGACTCAATAACAAAGGTTATGGGAGTTGCTAATAGAGGCTCTTTACTTTGCAGTGCTGCAGGGAGGAGCGCTGGATGGAGTCTACAGGCTGGTACAGTTTCACATTCACTGGGGATCCTGTGAGGGCCAAGGGTCTGAGCACACTGTGGATGGTGTGAAGTATGATGCAGAGGTAGGACATGCTTTACCTTCTCCAATCATTTGTGTATAACGAGTATTTATTTTAAGTATTCCACCACAGTAGCAACTTCTGTACAGATCTTCATAGGAGGAGGTTACCATAGAAGATGTGGTACAATGCCACCTTAGAACCTACTCCTTGCAACAGCAGAAATCAGAATTGGAGGACTTGTAATATTTATTTTCTCAGCTACTTCATGTCAAAGGGAAGCAGAAAAACCCGCGTTAATTATCCCTGGTTTTTTCCCTGCTTTCTCAGTGTCTCTTGGAAGTTATGAAGGAATAGAATTGCAGCACCTCTGTACACACACATCCCCTTTTCCTGGCTTCAATTTTTAACATCAGAGGCATTTATATAAACAACAGAATAATTTTGGGGCAGACAGGGCAGGCAGCAAAGTGAGATCTTGTAGGCACTCCGTGATACCCCTGGGACTTCAGATGTCCCTTGGACCGCTTAAGACTCTGTATTACAGTCTGACTACAGAAACTAAGTGACTTTAGTGCCTTGCATCCCACCTTTCCTTGTCGTGTGTTTAGAAATCTACCTCTGGGTGCTGCAACAGACTTCTAAAATGTATTCGTAAATACACATTTACGGAACATACCTATGATTTGCATTGACAGATAAAAGAAATGGCCCCACAAATTCATTGGCTCTGCTGCTTTTTCGTGAGGTAGAAGTAGCTTTTGTCTTACCTGAGAAACTTGCCATTGGCTTATGTGTTCACAGTACCATAATTACTTGTTCAACTTGACTTGCAGATGTAGGGAAACAGCCAGATGAACTTAAATTAGAAATAACTTTGAATCTCCAGGTCACATTATTCAAGATGTTGCTTTCTCTTTAATTTCTAAGTCTTTCCATAAAAGGACTGGGTTTTGGGTTGGTTTTTTATTATTTCCTAAATTGCTGGTCAGAGCTGTCGTTAATGTGTCTTCTCTCTTCTTCTGACACTGACAATGTATTTCAGTGTTGATAAGAACTCCAGTATATATAGCATTAAAATACTGCATCAAAATCCTGCAAGCTGTATGTGGGAAAAACTCATTCTGAAGATAACAGGAGTTTCACTAGAAAGCAAGAATGATACATCCACAGCTTGCACTTAGAAGTCATCTGAGAATAAGAGAAGCAAAATAAAATTCATTACAGAAATCTCTTTGCATAAACAAAACCTTAAAGTAGATGAATAATTCAACAAATTCTTAACTGTACACAGAAGTTTTAAGATCTCAGCAGTAAAATTCTCATCTGCTCTTAATAAATTATTTCTTGGCATCCTAATTTGTGAAGTATTCTGGATGGAATATCGTCCTCAATGCGCTTCTTGTTTTCTTGCTCCTAGCTCCATATTGTACACTGGAATGTAAAATATGGTAAATTTGCTGAAGCTGTGAAGCATCCTGATGGTTTGGCTGTGGTGGGCATCTTTATGAAGGTTAGTTGAACTTTTCTGTCTTTTGTCCTGCGTATTCGTGGTGTTGCAGAGGGGACCTAAGAGCCTAAAATATAGAATAAAGCAGCATTGTACTATACTCTTAAACCCATAGCAAAATAGATGGTACTCTAAATTCTCATCTTCCTTTACCTATGACAATTGTACACTAGCTATAGAGTATGACTGCCATCCCTCACTGTGGCAGCCCTGTAGCAGCATACTTGCCTTTAATAGGACAGTCACACTGCCATAACTCTTACCAGTGAAAGGCGATGTGCATAACTGTCAAAAATGTGCATATGAATCTGCAGTAGGACAGCCTAAATAACATCTGGTTTCCTTTTCTTGTTATTGTCAAATGTCCAGAGTGTTTTGTGTCAGCTGAATTGTCTTCACAGCTAGTTGAAGGTGTCTGTGCCCTAGGGGTATGTAGTACTCAGTCCTGGCCTACGTGAGGATGACTGTTTTATTAGGAGGGTGATTTATTTGAAAAAGAACAGCTTAAGTGTAAAAATAAATCCTCATACTGTAAGTGCAAATAGCTTTATTCTGTCCAGTGTCCTTGGCTGACTCATTTGTTCTGTCAACTGGCATGATTTTACGGAGACAGTTCCAGTCACCTATGGTGTAATACTCCTGTTCTGTAATGAAATGGTGCTGGGAAAATGTTTTCTGGAACTGTAACAGAAAGCTAAAGGTATCACAAGAGTGCATGGTGATTTTTCTTTTCATATGATTCGTGTTACAGGTGGGAAATGCCAAGCCTGAAATACAGAAAATTGTGGATGCTCTGAACTCCATTCAAACCAAGGTAATATCTGCCATCTCTGACTAGCACCAATCACAACTGTGCTCTGTTTTCTTCTTCAGAAAGTAGATTTTTTTACTTCTCTGAGACTGCTGCATGTGCAAAAGTAAAAGAAACCTTCCTGCCATCAGCACTGGTGCTGCTGTAATCCTAAATGCAAAACAGATTTGAATGAAGTACTGGTAGAGAGCAGGGAGTACTAGAAACAGTCATCGTTTCCTATCTCTGTGACTGTGTTTTTCTGTCTTTTAGCTGCATCTAAACCTATAGGGTAGGATTTACCTTGCTAATCTAATCTGCTCTTCTAGGTGCTCTTTCTAGTCAGTGGTGACAGATGGAAAAGGTACTTCCCCTCCTCTCTGCATCTGTGGGATAAACATCCTTCCTCCAAGAGGGCATTCTTCTCATGGCTATTTCTAGAGAGTCCAGATAAACAGTTTGTTCAGGATATATAACTGTTAGGGAAAAAAAGCCTTCCTATATTTAAATATCATGTGCAGTGTGTGTGTGTGCTACCTTCATGAAGTGAGTAACGGGTAAAGGCCTGTGCCAATGGGAGATGTGGACAGAAAGGTAAAAAATGAGACTACACTGTCATCTTTGTTGTCAGGCTCGCTTTGAGGTAATTGAATGTTGCTGTGTATTACAGTGGACTCTCCAACAGGTCTCCCAGCTTCTATATTTCCAGTCCAGTCAGTATAAATGGCATCTAAAATCTCGCTGTTCTTCAAACAGGGTCAAATGTTATCTCTAGGAGCAAGGAACATAAATGCAACACTTGAAATATGAAACAATGTCTTGAAAACATAAAAAAAAAATACTGCTGAGGCTATTTAGTCCCAATTGTACTGTATTTAGTACTCACTGCTTCATGCCAAACTACATTTCTGTCTTTTGCCAAACATGGAGCTTCCAGAGGGGACTCCACTAGTGCAAGCGCAGTGTGTGTATGTGGTCTCTCCCCTGACATCAGCCCATCTGCTTACTTTATTGTAGGGAAAGCAAGCTTCCTTCACAAATTTTGACCCCACTGGACTCCTTCCTGCATGCAGAGACTACTGGACGTACCCTGGCTCACTGACCACTCCACCACTGCTTGAATGTGTGATCTGGCATGTTCTGAAGGAGCCCATCACTATCAGCCCTGAGCAGGTAGGTGTCCAATGGGTGGTACCAGTATATTTGTTCTGGAATTACACTGATTGCATCAGCTCAGCCCATCAGGTGGTCTTTGAAGTGGCAGTGTTACTGCAGAGCTATGCAGGGTATTAGCTAGCATCCCATGTCAAAAATATCTGTCTGAAGTGGTTATCCTCTTCTGACAGGACTCTGCTTCTGTGTGTGAAAGTAGAGTTTGCTGTAAAATATAAGGCTGTCCTCTATTTGGACACAGTCCAGGGAAAATTGAGGGGTGTTTTAAAAATTTCATCAGGCTTTCCAATTACATGGTTAGAGCTGTCATGTAATAAAAATCTGGAAAATTGAGGCATGCATGAAAGGACCATTTGCTCATGCAGAGTTAGTCTAGCATGTATTGTGATCATCAGTGGGTTCACTGTAAATGCACACACCATCTATCTGGGTGTACTTGCACTGAAAATAACAGATTTGTATCTGGAGAGCATATATCCGGGCTCCACAGTCTCACACTATAAATCTGTAGTTGGTCTGTTGATTTTCCAGCATTTTCAGGACACAGAGCTCTTTTTACAAGTTCTGTTTGGCACAGAACAGACCATGAAATCCTACGCAGAATTGTGACAATCCTAACAAAACTCAGTTGTTTGGAAGAGGCAAAACTTGCAGATTCCAGAAGTCTGCGGCCTAAGAAAATACTTTACTCTCTTGACCAGCTTGAGAAGGACAGTCTTCCTAGCAGGAAGAAGCTTGTGTGAATGAAATCTCTCTTGTCCCTAGCTTTCTGCACCATCCATTAATGAAACTACATATAGCCAAGATTCCATTCTTGGGTTCAGATGTGTGTGCTTGGAAGATATAGAATGTAGAGCTTATAAATATAAATTAGCCCTAAAGGGCTTTAGTTCAACCTTCAAACTCTTAAATCTCTCTCATCAATGACAGACATGCTAACAATCTACACATAATTCTGTGGGGTTTATTCAGCTGATGTGGAAAAAAAGTGCAACCAAGCTGTTGTGGGACTTAACTTAATTCAAGAACACATGATGAGGAAGAACTTTCGGAAATAATAACTGTGGCAATGATTGCCATGAATAAACTTCAAGGGAGCATTAAAGTTTATACTGTTTATTTTTTCTAAACTACTGCTATTGATAATCCAAGGTTTGCAAATACAGTTTTATTATAGGGCAGAAGTACATTCACTAAAATAGAGTTGTTTTTCCTATTACACCTACTTTAACCACCTACAAGTGGTAAAAGGCACCACTTGTTTCTCCCACACACACCCCTTCGTATTACTATCAACATTTCAGTGATGGCTTTGAGATCAAAACACTGTGTGTGGTAGCTTGCCTTGTCATTCCAAAACTGATCAAACATGAAACCATATATCAGAGTATTGAGGCAGGGTTTAAGTTGAGTAGGTTTGACAGAGATAGATAAAAGCTAGATATAACAGCAGGGTGTAGCAAGCCTGTTATCACTTGTTGTAGTGACACGGCAGTTGCCAGCAGAGGTTGAACTCTGAACTTTGTTAACGGTAAGGCTCAGAGGAGGCTTGTCACTGATGAAGGCCTTACTCCTTGAATGAGGGAAAGCCTGGTCTGCAGCCTGACTTGTGGGAAATCCTGTGTCCCGCCTGCCACCTACATTTTTTTATCAATAGTTCCACCTGTCTGTGTGAGATCACATTTGGGATGGCTTATTATTTTGGCACAGTCTTTTTAAGAGTTTTGGGGGTGCCTATTTAGACACAAAGGTGCTTTTATTATATCAGACTGTGGAACCACCAACTGTACTTTAGGAATAAGCACTACAAATCTACAGTATGCTCCTATTGATGTGGGATGGTCTTCCCTCTCACAGTATTTGAAAATCAGGATATCTTGAATATATTCAACAGCTTTATTTTGACCCAAGGGTAAGCTATCTTTTAATTATTATTTCAACTGGATTTAAAAAAATCTACAGAAAGAGAGAAAACTGTACAAATTGCAGATGATTCTGAAAGGATTCAATGTAGTTCTAGTCAAGGACAAACAACTTCTTGTTCACAGATTTCAGAAAATGTGGGCCTATGTTCTTGTTCCCTGTGCTTTCAGTTGTTCTCACTTGGATATTTTATGGACAGGAGAGCCTGTGCCAGGAACAGGAAATGGTGTGGATCAGTGCAGACACATAGGTGCTGACACCATCTCTAGACTATTAGTGCTGGCAAAACTGAGTTGGAGCTCTGGTTCAGGCCCAAGGTGTATAATTTCAAATAATCCTGCTGAAGTGAAGGATGCATTTAGGATGTTTGTGTGTTCTTCCACAGATGTGCAAAATCCGTGGCCTTTGCTTCAATGCTGAGAACGAGCCCGTGTGCCATATGGTGGACAACTGGCGCCCGTGTCAGCCTTTGAAGAGCAGAGAAGTCAGAGCTTCCTTCCAGTAACCTCCGTGCTGAGAGCGTTAAAAGTTGCTGTGTTTGTGAGGATGCCCTTTTGCTAAGCCCAAATCAGACCTTTGCCATGTGTGCCCTGGCAACATCTTGTCTCCAAGATCCATTTTTTCTTTTGCTCTGCGTCTGAAGTGCCAGCTAATGAAATGTGAAAGGCTCTTGGCCAAATGGGAGAGGGTTCTTAAGGTGTGGGGTTCAGGGAGGCAGGGGGTGGGTGCTGTGTGCATTTTGGTGACTATTACTGTGACTGACACTTTGGTATAACAGTATGTTGGCTACTTGGGAGAGAATATGATAGCAAAATAAGCCATTTTAAGAAACCTCATCCACTGGTGTGATAGTACACGTAACTAACAATAACTTGAAGCTTTGTGAGAAGCACAGGAATACAGAATCTATCTATGACTTAGGGGGAAAAAAAGTATTTTGAGAAAGTTAAGCAAAATGAATATTTAGGAATAGACTTATTAGATTTTAAGAAACTGACATGTAAATATTTTTGAGACTCTTTTGCATTTTTACCCATGTTGATTATATCTTAATAGTAGTGTTGGATTTTTTTAATTAAAAATGTTCTAAATTAAGTATTATCTTTTAAAAGTTATTACCATAGAAATAATACAAAATATCTTTTTCATTGAGATAATATATGTTCTAATTTAAAAGGAAAATTATGTTGTATTTTAGATAACTTCTCTAATAAATCTGTACCTCTGTTTTTGCTTCCATGCTGTTATTTTAATTCCAGAAAGGAACCACTAATCTGTTCACATTGTTGCATATTGAACATAATAACTAAACATACAGCATGTTGGGAATTGGTTTCAGTGACACTGCAGATGAATGTAAAACTGTATGGATATAATAGTAGGAAATTTTCTATAAGCAGATATCTTCTCTCTGGTGGGAGAAGGAAGTGTTAATTTTGAGCAATCACTACAAATTATCATCAAAGTTGACTGTATAATGAAAGATCCTCTCACAAGACTTTTGAACAAAATTATACTGAAGAACAGTCTCATTAAATTCTAGTCCTAGTTTTTAAAGCAATTTATGATGAGTTTTCTACCCCATCAGGAATCACCTTGTAGTTTGTAAGATATCAGTTGGCCAGGCTGTGTTCTGAAGCACTTGGTTCTTGAAATATGTGAGATGGGAATGAAGCCTTCTCAGAAGGCATATAAATATCTTTAGAAAACTGTCAAGCCTCACTCTTCAAAAAGTTTTCACATTTTAAACATCCACCATGTGGTTTGTTCTAAGTTCAATTAGTCAGCACAGTTGTTGGAGCAAGAGACTTTTGTACCTCCAACAAACAAAAAAATTGGAGTTCTTCATGTTGCATGGTTTGAATAGTTTCTGACTCAAGCGTCACCTGCAGGCATAAGTGCTATGTATTCTCTCTAAATAATTACACCTCTAAAATGGGAATTACAGATCCAATACACTGTGGTTTAAAGCTGCTGAAGAAAGCTAAGAGTAAGTAAATGCCTTACAGAATCACAGGATGGCTGAGGTTGAGTGGGATCTCTGAGGATCATCTGGTTCACTGCTTCTGCTCAAATAGGGCCAGCTAGAGCATGTTGCCTAGGCCCATGCCCATGCCCACATGGCATTTGAGCATCTCCAAGGATGATTAAAAAAATTACTCTTAAATTAGTAAAATATCAGACCCAGATATTAAAATTTTAAAGCCATAACTTGACTATGATACCCTGATTACTATTTCTCAGAAAGTCTTATTACCAAGTAATCTCATTTGTTCCTGTACAGCATAAATAGTACCAAGGCTGATAGGTGACAGAATGTGAACTAATGCCTAGGGCAAAAACCTTGAAATGCCTCTGAACCTCTAGCCACTGCTGCAATAAAGAGACTTCATATCTCATGCTCCAGCCCACTTCAAGGTTGCTCCATGAGTAGGAGGTAACAGCAAAGGCAACCAACATCAGCCATACATTTATCATCTTGTTTCCATGAGGCTGTTTACCTGAAATGTTGCCAGGGCCATATGTTTGCCTTTGCTGAATATGAACTACTTCTGTGTTCAGCCAAACCATGCAAGCTCTTTCCTGAGTCACATACATGGTATACAGGAAGAGCCTGTGGTATGTCTTACCTGTGTGTCTGTCAGGGAGCACTGTTCTTCATTCTTCTTTTTTCTTCCTTTTTTTTTTTCCATTAAGTGAACCAACTTACAGAACTGCCTCTCAAAATTCTCACAAAAAAAACCCCTCTCCAGCACAAAATATACATGGGCTTACAAATTCACATTTTGCAGTTACTCTAATGACATGGATACCCTTTTCAAGGGATATAAATATATTAGGTCCAACCCAGAAATAAAGCAATTTCCCTGGCATTCAACGGTTCATTTCCTGAATAGTAAGTTCAATTAAGATAATGGTGAATCCAGTTCTTCTTTCTGACCTTTATTATTCTTATCTATTTGCTCATATGAAGAGCTTATAATCGAGTCTTACAGTTGTTCCACAACAGACTTATAACAACACCCATTCTAACATCACACTCAGACCTGTTTTAACTGGAAAAATGTTTATGAATTCATAATGAAAAACAAGAAACCACTTTGGTCATGGAACCAATGTTCCGCTACATGTCCTTGTGTGATTGTCAAGTAGGCAGCTCTGACTGAAGGGAAACTCATTCATTCATTCAGAAGAAAGAAGGCTAGTGTGTTAATTTGAAGTTATTGTGAGATACTCAGCCAGATCTTTGATGGGGGAAAGAGAAGCACATTCACTTGCAAACTGTTCATTTTGCATAGTTTGTGATCTTGTCTAGCACTTGTCTGCCAACTCCATGTGTTAGAACATTTTATGATTTTTCCACTGCTATTTCTAAGGCTTGGATGTGTCCTAGATTGACATGGGCGGGTAGACATGTGATTAGAGATGGAAGATAAGATAATAATGGCCTGCATGGAGCCAGCAATATTTATAGAAGTTCAGATAGTTTATAGAGGAGTATCGCTCACTAAATGACAGCTTTAGGATTTTCTGACTCTTCAAAGAAAAACCATGCAAGCAACAGCTGTGTTAAATCTAGTATCATGGAAACAAACAGTGATGAAAGTACAAGCAGTGGCTTTACTGAAAAATTCCCATGGACCCTCTAACATCAGCCACTTCCTCTTCCAAACCATAGCATCCCACACAGGCATGTAGCACCTGGTGACAGTTGCTTACACCGAGAGTTTGGTATGTTTTAAGTCTATTTGGGAACTGGATGCTTCACTGCTGTCCCTTCCTCTTTCTGTGTGATTGTAATGGGCTGTGCTGCCTTGATGCCGTCAGTGGCTCACTCAGGCCATGAGGCTTCCCAGCCACCAACTTCCTAAAGGCACAAGCACAAAATTTTTTGGGGATCCCTGACTAATTTTAGACCATGAGTTTTGCTTTTGTTTTTTATCCAAAGCACAAAACAAAGCCATTTTTTGTATGTCCCCAGCCCAATGTGGATTGCAGTGTAGTGATTCCTCAAGTTCTCGTGTTCATCCAACATGGAGCTCTTCACCATTCTCACTTTGTTCAAAGCTCAGAGCAGCACAGCTCTGTTGCCTGAGCTGATGGACCAAGATGTTCAGCAGGACTCAGTGCTATGAGGGTGTAACTGTGTTGCCCCTAATCCCAGAATAGTCCATTTTGTCCAGTGAGAATGTCAATGCACTCTGTCATATTAAGCATTAAAAAGATATCCTCAGGACATTTGGAGCAAGGCAATGTGTAAGCCTTGTTTCATAATCTGGTGTGATATGAGCCAGTCACTGCTCTTTCCAACTCATACCCTGAAACAGCAAAGAAAAGCATTGACACCATATGCAATAAACAAGTAACTAGAGCCAACAGATGGATATTAACTACATAGTTTTCCTAAGGGGGAGGTTTTAATGAGTCTTGTAACATCACTCGGTGTTTAAAGACCTGGCAAATTTTCTGGAAAGTAATGGTCTTCTTCTGTCTAGGAAGCCCCAGGATCAGACAGGGGAAAATACAGTGTGTGCCACTTCGGTACCTGGGACCAGTGATGACACAGAAATCTTCCCCTGTCTGTAGAGCTGCACAAAGCGTTTTTAAGAAGCACGACAGACACATCAAGGCTGACAGGTGTCACAGAAGGCAAGAGCAAGGCTCTCTCTCCTGTGCACTGATCTACTAACCCCAAGGCCAAGTCCAAAGGGTAAGGACCCTCACTTCAGTGAAGTGGGGGTACTCCACCTTCAGGGTTCATCAGTGTAAGAACTGGAGCCCAGGACCAGCAAAAGATCCTCTTCGCTCATCCAGTGCCACCCCACCTACAGAGGAAAAAGCAGGCTGGTGTAATGACTCATTGCTCCACAGCTGGGCCTCCAGAAGGAGTCCAGTGCACCTAAGCAGGGAAGCACTGTGGAAGCAGACTGCCCTTTCCAAAGGAAGGATAGCCAGTGATCCTGGTTTTCCAAAACTGTGTAGCAGCAGAATACTTTTTTGGAGTTACTCAAAGATCAGGGAAGAAATTCCTCTTTCCTTTGCTTAAATTCCTCTTCAACCAGCTGACTTGAACTTGATTCAAGAGGAACATGAGCCTATTTAGTTGGATGTTACAGCAGGTGGTGCAGGATATTTTAATTTGGATGGTGCGTATCTTCACCACTTTGTTAGCTGTATTTCTTTCAAAAGTCACTATAAATAGTCCAATTGCATTATTCTCAAATGACACTCTTAAATAATATATTCTTTGAGTTAAAAATCAATACCTAAATGCCTGTAGATACTTGCACTGCGCATGTGTTTTGGTTGTTTTAGTGATTAACAATCATGCTCCAAGAAGGAAGGTAAAAATAATAAAGATAATTAGAGCAGCATTTTGCAGGAAAAAAAGGGGAAGAACAAGGCTTGAAAAAATACCATCCTCACTCAGAGGATGTTCTTGGGAGACATTTAAAAGGACAGCATTTTGCAGATCAGCTTAAAAGAGGGTGGTAAACATAATTTCCTCCTACTCTCTGTAGAAGTGCATCAGACTTAAATATTTGACTAGTAATGGAAATCATACCCAGACTGCATTTTGAAACTGAAAATTTTAAATTAATTTTAGCCATAAACAAGCATCAATTAATGATAATGCCTACAAATACAAAATGCAGTAATCCCAGAATGAATAAAATGCCCCTGCTGCAACTTCTTAAATGTCACCTTCTGCTCTGCGTTTCCTAGTGTTCTCTCTTGTTGGAGAAGAACTCATCACATCTTTGAGGGTAGGGGGAAAGCAATACAAGAAATTAAGGCCTGATCATGAAAACTCTGATGTGACTAATCACTAACATGAGTAATCCCATCCATTAACTGAAGTTTAATTGGTTTCCCACACTCATTGCACAGGAAAGGCCATTCTCCTTCCCTGAGGAATGGATTTTGGAGGATGAATACCTGAAAGATCAGGTGTCCTGTTCCTTTCAATTTCAGTATAGGGATTTATCCTGAGGAATAGTGGAAAGGGGATAGGATGGAGGAATTACCTGTAGTAAAGGTGGCTAGACATTCTTCATTTTCCCCCCCAGCTACACAGAGGTTTCCCAAAGACATGAATGTGATCCAAGGGCTGCACTGCTCCCATTAGCATATCACTTGCATGGAGAGCTATTTTCAGGCCTTGTACTCCAGGTGCCACTTTTAAGTTGACAACCACTGTAGTAGCCAAAGGACAAGAAGGCCATGAGTAGTACAAGCTCCTACTTCTCAAGGCTGCCAGCGTGCCCTGTAGAGTCAGTAGAGAGGTCACCCTTGAAGCACTGCGTAACAGATGGTTTCTGCTTGGCCTCAACCTCCATACTTGGACCTTGACTTTCCAAATATCTCACATGCACACTGTCTAGCAGGTAGTGGGGTAAATGTAACCTGGCTGAAATTGCTTTCTCCATTTGTCACTCCAGAGATAGCTTCTGTCTGAACAGGGGAAAGTGGGTCTAGTGGGACTGTTCATGTGAAGAAAGCTGAGCATGCTCTTAAGTGACCTGCAGGATCCAGCTCTTAATTTCTGTTGAGTAAAATTCTATTTCCATCTAGTCCTTGTAAAGTCTCCAGGTAAACGGAAATGTCAGATCATTCCCATGTGAAAATCCATTATTATTCCTCAGAGGATACTGCAAGAACTGAGCAGATATCTAGGTTAAAGGAAGAAACGGGACTGTGAAAATAGCTTTGCCTTTCAGGAAGAAAAATAGCAAGCAGAAAGAAAAATAGCTGGAAAAACGTCTAAGCTTGTGGAATATTAGGTTATTTTAATTTTGAGGATTAAATATGTCAGTGCAATAACGACCTGCTTTGTCATGCAGTAGTCGTACTGTGTTTAATAAAATTACATGAGAATAACAAAATATATGAATAATGTTTTGTTAGACCCTGGGCCTCATATCTAACTACTGCAATGTACCTGGCTGCATGATAAATACCAACCCCAATTCATAAGAAGGAAAAGTCTGCCTTTCTTCAGCATTTTATGCTTTCAGTAATATAAAACTTTGAAAAAGTGTTTATTTTTGTGATTCAGAGACCATTTGTCTTAGAGTGGATATGAAATAGAAAACCAATATACCAATTATCACCCAAAACAAATAATCCACATCAAGCCAATCAAAATATTTTGTATTACTTTGTCTTCAACGCTTTTTACTTTGATCAAAACTGTACCTTTTGAAGTGTTCAGTACTCAGAACAGGGAAAAATTGGGTCATATGTCTGCTCCAGTAAAAAATACTGTGCATTTCAGACACCACAGATTTGCTTATGGTTGCTTACAGGAACTAGAGATTCCCCCCAGGGTTGAAAAAAAGATTTATTAAAAGACGTTTCAAGGACTCAAATGAAACTAATTGCCCAAGAGGGATAGGGAGGCAAGCAAAAAGTAGGCCTGTCATAGGCAGCCATCGCTCCTAGTCATTGCATTCCTGGTGACTGAAGAGCTGATGACACCAGACTCTCAGGAAATTCAGCGCCTGTAAGCTTGATTAGGTAAGACAGCAAGTCTAATCTGCATTTAATGAATGATTCAGGAATAACTTTAAGAGCCTACCTTTATGGTAGCAGGGTGTTGACAGAATTAGGTACATGCTCTACACATACCTTGTGACCTAGCTAATTATGGGTTTCTGAAAAAGTTGCTACACTTCTTCAATCCAGTTTCAAAATTTGTTGTCTGCTTGTTCTGCCAGCTAAGATCTAGCATTTTGTTGAAACTTATGCGACCATGAAAGCAGAAGCTGGAAAACAATGAAAGGAAAAGGAAAACTGACTGAACCTGTTATTTCCGCGGTGCAGTGTAGGCAGAGAGATATTTATGCCTCCATGGAGCCCTAGTGTTATTAGTGTGTATTCACAGAGATCAATAGGAGGATTTTTACCTGTGTTGGTCTGAGTGCTGAAAACATGCAAGTAAATGCAAAGAAAGAAAATTAATACACTATAAAAAGAAGACTAGGACGTCTTCTTTCTTTTTAATCCTAATAATATTTTCTTTAAGATAGGGAAGAATGACAATTTACTTTAAAGAGGTGGTTCTTAGATATAGTATTTTTCATTTAGAAATAATTTGTGAATGTTCACAGCACTGCAAAATGTCATGAAGGAAAAACTATATTGACATGCACAGCCTGCAGTAACACCACCAAGGTATCAGTTCTTCTTGAAGTCTGAAAACCAGAATATTCCCTTTGATTTAACAGGGAAAACTTCCCGAGGCATATCTAAAGGTGACTATGTGCCAAGTTTCCGGTAGGGAGTTGATGTGTTCAGGAGCCAGATAATTGTCACTCACACTTTTCAGTCCTTGTGTTTCAATGCCTTGGTGTTTCTGTCACTGAAATGTATATGCAGAATTCATTCAGCACGTACCTACCACCTCTCAGTGTAGATTCCCATCTCATGTTCCATGTCTTGAGAATACAGAGCCTGGGATAACCAGGGCACTGTGAAATGGGAGTCACACTCTGTGTGACAAGAAAAAAGGCCACTGCCAAAATAGTATAGTGGCAACCTACTGAGCAGCTGAGGGATGGCAACTTGTTCCTTTATCATGCTTGGCATGATTCTGGGATTCTGGGATTCTGTCTGTTTCTCTGTGTTCTTTTGTTTTCATGTCTGAATTTCTTCAGTGCTCTGGACAGCATTGTGGCTAAAATCAAAGCATTTGGAACTATCACCCACATTTTACAATGGAGGAAATAAAGGCAAACACAGAAATAAAAGTGATCTCCAAAGTCATGCTCTGTACAATCAGAAAAAAAGCCCAAGGCTCATATGTTAACTAACGAGACTATTTTTATTTGCCAGCATTAAGAAATGAGCTTCTGATTGCAAGAGCAATAGATGTGCTTGAGAGAATGAGGGCTCTCGGCCCTTTGAAGCAGTCAGGGGAATCTGAGTTAGACCCAGACAGTAGCACCAATGCTCATGCAGCCTCTGCTTAAACAGTCAGCTTTTCACCACAGAGCTTTTCTCCTCCATGCTGCTGTATATGCCACCAACCTTGTGAAGACTATGACTCAAGATCTCTGCAGACTTATAAGGTTGAAAATATCCTCAACAGCTTCAGTTCTTGTAAGGCATTTTAAGATGTATGTGAAACCTGCCGCAACAAGCCCAGTCGGGATATGCAGAACTGAAAAAAAGTGGCACACTCTGCAGTATTTCTATTATAAATCCTCTGTTCCAAGGGACTGAAATGCAACTGTAATTAATCACTGCTGGATGGAGCTAGGCAAGAAAACGTTCCAGACAAGCACATAACTATTTTTCTTTCAGCAAAAAAAGAAAATATTGCACGTGTATGTGAAACACCGGGCAGATTACTCCAGGGCCTTCAGATTATTTCATTTTCCATGTAACAAAAATAGATTTAACAGCAAAAACTGGCATACCATGAGATTTTGTAGCAATGGAATTTCACCAGATAAAAATGCTACGACCAAATTAGAGCCTGTCTACCTCTGTTCCCATGTCTCAATCAAAGGTCCTTTATTTAGCCCTTCCCCCAGTTCTGCAGGGGTTTTTTGCACACAAAAGCTAAGCCTTTTCTCATGACCATAAACTAAGGCAGTACCACAGAGTTTCTTTACAGAGAGCCATTTGTGGCTCTCAGTGAGTTTGGGCTTTAAAATGTGGTCCGGGAAATTCATGCACCTTCAAATCTATTTTATGACTGTGGCTCTGTGTCTGCTCCAAACCCTTCTGGTGGAAGGATTTCTGGCAGAAGCTGTGCTGTCAACAATGTCTGGCAATGTTTTTTTCTGTGCTTTTTCTCCACCTGCCTTACTGGTTTTTGGTGAGTCCTACATCCAGACCACCCAGTTGAATCTCCTCCTACAACCGCAGCACCAAGAAAAAGAAGGGAGAAAAGAAAATACTCTGCAGGAAGTTCAAACCTGTTTCCCAAGTGGATGGCAGGCAAAAGCAGATTTTGTTCTTAGTTTTTCTGGCTATGGAAAATCTGTGGGAAGTTCACTGATGGCAAAATAACCATGAGAAAAATGTCACCCAGATGGTGTAATCGTAAGAAGCACTTGATCTGTTGTGTGGCACATAATCAGATGCTGTGGAAAAAGATGATGGTTGACTTTGTGATTATTTATAGCATGTAAAGATAGACCCTGGAACTGAAGCAACCCTGACCTCTGATAAGTGCTGCACGCTGTGGAGAGCAGCAGCTGTAACCATGCACCAGCAAATCTTTTGTCACTGTTTTTGTGCTGTTTGTTTCACTTCATAGAGATGAAACACCACAAGTCATGTTCCTTATCCCTTTTTTTTTGATAAAACTCAAGGTTTTTTTCCAGAGATTTGTAACATCCAGTGAAAAGTCAGTCATTCATATTTTATCCATTCAAACTGAATGGCTTGTTCTAATTGGGACTGTATTACAGTGTCATCCTTATACTTTCTTATGCTAAAATATTTTAAATATTAATCTACAAACATGTGCTGAAGAAAACTTGGAGTTTATAAACTTTAAAGGGACATTATGCATTTTGTATCTTTTTTTTCAGTTTAATGTTCCACACCTGAAATTATTATAGGATAGGCCATGTTTTCATCATCATACTGAAAGAAATAAAAGAGCAACATACAGTAGAGCGATACAAGTCCAAATTTCTAAATATGTCAGTTATAAAATGAAAGCTCTTGAACACAGCAAACAAAGCACAGAGGAACCAACTAGAGAAAAAGAGGTGACAGTAGCGGCATTACTTTGTCTGAGTAACTCACGGGAAATTTTCTGCGGGATTATTCTTTTTGACCATAAAGATAAAACATTATCAGGACACTAACTTTCAACATTTTCTCAGTACTTGAGGGTGATAATCCCAGAAATCAAAAATAAAAGTATAAAGGAAGTTAATATGCTATCAAGTTTTGAGAGGTAGCCATAGATTCAAGTAGGTAATCTATCAGATAGCAATACTGACAGATGTGTTGAGCTGATACCAAAATAGGTAATTCAGTATTGAAATTAGCTTCTTTTTTTCCCCATGCTTCTTGTCCTTATCTTTTAGAAAATGCAGGAGCTGAAGTAACTGCTGAACTGGAGTTTGTCAAGAGCAGTAGAGTCTTGTACCCTGTGCTGAAAGTTACTAACTTAAATCCAGTAAAAAAGTAGAAATACAGCAAGATAAGAAAAAAATATTATCTGTTGCTCAAATGGACAATAAACCCCTTTTTTTCCTCATCTTACTGTTTTGTAGTCTCTTCTTTATCACTGTAGACCAGTACCTGAAATAGCATTCAACATTAATTCAGCTGGCAATTCCTGAGGTGGGATGGGGCTTCAGGTGCTAATCAAGAATTCATTAAAGTATGTTTGTATCCTCACCCTGCACGAACATGGAGAAAGGTTTAGCTCCTGCTTTCTTACAATGAATATAAAATCAATTTTTTACATTACCCTTTCCCCCCAGAATCCCATTCAGATTTCATGGAGAGGGAAGCTTTCCAAGATGAGGTTTAGTACTTTCCACTAGTACTACACTAACTTAACACCAGTTTCCAGTCTTTCATTTGAATGTAGCAAAAAGTTGTGGTGGGAGTAAATTACTCTCTGTAAAATTGAACATGATGAGGCATGTGAGGGCTTTTAAAAGGGCTTTGAATCATCTTAGTCATCTTCACACTCTCCCCACTGTTTGGCAAATGGTACAAGACGTCTCGTGTTTAAAGGTCTGTTGCTGGCTGCCTGATATTGCTTGTGATTCAGCCTCCTTTTTGCAAACAGGTTTTTTTCCCAACCTACACACCAGGGAGGTGGTGAAACGACTTCAGTTCACTCAGTCTCTGAGACCTGAAGTCGAGTGGCAATTTTCAGGAAGGTACTACTGCAGAAATCATTAAAATCTCAGGTATATTGCCAAGGATTTGCTTCATTTTGCTACAGAAAAAAAACAAACAAACCCAAAAACAAACAAACAAAACAAACAAAACAAACAAACCCCACACACACACTCAAAAAAACCCCCGAACCACCAAAACAAAACCAACTCCCAACCAAGTAATAAAAAGTCAACCAGTCTGTATTTCTCACCTTTTTTCTCTCACATGCAGCAGTGGTGAGAATGATTGTTAGAACTAGTAGCTGTAGAAACCTTAATCATCAGGATGAGAACTGCCTAACAGCATCTCAAGGTACAGCAACTTTACTCACAGCAGCAGAGTATTCTAAAAAATGAAACTTACTTTATAAGGTTTTTTTTTTCTCTGTCAATATTTTTGCAAGTAAAATTCCAAAGCAGAAACCATTACATAAGTGTTGAATGTATGGAGTATTTTATCAGTCCAGGCAATCAGCTCTGTAGTGATCATAATGCTTTCTTCTTTTAAGAACAAGGAAAAAGATATGTTCTCTGGATGCTTCAAACAAGGAAGATTTTCTGGTTGTGAGAAAAATGAATGAATATTAAACATTTGGAGCCATTTTGGTCTGGTTATAAACAAAAGTATCCCTAAATTGATTACTGGGATACATTTATCCATAATAACATTCTGGGAGTACATATATGTTTGATTTTCCTAATATTTCATTCTGGTTTTGCTAGATGGAGGTACAGACATGAAATATTTTCTGAAGCTAGTGTGGGATATGCCAGAGTGGGGGCTGAGACATTGTCTCCATGGTTCATCAGAGTAGAAAACTTCTGCAAGTCAAAGGAGTGAGAGAGAAGTGCTGTGTTTTAATGACAGGGATTGTATTCAGCTTCAGAATTAAACAGAGTTGCTATTGCAATTTTCAAGAGAATAGCATTCATAGTGCTGTATTCATTTACCAAAACTGACAATTACTGCATACCTACATTTCGTGATACTGTCAATGCAACTTTACTTCTTTGACTTAGCACATAAAAGAGAATTTACATGCCCACCCTGCGGTTGCTTACCATATAATTGTAAGTCTTATGTAAATCAGCACTAAAATGTCTACTTCTAGAAATGGAATAATCATGGAAAGAAACTAACAGCACTACAGATTTCAGCTTGAACAAACAGAAAGAGCATTCAATAAGTGCAAGTTTTTCTAGTGTCTCTCATTGTTTGGTTTTTAAATTCTTAATGTATTATGCATTTATATAAATATTCCTCAGATATTTTAAATTTTTGTCATATGTATTAGATCATGAGTTACACTTTTGGGTCACAGTCCAGATTTTTAATTATTCTTTTCATTGACCTCGGGAAGCCTATTATCTCGTTTAGGCAGTCTCTACAAAATTCAGCCTCTCAATCAAATTAACTTCTTTTGTCCTGTTTTGAAATGCAGAACATTTACATCCTAAAGACTACTATCCTGAGGTAATCTGCCAGTCAACAGACCCTCTATACCCATTTTCTTTGGGAGCTGGGAAGGGTGAAAGGGAAGTTATTTGCTTTCTGGAGATTGATTCTACCTGAGCTTTTCATGCACACAGTATGGCCCATACCTTGCCACCTTCCATCAGGCAGAACAAAAGCAGATGTGGGACAGCTCTGTTGCACAACTATCACACAATATAAACTGAGCTAATCTCTAGTCTGGATCCTGGACCCGGACTATGTTTTGACATGGTCAAAATGCACTGATCTATGAGATCCGATCCGTGAGACTGCACAAAGCATTTTGTGGGAGAATGAAGGCCCCCTAAAAAAATCCAGATGAATGTATACTGCCATTTCACTTCATTGACACATGGTTGATCAAACAGACAGTCCCAAATGGCTCCAGGGTTTTTTCACCCAACAATTAATCCTTTTGGGAAATGTAACAGCAAGAGACATTAATATATGGCAAGACTCCAGGCACAGTCACTCCTCGAGCTTGGGCACAGTGGCTTCTACTCAGAGAAAAAGGTGTCACTGGGTAGCAAAGAGATGATTTTACCAGGTCTTTGCCATCTGAGAATTCCCTCAAGGGATTTCACAAGTAACTGATTGGTCCTGTTGAGAGTCCCTTGAGGATAGAAAGGGAATGTCATAACCATGGACAAGTCTTTGCAGAATTTTATTGGAGAAAGGTCTGCCGCTCTTAGCAGGTATTACTCATTAGTGATACAAGTGCTAACATGATCTAATGCTCAGCCATGAGAGCTGAATTCACAAATCAGGAACTATAAATCACATGAACAAAAACATTGTCATTGAATGAAGGTCTGCCAATATTGTAGCTTCATCATTCAAGACAATTGCCTTTCATCATATATTACAGGTTGGCTGTTCTATTTAAAATTGGTACTTGCCAAGGACCTTCTGTAAGAACAAAAAAAGCTACTTCTCATCTCTCAGAAGACATCAAATATTTATTGAGTTCTTCATTTACTTAGCCACCCACAGGGAACCACATACAGGAGATCTTAGTTGCTGGTTTGACCTTGACTGTTTAATGAGATGTATAATGATGCTATTGCAGCAAGCAGACCTGGCAGGACAAATGCAAGCAGACACTGCACTAAGATCTCTCATCTTCTACTAAAGCAGCGCTGGGGAAAAAAGGTGGTATTAGATGAAGGATACAAATCTCAGCATTCAGGATCAACATCTGGTGGCACCACGTATCAGGTGCCAAAAGAAGAACTAATGCCTATTTCATGCCATAATTTTTTCTGTGAGAGATGTAGGAAACCTGCATGATGTATAGCAGCTGGTAGCAGTAAATTTGATATTGCTCAAAATGAAAGGTATTTGAATAGCTTCTTCCCTTTTCTTGTGTATTTGCTACTACATATATATATACTACATATATAAATATGTGCAAAACAAGTGTATTTCAGTCACAAAACAGACATTTTCAATGCTTTTTTTAGAAGCAGTGTTTGCCTGAGGGTTATGTGGCAGTGATGGAATAAAGCCCTAAGTCTTCCAAAAGCAGCAGGCAGCATTAGACATCCATTAAGCTTGACGCGACGTAAAACTGCAATATATGTCTCCTGCTCAGAAGATAGGATTGCACTGTATCCACAGATCTCCATCTGTGGGGACTGTAAGGAAACCAGATGTAATTATATTCCCTTGAGTTTCTTTATTATACCAAGGGACAGAGAGGGTGGGATGCTTTGCCTCGTTTCTTTTTGTAAGCTTGCTTCTTTAGGAGGAATACTTGTCACAATTCTGCATGTCTTCAGCCCTTGGTTTGCACCTAGCCAGAGGTGAGGATGGCTGTCCCAGTTCCCTGTAAGCCTAGAGGCTTAGGCAGTCAGCGGTGCTCTACAGTGTCGTATATTACACAAGCTATAATACTTTGCAGATGTTGAGGGCTTTTAATAGGTGTTAATGTTAGATAGTTAAGTCTGATTGCTCTTTTTATTCACCCATAAAGATGGCCTGTGTCATGTAGATATCTTGGAAGAAGTGAATATGAATGAGGGAGGTGGAAAGGTCAACTGCTTTACAGCTCAGGTCAAAGAGACATTTCAGTGAATGAGAAGGGCTGGGTTAAAGAAAGTTCACAGTCTGATAAGGCGGAGGGGGACCAGTATCCCTGAGAGATACACATATGTTTAAGACAAGCAATTAATAGAGATTTCCAAGACAAAAACAAAGGTATGTGTTTGAGAAAAAGGCCAAATAATTTCCATTTTTTTCAAGAAGTCCATTTTGATTATCAGTTTCATTAAGGAACACCTCTAGAGGTAGTTCACTGAGAAGTAATGGAGAAGGTGCATTCACATGTGGGCCTCCCCACCATGTGAACAACCTCAAGGCATACTGTCGAAAACAGATGAAGTATCCCACTCTATCTGGCCTCACACCCTAATAAAAACATATTTTTAGTTCACCTTCAAAGCAGAGAAGTAAACCAATCTGTAGGTTATCCTTAACCCGTAGCAATTTGTCAGACTTCCCAACAGGGTGGGCACCAGGTGTAGGCTAAGAATATCCCTCTTCTGGGGTCTAGACATTCACTCTTCAGCCTCTGTGTTCAGATCAGTCTTTATTCTTTCCTGTTGAGCTGCTGCCCCACTACCAGGCCCCTTCTCTATCACTTGAACAGCCCCTTCCAAATCTGTTACCCCTGAACCCACTGCACTCACCTCTGGGAGCAGCGTATAGATTATAGACATGGTCACAGACAAGAGTTTACCAAATCCCGGTATTACCGAGCTGTCTGAGGGGATTTTTTTCCCAGGCCAGCTCCTGCTAGTGTACAATATCCACTTCAGCATGGCCATGGGGCAATGGGGATGACTGCAGTCAAGGGTCAACAACCTTCTTACTCCTTTTGAGCAGGACTGGAAGTTAACTTTTCTAAGAAGCCTCTTTCATGTGTAGGCTGTCACCTCTCAGAGACACAGACAGTACAGAGGGTAAGTGTGCCTTGTACATTCTTTTTCCTTGCATAGCTCTGTAAGCCAAGCCACAGAGTTTTGGGTTTGTTTTTTTTTTGCTTCAAGGCCTGCACAGTTTCATGGTAACAACTTTTCAACGAGCATTATTGGAGATATAATATTTCTTCTGAAGTGGAAATTGAAAAAAATATTTCCATTGTAAAAGATACTTTTGTAATTGTTTTTAATCAGATTTTTCCCCAATAGCCACTTAGAACCCCTAGTCGATTCTCTCAGCAGAATAATGCTACTGTGGTCTCACTGTCATGTTATTTTCACTGTGTGTGTCTCCATGGACATTTTACAAACAAACAAAAAGATACTCTGATCATATCTGTCTGTATTCAGTGGAACTTAGAAGTGCACTTAAGAAACAAGAAACTACTTTTCAAACACACTCCTATAAGCTGTTGTGGGGCTTTTTCCATGCAGAAAAAAAAAAAAAAATCTTAGGAGTCAGGTGGTGTGAAATAAGGTAAATATATTGTGAGGTACTGTCACTAACTGCATGAAGCAGTTAATAAAAGAATTTATAAAGAGTCCTGTTATCATGCAACTGTCAGGAACTAATGGTGCAAACCCACCAAAATTAGTTTCCCTAGTAAAGTTGTCCTGTGTGCAGTCTGGGTAATAATTCGAAGCTCAAAGTTTATTGCCAACGTGGGGATATTCTTCTGGTTTGATAGTCCTTCATGAGATATCTGTAAAACATTCTCTTGGAAAAGTTTTCTTGTTGAAATTTTTTGGTTGACAGCCTTATGGCAAAGATCCTCTGGAGTTTGAGAGTCTAGTGATGATCAAAGTGATCAGCTGCATTTTGTAATATCTATTGTATGAACCAGAAGACTCAAGTTATAGTCAAGGCATGGAATATTTCTTGAAGAAATGTTTAGATTAGGCCACCTAAATCTTATTATATCTTCAGTTTATATGTTCTTGACTTCGAATTATGTATTTCACCAGCAAATATAGACACAGTTGCCACTTTTTAAAGCAGTTAGATGGTGCAAAGAATAAGATATATCATTGGCAAAGCTTGGTTGCAAATTTAGCTTCCCTTCTTGAGTAATTCAGAAAGACAAGCAAAGGTTTTATGGCTTGGCCATTCTTTCACTTTTACAACCACACAGAGATAAAGAAAACTGGCATTGCAATGGATAATGACAATTACTTTCCCATCTAGCTCTTCTCGGGCAGAATATCCCTAAGGTTTGAAACTTAGGGAAGAAAGAATGACATGGAGGATTGATGTTAGTAACACAGAAGAGGCAGAGGTTTTTTTCTGGTTTTGAAGGTGCAGTTGTAGGAGGTTTATTAATTCCATGCATTTCCAGGAATAGGAAGCTTTTGGCGGATGCTCCTCACAGGAGAGACACGGGATACACGCTCAACATATGGGTTCTACCTCCAGGAGCCTCTTCCCCCTCCTACTCTGACATAAAAGGTTTCAGGGATTCTGAAAGTGTTTCAATTTCAAGGGCCTAACCCCTCGACATAGGAAAGAGGCCAGAGAGGCTGTAGCTGCTTTTCTCTAGACAGTCATGAAGTAGCTGGATTTTGTTTGGAAGGTTGGCTACCAGAAACTCAGAGGATCTAGCCATCCAGAGTAATTTACATCCATTCAGCAATGCATAAATTACGAAGCATCTTACCTCATCCCTCTTTTTGTCCTAAATTGCCCACACCTTTTGGACGTATTTCAACTGACTTCTTAGAGTCCCACATGAAATAGGGAAAGAGAAGATTATAGGCTGGCTTTCCATAGGAGAACAGAGTAACGTATGACTTACTGAGCTCTAAGAACATGTAAGGACATATCAGATAATAATTGCATATTTGAATGTTTCCATGAGAACATCTCATTGCAGCTGATCCAGAATCCTTCCTTTGAGGAACAAAAGGTTTGAACCCTCTACAGAATGAAAGAAAATGAGCACTAGGGCAAAGTAGTGAGTAATTCAGCACATTTTTGTCAACCTACAACAAACTGAAAAAATGGCTGTATTTTCTCAGTGAATTTCATTTGGAGAAGAAATTAAGGAAAGCCAGAAGCCTCTCAAAAAAAATAAAGTTGACCTAAGTGAAACCTATGTCTTTTTAGTTCTTCAGTTTATTATTTTAAAAAGTTTCGTAAATTGTGAAATTTTTCATAGTTGTTAATTCCCTGCATCCTGCTGCACTTTACTTCCCGAGCTAGTTCTGTTGCTGGGTTAAACAGAAAGATATCTTAGAGGAAGCACTGCTTTGCACGAGTGAGTCACAAGCTGCAATTGCTAAAAAGAGTGCCACAATTTATTCCTCATCTTAAATGAGAGCTGACTTGGATTCTTTTGATCAAACTGCTGCTGGAAACCTCCTCTTGTGGGCCATCATTAACACTTGTCATCTTCCTATGTGTTTCCCTTGACGTTATTACAAACAATAATCACTGAATTAGGAAATCAAATGCATTTTTGAGGGAATGAAGGACATTAAAGGTGACTTTCACTTAGGGAATGAACTGATTCCAGGTAACAGCAAAGATTTCATGAGATTTTAGACAGTTCAAAGTCCAGTGTCTTCTGTTGTAGGGGATATAGAAACAGCCTGTCAAGAAGAGAACAGACTGATTTAGTGATGCACTCTTGGGAACAACAGAATTAATGTCATTCCATCTCTCTAGGTCAGGGAATCATAGAATGGTTTGGGTTCTAAAGGACCTTGAAGACCACCCAGTTCCACCCCGCTGCCGTGGGCAGGGACACCTTCCCCTAGACCAGGTTCCTCAGGGTCCCATCCGACCTGACCTTGAACATTTTCAGGGATGAGGCATCCACAAATTTTCTGAGCAACCTGTGCCAGTGTCTCATCACCCTCACAGTAAAACATTTCTTCCTAATATCTAATCTAAAACTACTCTCTAATTTTGAAGCCATTCCCCCTTGTCGTGTCACTACATGCACTTGTATATACTTCCTCTCCAGCTCTCTTGTAGGTCCCCGTTAGGTAATGGAAGGCTGATAATCTCAGTCACAGAGGGATTAAAGATGGGCTTGCACTGACTATCCATTTATTAGGACTTTTAAAAGGAAAAAGAACCTCAAGATTACCTGCCTAACAGTACAATTAAAATAATTCTGGGTTATAGGATTGACAAAACAGCTTTTATTTGGTTATAAATGTTGCAAAAGCAGCCAATACACTTAGTAGAGCACCTCTGAATACACAGCAAAGTATGAAGACATATTAAAAACAGTCCTTTCAGGCTGTGTGTTTCCTCATGTCATTAATTTTTTAATATATTTTAAATCTACCCCCTCATTGTCAGACTACAATACTTCTTCAGACAGCTTCCCATTTATAAGATGATGTCCTGAGACCTGACATCAATGGAAAATGCAAGTTTTTTGCCAGATTTAGTTGCACACTTCTCCACAACCTCTCAGAAAACATGACTTCTTTTCCACTACAATTACTTCACTTAGTAGCTGGCATATTTTATCCTATAAAATTCCTAGAATGTCAGCTTCCAGCTCTGGGATGAATTCAACATCCTTAAGGAAAAAACAATGAAAAGTTAGTGACTCTGCAAACAACTGAATAACAGAAAATGAAGTGTGGATAAAATTTCTTGTTTGACATACATGAGAACTGAGTAAACTAATCAAATTAGAAGTGAGGAATAAACACTGCTAGAGTGGGTTCACCCTTAATATAACTTCTGACTACATAAACCCTTTTGTGTTTCCTGCAAGGAGTCCAGCTATCCACACTTTTGCCTCATGCTCTTCACCAGCCCTCAGAAAGTTTTAAAGATTCTTCAGATATCTTCGTTCCCCAAACATCCTGCCTTCCTCCCCTCAAAGATTATTTTATATCCATCTACATTTATTTTGTGAGGAAGCAGAATAAATGCACATTGCAGATGTAGTGTTCCTTATTTTAGCTAGGGCCTCCAGGAGGGATAAACGTGCAAACTGGAACAGAGTCCCAGGAGATGGCTGTTTGCAGTTTGCCAAACACGGCTGTGTGCAGCACGGATGATTCACTGCTGATGCTGACTGTTTCTCAAAGTCAAGAGAGGAGTCAGAAAGGGCATGATGGAGGAGAAGTTTAAATATAATATTCTTCTCTTTCATACAATATTTTCATATGGTACTGAATCACTTTCAGTTGTGAACAGCCGAAGTGCTTTGTTCAAGCTCATTTTCTAAATGAAAGAGTTTTTTTAAGCAAAAGTTTACTTTTCTTTCAATATTTTAAATTTTTTTTTTACAATGACCTGTTTGTGTCTTCTTCTGAAAAGCTAAATAAACAGCGCAATTGTCTAACTCTGAGTCTGAATACTCAAAGACTCATAGCTAGGAAAGAGTTCCTTTCATGTGCATGACTGCACACAGTCACTTCCAGTGTGAACTTGTGGTCCATTTATGGCCACACAATTTTGTGACTGTTGAGAAAAGTCTCCTATACATAACCCTGAAACCACCACCTTGAATGACTTCAGAATGACTTCAGTTGCATATAACATCCCCTGAGAGGACTCACCTGAAGCTTTATTGCCATCTAAGTCTTATTTGACTAGATTATAAATACCAGCTCCCATTGCAGGTATTGCAGATTGCAGGTCCATGAATTCGTGTTACCTGAAAGGCAGTGCAAGTGTGGCTGTGATCTCTCGTGACAGCTACATCCATTGAAATAGCAACACCATGAATCACAAGGGTAGAACTTGTATGTACAAGAAGCAGAGTTTTCTTGGCAACTGACCCACTGAGCTAACACTCACCTCTGGAGGATGTCCAGAAAACTTGACTTCTTAGTAGCAGTATAAAATAGCAACTATTTTTCTATCTTTCCTTCCTGAAACACAGTCATCTGCAGTGGAGACTGAAAATGTGAAATCCAGATCTTGGCTCACAAGAAAGTTTTAACTCTCTATTAAAGAACCCCACTGTCAGGATACCTCAGCCCTCAGTTATGTAGCTAATGCCATGTATTGCTTCACATGCAATGCAAGCAAAAATAGAGGCTCTAAGCATGTGGTTCATCCAAATTCAGCAAGCCAACAGAAGCAGGTGGCACATGTTAGCCAACAGAAACTGGTAAGATTTAGATCACATCATATCACACAGCCTGTGTGGAGTCCCCTACTCCCATATTGGTTTCAAACCAACAGACTTCACCTTGGTGTGAGTCCCTTTTGCCAATCTTTCTCACCAAGTATGGCCTTAGCAGTGGGTTTCTTTCACAGGTGGACTTATCTGAGTATCTATGCAAAAAACTACAACTAGAATAGATTCATTATAGTGCTATAAGGAGATTGAACCTACTTTTTCCACCGTCAAATTACTGAGGTGGAAAAGAGAAGTACCCTCAAAGTACTCTGAGGTGGAAAAGAGAAGATTCTTCTGGGTCACTCTAGTAGAAGCTATATCCATCCTCATAGACATGTTAAATATTCATTGTGACCTAGAAAAAAAATCCATGAGTGAACATGTCACTATATCTCAGTGTTTTCTTATAATTCTCATCTGGGAGAAGAGAAGAATTTCACTTTCTGCTATCTCTTCCAATTAAAAATTTAATATTTGAAAACAAGTATTCTGTTCCACAAGAAACCTAAGGCCTAGTCTCTTAGTGTTGAAACTCATATTGTTCTTCTTTTCTTCCTCTGACCTAATGAATATTTGATTATTTCTTGGAAAATGGAAGTTAATTCCACTCCAGCCTACTGCCAGATACTCTCTTAGAAAACGTATTCTGGGGCTTGTTCCTCCTTCTGTGAAGGCTTGTACTGTCAAAGGTCATTAGAGATTTGAGCTACTGCAACTACCAGCAGCCTCCATATTTTGTGCAGGGCCTTTTCTAATAGATGTGTTCTAGAATGCCTCTCAGTTGAGTAACAGAGATGGAGAGAACCTCATCTGTAAAGACTGAGGGAGCTATGTATCAGCTGGCTCCTGAATATTGGATGTCATTAAAAATGAGGCATTTCCAGCGTACTCACAGGTAAAACTTTAGAGACTTTGCTAATGAGCGCCTAAGTGACTGCAGACTTGGACAACTCTAAAATGAGGCAAAGCAAAATGTTAGATTTTGAATACTAAAGTAGCAAAGACTTCTAAAGCCAGAGTCCCAGTTAATTTCTTCTGTATTTTCAGACTGTGAGTTCTAAATCCTTAAGCTTTCTTATGCTCACTATTGCAATGACATGCCAGGGATTGTGTGCAAATGGCAAACAAGAGCATCCCTGGTGTCATCTCTCCGTGAAAGTATTACAGATTGCCCTGAGCTGTCATTGCCTGCACCTTCAATGTGAGGCATGTGTTATGAGGTAGGGCAGATGTGTAGGCCTGTCCCTACCAATGTGTGTGAGGCAGCCTGATAGTAGTTACTGCAGGCACCCCTCAGACTGTGCCAAATTGTACTAGAAGGAGCCACTGTAGCAGTTAATGTCTAAGAAACACTAACGTTTCCAAGAACTTTTCCCAAAATGTCTCGAGGATTTTAACTAGCAGATTCATATTCTGTCATGATTGTGTTACAGGAGAAACTCTGAAAATAGCTCATATTTTTTTTTGATCCTGCTGCCAAAGAAAGGGATGGGATATCTGGCAGCAGAAAGCCCCGGTTTTGTCAGTAGGAGCACAGCCAGGAGAAAGGGAAGAGTCAGCAGTTGTACTGGACATCAGGGCTCTAAGTTGCTGCTTAGTTTAGCTTTATCTCTGCTCAGACTTACTGTGTGCATTTAGAGAAAGGCACTGAAATTTGTCTCCAGAAATGCAGCAGTGAGAAGAATACTCAAATAAGTCCTTAGGAGTGAAGCTGGGTAATGGTCTGCACTAACATCATTCTGACAAATGTTTATCTCACCTATCCTAAAAACCTCTGGTGAAGGAGACTTCACTACTTCCATAGAACAGTTTCAGTGCTTTAATGGCCAAAGATAAGCCTTTGGTATAATTTAAGGTAATTTATGTTTGTTCCTATTTCACTGGCCCTGAAGAACTACTTTAATCATCTTTTTACAGTAACATTTTATAGCAACGGAAGGGAGAAAAATGTTTTTCATTTTACTTGGATCAAATAGAAGGAATAATTACCTCCCACATCATTGTCGGATCCTGTGAATGCTATCCAGAGTAAGATTTACCTGCTTGGCTACAGTGTGTAAGGGTTTCTTCCCTTTCTGGGAAAAAAAATGTTACCTACTCATAGCATCATTTCATTGATTAGCCTTGAAATGAAAGTGTTAATCATTTAACTTCGTAGTCTAAGGAAAAATAGAAACCACTGTAAATATGCAGGGCATATCTATGTGCTTAATCTTTCTTCCTAGAACAGACCTGCTCTTCTCTCTTAAGAATGTAGCTTCCCACTGTGCTGGAAATTACTCAGCATGAAGCATTATAAAAATCATGGGGTAAATTTTATTGTTGCAAAACTTTTATTAAGGCCGATTGAATACTGGGATACTTTCAACTTGTTTATTTATAAAGAAAATGATACCAGAGGCATCATTTTCTGTCCTCCTACTTGGGGTAAGCTAAAGAAAATTGTTCCAATATATAGTCCCATGGGACATCATTAGTGATCTTCACAAATGGAAACTTTTTTAAGGAAAAATAAATATTTCAGACCTTCACTAACTCAGAGATTTCAGGAAGAATCCACTTTTACTTCAAGAATCTGCAGTGATACAGAATCGTTTACCATGAACATATATACACTACGATTTCAACTGGAGGGAACCTGTAGCTTCAATATCTTAATCAACATTTTTTAGAACTTGTTATGTCTTCTTTAGTCACCCATTTTTCTCTCTCTCAGGGTGGTGTTGCAAAAACATAGGAGAGGACAGAAAATTGACCCCAGAATTAGAATAATAACATTCTATTCTTATACAGAAGTGCCTTGGGTTTTTTTAAGTTAAAAGAAAAAGTTAGAAAAGTCTCTATGTTATTTTAGAAAAGCAATGCAACCATGAGGAATAATGGAAGTGCATAGTCTGAAAATTACCTGAATTACCTGTATTTTCTGGCAGGAGGCAAAGAGAAACAGAAGTTAAAAACTTACTGAAAAAAAAAAAAAAGTGTGTTGTATATGCTTAAGTGTGTTTTCATGCCTCCTTAAGCATTTTGTTCTTAAGTCAATAAATAATGGCTATCTAAAAATAGGAGAAGCCTTAGTCAATTAAAATCACAGTACACAGAAATTCTATTGTTATTTTTTTAACTTACTGTTAAGACACATGTTCATGAGGCCACCTTACTGCTAACCAATGAATGTGATATATTTTAAAATCAAACCCACTGTTCAGTTAAAAATCAGCCATGAAGATTTTTCCCTGAGAGTGGAAGGAATGTTTTGTAATTGGTAGTTTTGTAAGATAATTTAACATGGTTTGATAGATCTTCCCTACCTCATGTGTACTACAATTCTAATAATGTACTGCAGGTTTTAAGAACAGGATTTACCTTCTGGCAGAATTTTGTTTTCTGTATATACATCACTGTGATTTAATAAAAATCTTCTTGATATACCCCTCTGGCATTCCACACTGCAATATAGTCTTTGCTGATACAGAAGGGAAACAACAGAATTGAAAATAAAGCCTGGGAAGGCCCAAAAAACATGTTGCTGTTGTGTGAAAAATAGGCCATCCTCTGTGGCAGCCCAATATAGCACATGGAGCTGAACAGTACCTGAGTGACTCTTTACTTTCTCAGACTAAAATTAATTAAACAAACAAACAAACAAACAAAAAACCCCCGGCCTTGCAATAAACATGATCTCAGATACAAAGAAAAGCTAATTTAAAGAAAAAAGCAAAAGATTTATTAACTGTGCAAGCTTTTGTTCATGAGGATTTGGTTCTTTGCGTGTTGATCCCCCACCAACCAGAATTGCACTTAATGCTTCTGATCCAAACAAGTCCAAACAGATGGAGGGAAAAGAAATATTGAATCTAGTTCACAAGTTTGAATTCAATGGTTGTGCCTAACAGACATTTTTCTATGTCCGTGACCATTTATACCTCTATTCAGGTGACAATACTTATGATACAGGGCAAGCATGAAGGTAGAAATTCAAGCATGGATGGCAGACGTAATCCCAAAATATGAAATGGATCAAATTTTGATCGTAGGCTCAAAACAGGAATCCTTTACAGTTCTGGAATGAGAAGTAAACCCAGTGAAAATATATTGAGCTATATTGTCAAAGCTCTAGATTACATGACAGCAGCCACGTGCAATATCTTGATAGACTAAATGATTTATGGAAGCACATTATATGTTATTTTTTATTTTGCAATAGTGTTTTATCTTTATGTAACTTCCTGACTCCTCAACTGCTAAAGAAAAGAGAAAGGCTTACCCATGAAAGTAAAAATGTTACAAATCCTGAGTATCATTAAACATGATATTCAACACACAGAACACTGAGCTTTAAGCAGTTCTAGTAAACAACAGTATCTTCAGTGAAACACCTGGGATCAGTACTTAATGATCTGTCCTCAGTCAGCAGCTGATATGCTGAGCAGTTGACTCATGTCTAGCCTCAATCAGACAGTGCTGTGGGCCAAAGAGAGACTACAGCTTATAAGAGTCCCAGTTTGTGTCCATGGGGTGTTTTGGATAGGCTGCATTTCTTCCAGTTCTGCTTGTCTCATGGGGAAACTTTGAAATACAGTAATGTTTACTACATTCACTTTTCAGTGAGAAATCTACCTTTTGCTCATTTTCAATATATTATTTTAGAATTCCATTGCTGCTTTGAAAAACAAAGGTGACAAAGTCAGGGGGAAAGTTTAAAGGTCGGAGTTTTAGAAGTCCCAATAGAAACCTTACTATTGCTGTTAAGAACATTATTCCTGTGGGAAATTTCTCAGTTTCACCAGAATGCAATTTTCCAAATTATTTTTAGTCAAGAGGTTTAACCATCAAGTAAATGCACTTCCATTGATGCTACCTAAAGAGTGTTAACAGAGGCAGTTTCTTTTCAAGTTGTCATTCTCAGTGATATTGATACAGTGTATGGTTTTCATTTACTACTTGGCCGATGTCTGCTGTATTCCTCTGGCATATTTCAAATCATGATAGAGGCAAACAGCACAGAATGCAGGAAAGGTTGTATATGGCTAGTAAGAAGAACACTGGGAAAACTCTTATTTGGCTCTAGCATTAACCCTGAGCCTTGCCAGTTATTGCTTCATAGAATCCTTATCTGACACATACACATGGATGGACAGGTCTTCAAAATCCAAAAGCCTGCTTTTATAGAGAAGAAAGTTTTGCAAGGTACATTAAAATGAATTTTTAAAGAAGTGGAAAGACAGTGAGAGCTAATTTGCATAGTGTGAGGATACACTATTTGTAAGTTTCAGGTGGCTCACATGATGGAGTCCTATAAAAGATAGACCAGGTGAAATGATAAACAGAAAGTGGAATAACTTTCTAAATAATTCCTCATGGCTGTTCGCAACACTAGTTCTGATTTCATATGATGCCATTTTCCAGAAAAAAAATGTTTCCTTCGAAAGTGTTTTCTTTTCCAGTGTACATAGCACTGGTAAAGTCATCCCTAACTATGTATACAGAGGCAGCTTTCCATTGTAATTCAACCCATATCTGTGTATAGCTAATCAGAACAGCTCCTGCCTGCATGCATAATTTAGTGATGGATAGGATGCCTTAATGGAGCAATGCTATTACATACCAATGTAATATGGCTGAGGGTGCAGACATAAGGAGTTCAAGATACATATCCTACTGGAATTGAAACTAGTCATCAATATAAATAATCAGACAGCACATACTAAGAAGCAAATATATTGCTCTGTCACGTTTCCTGGAGCATTTCCTGTAGCTCTTCTGGGAAAGGTGAGCAGTTAGAGGATACTATGCACAAAAGGACAGGTTGGATGGAAACTGTCTTGGTTGATAAGCGGAGGATTAGGATTTAGAAGGTCAAAGTTTAGTGTCCAGATCTGCCACTGACTAGCTGATATATGTAGGATAATTCAGGTAGCTATTTTATGTTGCATTTTCTTCAGGTGCAAACTTAGGAAAGTACCTGCTCTGGGTAAAACATCCTGTTGAGTCACTTAGGCAGAGCGGTTCATGACTCTCTGCAGGCTCAGAGCACCAGAGAAAAGACTGTGTTGGAGGGTCTGTTACATCCATGCTGCTTCTTTCTTTAACCTGGGAGCGCTTTCAGGGGCGGTGTTTATACCATGCATTTAAAGAAAGCTCTTGAAACTAGGTAGATTGCATTGCAGTCCTCTTCAAACTCATTTTTTCTGCTCTCTCAGTACATAGCACATGCAATAAATTAAATTTTCGTTTTCCATGCCCAATGCACAGCAGAATTTATAATGCCAGGTTCATATTTACAGTGTGTATATCCGTTTAAGACTCTTAACTTACTGCAAAAGAGTCCATACATAGCAATGGAAAATAATAATAAAAAAATCCTACAGAAGTTTGCATTTGTAAATCTGATAATGTTGCAAATTTTCCAAATTTTCCAATTTCTATGGTAAGCTGTGGAAAAGAAAACAGTTCTCCCACGCGCTGATGCTGACTCATGCACTGCAGGATTACTGAGGCATTGCTTCCCTGGTGGATTATTCAGTTACTCAAGGAAAACTGTAGAATAATTGTCCCACCCTTTTCATGACCATTCATGAAAACACCTACTGAATATTTTGCTGCAGCTGCAAGCAACCTCTCTGAGCTATGTTCTGACAGGAAAATGCTTCTCTTCTGCTTTAACCTTTTGAGCTTCAGAAATTTAAATGGCCTGAGAAACTTAGTGATCTTTCTATCTGTCCAAAATCTAAAGAAAGACCCTCTGTTGCTTTTGGGAGATTCAGACTAAAGGCTGTAAAATAGTTACCACAGATTGCTTTTATTTTACTGTAGACCAGTGCTGACTGTTGAGTTTCCAGTGTGCAAGTTTGAGCAATAGCAAGACAACAATGAGAACAGAAACTTGCCCATTAGAGGCATATGTCAGATATTAAACAGATATAAATTAGGTTATTAATTACCATGGAATGAGTTTTCAATAAGTGTTTGTTTATATTAGGGTTTTGCTCAATGGACATGAAGAATTCAGACTTTTATGAATTGTAAAGTAATTTCTGAGGCTAATGATAATTACAGTGCTCAAAGGGAAGAGCAGCCCATTTCATTTAAGAAAAATATAAAGGACAAAAAGGGCTGACGCCTGGAAATTGCTTCAAAAGTCAGTCTTTGAAACATGCAATAAAATGTTCACCACCCTTGTAGAATTAGATTTTAACCCTAACCCTCAACCTATTTTTATGGATAGTTATCTTTTAAGTGCCCAACACCACAAGTGTTTGTACATGTGATTATCTTTACATATGCAAATAAATGGTAAGTAATGGTGTTAATAATCTGTACAAAATTGTTTTCTAAATCCTGAAGGATGAGGAACTATCTCTGTAGCATAAAACTAACATTTCACTCTCCAGGTAAAACAGATTTTAAGTAGTGCTTACTGGTATTTTAAAATAGTGCTGTTGATTTTACAGAAAATAAAAGGAAAATGCTATTTGTTATGCCAAAACTTTATATTTTTTAATGGCAACTGTTTTCTCAAACATGCCAAGCTCATGTGATTTCAAAACTACATGAACATTAGACCCGAAGGCTAATTCCAATACTCTGAGTAAATCTCTGTGCTCTTTCTTCTTTCTGCATTATGTACAAATCCGTCTAATTCCCACTCCCCCCCGTTCCTTGCTCTCAGATAAGTGCTATGGACAAGGTTTTCCTTTTTCCCAGCCAGCCAGCATCTTCCTTCCTTCTCAAAGACCTTGTCTGACATTCAGGCACATTGGTTGTAAGCTGAGCTGCTGCCCTCTGCTCTTCACCAGCTGCTGACTCCGACGGCTCCTCCAAGAATATTGCAAACACCATGCTGATGATCCAGTTAGCCCTAGGCCCTTGTTCCACCAAGCAGCAAGGCACGGGTTTGATTTTAACTGCGATTGCAGTGAAATTTATGTGCTTATAGTTAATAGGTGCATTATTAAGTCACGAGGATCAGGCCTCAATGAACATGCCCTCACTGGTATGTAATGTGTCACTTACTGGGAACTGAAAATCATTTTGAAACTGTAGTATTATTTCTATTCTACTCAGTTCCAAATAAACTAACTTTCCCTACTTCTTGCGATATATTTATAGAAAATCTATCAACTTCTCCCATATAATATTTTTTTAAGTGTCTTATTTTAAATCTCATCATTCATCTGGAAGTGTATAAGTGCTGGTAATTGTGCCATGAAATTAAGGGTATAAATAAAAATACCTTAACCATGCCTTGTTTTTGCAAAAAACTTATTTTCATTGGGAGGCCATTTGTAATTTAAGAAAGTAATTTTCTGCATGACTATTATCGATATTCCGACAGCTTTCTCCATTTCATTCCAGGATGCTCAAAAAAGCCAGTGTTCTGCAGAGCAGAAAGTAAAGGACTGCTATTTCAGATGTCATCAGATCCCCTCCAGAAGACAATGAAATACTTATTCAAGATCACAGACCACCATAAAAGTCAATAGACCTTTGTAATTTGTGTCAGCTGGAACTGTAAAGTATTTGCTGCTCTGAAGGATTTGCATCCTTTCCTATTCTTTAAACTCCTTAGTATGTCCTGGGCACTTTCCATCAAAAGAATTTACTCTTTCTTCTTTAGTCTGTTGCTTTAGAAGGCATATAAGACACATATTTTCCTGTTATTTCTGGCATATTCAAATTTTTAACATTAAGCACTGTAACACTGTGGAATCAAACACATTGGGATTCACTAGGATTGTCCAAAATGAACTCTGGTGCACACTCTTATTGCTCCATTCTTTTCCCTCAGTTCTCTCCCATTCCCATTGTTGATATCCTTATGGTATGGTAAGTATTTTAGAAGATTGCAATTGACCAGACTGGAAGATCACCCTTAAACTATTATAGCCTTAACTATTATAGAAAATTATAGAGAAGTTTTTTTGTGCTTCAAATTAAAGAGAAAGACTGGCATTTTGATTTTGAAAGAGGCTACATTTGACCGTTCTTCACATCACTCTTAAATTCTCTCATATCTATAATTTTTCTCTGCTGAATAAACCATGTTCTGAATGTCAACTTAGAGTTCAACTGAATCTAAACTTGACTGTATCCTGAATATTGAGGTTTTAATCTTTTGTCCCTCTCTGATAACTGTGCAGGGTCAGCTGTCTTTGTGCTGTGATTGAAAGGCAAGTTCTTGGCTCTATGAAATCAATGATGATTTTGTCACAGGATCCAGGATTTCACCCAATCTATTTCATATACTCTCCTTCTGCTATACTCTATCTTAAATGCATTCACTGCAGCATTTAGATTTAGCTCTCAGATGAAATGCTTTACCTTCTTTGTCAGACAAAAATAAATGGATGCATTTTAAGCCATACAGTGTGATGCCTCTTAACTAGTTGAAGAACAGCAAAGGACAAAGCAGGGTGAAAATCTGGATTTTCTTATCTATTAATCTTTTATGATAGCTATCAGGTTTATTTTCCAGACAAAATTATGTTATCACTGTAGAAGTAAACAGGATACTTTTAAAACTGTATAAAGTATAGGTATTGATTTTCTGAAACATAGTATTATGCAGCTCTTGCCTGACAAATTTTCTGGCTATATAATTGTCTAGCCTTTGTTCAAAGCTTTGCTTATTCATTTTTCTGATGAAAATATCAAATTTAGCACAAAACTGGCTGAGTTTCTGTGTAAGTTACTTTGTCTTGTCATGTGTTTAGAAATGATATTAAATTTGTCTTGATTTGAGGATTAAAGCATGCAAAGCTGCTGGCTCTTTCTCAGACTGGAGATTATCAGGTGCTCCACCAAAGAAAAAATCAGTCTAGCCTACCTAGAGCAGAAGGCCTAGCATGCCTTGTAACAAGCAAAGCAAGTGTTCAGAAATGGGATTTTTCAGACACGCTGCTCAAAAATGTGCAAGAATTGATGAAAATACAAGGCAGAGAAAAGTGAGTCTGCACTCAGATTTTTGTGGGGAAAAACAAGACACATTCAAATGATCTCAGCTGGATAGCTGGTGGTTGGTTCAATACCTCTTGAAAAACTTGCTTGAGAAGCAAGAATACATCACCTGCAGGACAGGAGAAAGGAGAAACCTGTGCTGTGGCTGGGGAGCAATGAGTGTGCTGTGAACCTTTCCTGGTGTAAAGCTGACATCCCCTGTGGGAAGGGGTCCTTACTGTGGCCTCTGCTTCTGTAGCTCATCCCTATGAGACAAGACTGGATGGTACCTGAACTGATTGTTGATTCCCTTGGGGAAAGAAACTTTACTCACCTACTGTACTTTAAAGCACAGACTGTATAGTACAGAAATATCTGGTTACAGAGGAGTAAAGACGCCATTCAAGAAGCAAAAATCAGCAGGAAAGTGTGCCTTGGACATCTGTATATGTTTTTGCTGTTCTGCATTGTCATGCGATACCTGCAGCACTGTGGGAAGGCAACGAGTCTTTCCTCTGTTGTAACTAACCTGTTTGTGTGACGTTGCTGGTTTTTCTTATCATTAGGCCTTATTTTAGAGAGCAAGCTTTTGGTGTCCTTTTCTCCCTAGAAGTAGGGTCTTCTTCACCAGTCTTCCCTTGGTTTCACATTTCGAATAGACAATACAATGGCATTAACATGTTATCCGATGACAGAACAGATGTACTAACACACCTACCGGGCAAAAGAGATTGGTGTATATGCAAACACAAGTGAAAAACATTAAAGTTGTAAGAAGACAGGAAAAGAAGAGAATAGAAGAATTTACAGCATCGTCTGTACTACCCTGCCTTTAGAAAAGCTGTAAAAATTTGTACTATACAAGTAATTGGAGTTTATTTTATTAGCTGTGCATGGAGTACTGTTATGACAGGGATGGTATGATAGCAACTCATGCATAATGCAAATGAAGTGTAGGTGTCCAGTATCTCTCACTGCATTCTTTTCCTCAGTATTTTTTAAACATTGACTTGGTCATTTTTTTCATTTCATATTCTAGAAACTGAAGGGTCTTGAATTTTACAGTATGTACACACAGGGTGAGGAGAGAGACACAAATATTTATAACATTTCTTAATTTGTGCACTCATAGTCTGAATTTGACACCTATCACCTATGCATTATTAGGCTTTATTTTTAGCTATTTAAAGAAAGAGTTTGGTGGTGGAAGAAATGACGTACTCCCAGCAGAAAAAGTGTTCTCTAAACCAGCCATTTTTCATACAACCTCAAAAATTTGTCATTTTGTTTTGCTTTCTTATGCTACAGTCTTCATCTTCTATGTCAGCACTTGAATAAATCTCACAACTGCAAGAGGCTGTGGGGTCCAGGTTTTTGGTTAGAGCCCAAATCCCATCCTACAAGGTGTTTGAGACCTTTTCCCCATGTGCTCATTGTGGTTTTTTCTCCAAGGATCCTCTACGTTTTGCAATCATTCCTCATTGCTACATTTTCACATTGGCCATGGGAGGACTCAGAAGCACATATGAGACTGATGCTTACTTTTCACAGCACTTGTGGCCCTTTTCCTCCATTACTCCCTTTCTCTGCTGATACTACCTATTCCCTACCTCCCCCCAAATGTTTCTTATATGTATTTATCACAGTTTTTATTCTTGTGGGTGTGTATGCAAACAACTGAAAAATTATAGTTTGCATTTTGGCCTCAGAGGGGACTGGTTTTCTAGGCATTTCCATGTCCCTCTAGTGAAAAGATGCAAGGAGGTAGCTGAGAAAATTTTTTTCTCCACTTTCACATGTTGTATGCTTCAGGTCAATGGGTTTGGCACTTCTAAGGAGTAGAACTGTTACAAATAAACTTCACAGACAGCAGAGAACTTTATGAAATTGAGATTGAGTTAATTAAGGCCTTTGAAGATTAAGATGAAGGCCCTGAGTGCAAGAACTAGCAACAAAAAAGCTTAATTTCCTTTGTGTACGTGTTAAAAGGCTCATCCAAGTCGCTGGGAGTGCCTAAGTTTCATAGCGATAACAATCCCATTTACATGACCCCTACACACTTCTAATGCAAAAAGAATTCTAGCTCTGTTTTAGTAGTTATTATGGATGCTTTCTAGGAAATCAGGCTAAAAATACTAGCAGATAACATAACATCACAGGAAGATAAAGTCTGCATTCAGAACATGTTATAACTTGGTTTTCATCAGCCTGGGTGAATATTTAGGGTTAATTCTATAACACTAAGATATTCTTGCTGACTTAGCTATGGAGGGGCAAGAGTCATCGCCAGCACAGGAAGAGAAACATACACATACCTGTAGAACAGGTTAGTGGTCTCTACCAAGAGACCACTGTGTCTCTGTAGATGAGACACAGCTGTGTAGATGCAGAGTTAGCTATGGTATTGTAATCCTATGTGTGATATGCTCTATTTGCAAGGAGTCAGGACTTGCTGAATGAATGCAATGGCAGTGTTTTAATGGGTTGGGCTAAATTAAAATTAGAGTGCAATTAATGTGCATAGCTCACTTAACCCTAGGAACACTGAAGTCTGAAAAGAGGCTCAGAAACAAAGTCAGCTGAAACTAACATTTCAAGTATTTCATCACTGAGTGATTAACAGTTTCACGGATATAAAACAATATTTCATAGGCATCTTTAGCAATCTGACGATAACAGGATTTGGTATTACAGCATTATGAAAAGTTTTCTTTGCTTGTCAGCACTATAGCACAACATTTCTGATACTAATGTAATTTCCCAGGAAAGGGGTTTGTTTGATTGTTGTTTTTTCTTTATTGTTTGTTCTGTTCAATAGTCTTTGACTCTATTCAGTAATGATTTGTTTCTAAACTGATTTCAGCTTAATTTCTTTACTAGAATTTAGTAAGCAACAAAGAAAAGCCTTTTGTGTTTCTTTTCTAGTGATACTCTGAACTGTACCATTTGGAGTACAAATACAGTAGAAGAATCCAGAAAATAGGATCCAGTCACCATAACACCTTGCCAGCACCCAGATCTGTGTTCTGCTGATGAACTTACAGCAAGCTGCTTCACTGAAGACTATTTCCTAGGGGCTTCAGCTGATTAGTTTTAGAGAATTCTTAGCTTGAACAAATACTATGCACACTTGAACTGGTACAGTTGAAAGTTCATCCAAACACCCAAGTACCTTTTCTCATCCCATGCTGGAACAAGTCTAATGACCTGCATTTCCTTCCGGACTTTTTGTGATCTCAAATGCTGTCTTGGTGAAAAATGAAACAGCACCTGCTATCTATGCAAGGTAATAAGTTTATGGCACATACTTTATAACCAGATGGAAATTTACCATCTATTTAATTGTTGCTGATGAAAAATAGTGTGTGTTACTTCAGTTGGAGATCTGAATTTTCTTCCTGATGCTGGAGAACTGTAGAACTTCACTAATATACAAGCACTTATTATCTTCCTTTTTGTGTGTTTGTTTTTGTTTGTTAGTTTGTTTTTCTTTTCCCAGAGCACAGGCAAGCAATAATCACAGATTCTTGAATCCAGATGAAAGGAAATTCTTCTTTATTTTTCTCCACTGCAGCTGTCCTGTGCTGAATTCGTCAACCATACCTAGTGGGTGAGTTCTTGCTGTGGGAGCACTATCAGTTATATGCAAACCCTGTGGAAGTTTCTGCTAAACACTGTGGAGATCACACTTGGTATTCCTTCAAGTCTGACAACCTTTCTGCTCTGCTTCATCTTTTCTTAGCCTTTGGCAGAAAACTTGGGATCCACATAGTGTTTGTGAAACTGGGGTAGAGTTCACTGTGGCTGCTGACAGATGCACGAAGAGATTCAGATACCAGTATATTAAAAGAAAGCATTCCCATCCTGCACGTTGGTATCCTACCGAGGAGGGAAACAGCTCAGTGGCTATGGACAAACCAGAATAGAAACCCACTTTGAACAGACCACCAAGGATCAGCTGTTCTTGGACTGAGCTGGAAAAGAGGATTTTCCAGGCGTTGAATGCTGGCTGAGTGTAGTATTTGTTCCTCTGCTAACTGGAAACAGACTCTAAATGTGTATTGGGGGCCTGAGTGACGTATATGCTGTGACTCTTCTTACTCTATACCTTATTGAAGGCTGTCACTAGAAAATAATGATCACAATTGGATTTTTTTTTTCTGAAATGTAGAGAAGAAGTTGTGAATATGCAGCAAATTTTTTGTAAACGAACTTAAGAAACACAAGTAAAAATAAAAAATTCAGTGATCCAAAATAAGTGGAGGGAAAAATACAAAAAAATCAGACTTTACCTGGGAAAACTTGATAGAAATATTTTTCCCACAGGTCTCATTCTCTGTCTTCAGGAAAAGGGCAGGCAAGATACCAGATGGATTTCTGAAAATCAGTCAGTGATGGGAAGCTGAAACAAGTTTACCAGAGGGCAAAATTGCACATTTTTCATGCATGTAGTGATGTAATTAAACACACTTTGCAGGACATTATTCACATGCAATATTTACACTAAGGCTAGAGATCTCATGTTCTATCACCCACAGAAATGATGATATGCAAGACTGAAACCCACATTTTTGCTTGTGTTATGAGAACAGGGTATACAGTTCCTGCTAAGGTTAATACACACACACACACACACACACACAGACACATATATATATATACACACACATGTATAAATGTATGTATGCATACATACGTACATATACATATATATACACTTGCATACATATATGCAAGTGCACATGGTTAAGGTAAGGCTGAGAGGTGTTTCCTGAACCACAGCAAAGTTGTACAAATGTAAACATTCACCGTTCACTACATGAGTCATATTTTGCACAGCTAGTACTTGGAAAGCCAGCACTGTTTTGGCTTCTTTTCTTGTTCTGGGGCTGGATCAGATTTCTACTTGACATAGCATTACATTTCCAGTGATTTATTTTTTTTTTATGAAGACACAGCATGAGCAATTTAGCTGTTCTCTGATAGAAGAGACCTTGGAGCTGTGTAGGCCCTATTTTAAATACCTTTTGGTCTAGGCTGGAGCAAAGATGGACATACGAGTCCATACACTGCCCTAATGACTCATCATTATAAACTAGATTTGAAAGATACTGAAAGTCTCATGAAGCGTTTGTAGGAAGCTGACAGTGTAAGGACAGAGTCTTTCACCCATGTAGCTGTTACATTCACAGATCTAAGCCAACCTTGTGCTCAAAGCAGAGCTAAATCTGAAGTCAGGCTGTGTGATTCAGGGCCATGACCAATAATGACTTGGAAATTTCCAAGAGTGGAAGTCCCACAACCTCTTTGAACAAGACTATTCCAGTGCTTCACAACACTCAAGGATTTTTTTTTTTTCTTTATATTCAACCAGAGTTTCTCTTGCTGCAGGCTGAGACCATTGCCTCCTATCCTTTCCATGAGCACCTCTGAGGAGTCTGGTCTTTCTGTCTTTTTGGTAATTCCCATTTAGTCACCAAAGACAACTTGATCTCCCCTTAAACTTTTCCATGTTAAACAAGTCCAGGTCTCTTAATTTACCCTTGTATGCATTTGTGCCAGTCACTGAATCTTAGTGGATCTGGGCCAAATGTTCGCAATTTGTCCATTTCTCTCTTATACTGGCAAGCCCAAAACTTAATACAATATTCCCCCTCACTAGAGTGGAAACACTGAAATTTAATTAACCACACAGATGATATAAAGGCAGAGTTAATTGCCATGTAAACCAAATATCAAACTGAAGGTGTAAGAGGTGTTAGCAATTTCCAGTACTGAGTCAGCATGATAAGTTGCTGAGAATCTAGTTCAGTAAGACATCTGAGATCACACAAGAGGTCAAAGTCCAAATAATACAAAAGAGAAATTTTTATAACAGAAACTCTTGTTTCTTCATTGATGGTTTGTGCTAAGCTATTTTTGTTCCTTTCAAGATGACTATTTCATACTGTGGTGATTTTGAACAAAGTGGTATTTAAAATTTAAATGTCAGCACGACTGGAAAAAATGATCCAGAAATCGCTAGAAGGAAAAGCCTGTGACAGACTTTTTTTTTTCCCAGCCTTGCCTAGAATTTGTTTGTTTGTTTTTGTTTTGTTTTTGTTTTGTTTTTTTAATTCTGTATAACTTGGTGATATATGCAAAAGGCACACAGAGGGCATGTAGATGATTTCAAGAGAGGAACTCCACTTTGGTGCAACAGCATCTATATTTCAGTGTAAGTCCCTAGACAATTATTAAGGCATGAACAATTTCATGTCATAAACTTCCCTGGTGAACTTCTGGTCTTTCAGTCCCTGGCATTACATTTTGACATGGAAATACAGCAGTGCACTCACCCTTCATAAGCACATTTCCAGTTGACTTAAAATACGGCTGCTAAGTGAAGCAAAGATTTACCTTTTCAAGTAGTAGTCCTTGTCTCAAATATAGCCATGAAGGTTGGTACAATCCTTACAAAAACAATTGCTTTCCATAATTTCAAAAAGAAAAGTCAAATATTTAATAATAAATTTTAAAAAATTATTGCAACACCTACTCAGCATTCCACTCTTGTTCAGCTCTGACCAAAGCAATGCTGACATTGGTTTTGGTTTGACTGTTGAATAGGACTCTGGTGTCACTGATTTTGCCTTAGAACACATGCACATTCTGCAGTGTTACTTTGGAATATTTCACAGGGCAGTGTCAACAGAAAACGCAACTCCTCATGTATGAAATCATGTTTTTGAGGTTCTGCACCCTGAGACCAGACGATCTGGGTCATAACCAACACAGTAAATGGGGGGCAAGGACCCTCCTCCTCCTGTTGTCAGGAACACATCTTCAATCTCCTTGCTCTCTGGAGAGAATAAGTCAACCAAAGGGAGAAAGATAAGTGATAGGACTGCAACCCTTCTTTAAGGTTTGTTTTTTCCTGCCCTGTTCCAGGAGATTATTGTCACAGGAAATGGAGCAGTCTCTGCAGTCAGAAAGATATGGATACACCATTATGACTGGCTTGCAATGGGAAGAACTCCTGATACACAGAGGTCAATCGTGGCTGGACCCTTCTAACCTCCTAATTTTTGTACTAGTCCTAAATAGAAGGGCATGTCTGTCACTGATATTGTCCCCTATCTGTCACAATGAAAAATGAAGTAAACATGAGAAAGAAATATATTTTGAAAGGTTCTATAAGTTTATGAACATTATCTGGAAAGCCAGCTGTGTTCTTCACTCCTCCCTGTTCTTGATAAGTCACTTACCCAAATGGAGAACAGATTGAACGTCGTTTTACTGACGTTTTGAACTTTATCTGTTGGTACTTATCTCTTCTGCCACACAAAATACGTACATGAGAACCTTAATTTCTGCACGTTAACAGCAAAAGGAGTAAAAGAAGAAACGTCTTTCATTCAGCTATTCTTGGAAGACCAGAGTGAGTACAGGCCAGAATATCAGAGAAGAATATCAATATAGAGCACATGCACCTTCCTTCAACACAACTACAGACCTGGTTGCTGCTGCAGATTTCTCAGTGTAAACAGTGCAGAACATATTCTGTATCAGTTAATGCTATACATCGAGTAACAGGTTGCTGCTGTTATTACTGCTGCTCTGTCTAGCAACCCAAATAATGAGTGAGGTTTTATCATGGTAGGCACTTCACACAGAAAGGGAACTGTCACCTTCAGAAACTTACACCCTGTACCAGCAAAAGTGATTAATGAAGGTGAGGGGATAAACAATAGACAAGGAATTGAAGACACATATAAAAGGCTGGAGGAAGCTAGCTCTCCTTGCAGTGTCACAACCCTGATGGAAAAACCTCCTCCCTCCTATTTCAATCTACACTTTGTGACCAAATGGTAAACTCAGGCAGGGGCCTGTGATTTCCAAAGGGCATCTGAAGCTCCCAGTGAAAGAGCCCACATCCATCAGTTCACCAGGCATGCTGCCCTGACCTCTTCCCTCACAGTAGCACTCTGTTAACAAGCTCACATACTCATTGCTGGTGGGGAGTTTCCAATTGTTTGTGGACCTCAGCTTTGACTGCAAGAGCAAATAGAAGCTGTCATTTTTATGTACATCCCTCTCACTTGTACTGAGGTATCTGGCTTCTTTTTCTTATCAGATGAATAATAAAATTAATCAGTGTTTTTTCTTTTAATAATGAATGCAAGGAAAATAAACATATGGTCATGTTTTTACATTATGTTAATTTTTAAGTATCTAGGAACATTATCCCCTTTCCTTAGTAGACAGGAGTAATTTGATGCTCTTACAGACATGAAATAACTTAGATCTGTGGAAAATTAGAAATGTTATTCAGAACACATACATGGGGATCAGTGACACTTGCAACTGAACAGGAAATGTAATGTCTAATTTCTAGTGCCCAGCATGAGGCATTATGTTAAGGACTATAACAGTTCATCACAGTCAGTGCATGACAGAACTTTTAATGTTGTGCTTTAAACAAGAAAGCCAAGGTTTCCAAAGCTTTTAAAATGCTCCACAGCTTAAAACTATCTTAGGTAACAGAAACACAACATTTTATGGAATATTGGTGGGAGAAAACATTTTCAGTTTCTCAATGGCATTGATGAAGCCACTAGCCTGACAGATTAAAGCATTACCATTATTTGAAATAATATTGTGTGTAACATCATACAGACTACAAAATACTCAGCTGTGTGTTAAAAACAAAAGCCTCCTTATGTGACAAATCTACAGTCCAAAGAGCAAGTGGGATAAGTTCAGTATTTTACTAGTGAGAGAAATTATGATATATACAGAATTTTTGACAATTGCAATGTTTTGGGAAAAGATTTGGCATTAAAAAGATTGAAAAGAGAATGTTGTATTTAGTGGAAGTGAATCTTTTATGCTGATATTGTGTTTCTTTTAGAGACAGACAAATATTTAGACTGTCCATTATTCGGAGGGAGGATATCCTCTTAACCAGATACCCCAGTATTTATAAATAAAAAATATTAAGAAAATGTAGTTTTGACATTGCCTTTTACTGTTAAAAGGACAATCAGATACAGGGTTCTGGCTGCAGCTTATTGTAAAGGTTTGGTTGCCTCAATTGCATGCAGCTTTATTGTAGATATCCCTGTCATTAAAATCTGATTCAGTCCTACCTCCCTAAAAATGTACCTTTTAAAAATTCTTATTAATTTTACCAACATGAATTATTATTTTACCCTGTAATGTTTGCAGTCAGCTCTTTGTTATAATGTCAGAATTTCTTCCAGTTAAGAAGTTTTCTTAGCAATTTAGAGGCATAATGGAAGTCATGGGAATCATCATGATGATGAAATTCAGGTTTAATAATTAAATCCTAGTGACTAGAGGCGAAGGTATGCTTTATAAAAGTTCCTTCAAGGCCTATGATTCTGCAGTTGCTGTGCAGTTTAAACTCATTACAAATTCTCCGAAGCTGGCTGTTCAAAGTTTTTACTCTACGTTGCATAACAACTCTTGAACTGTGGTACAAGTCATGTCAGTGGTAGCACTGAACATACTGGCGCTCAGTGAGGCTTTTACATGTTTCCCATGCACCCTGCAACAAGTTACTGCTGCCTTGCACTGAAACCTTTGCTTTGGCATGCGTAATTTAATGGCAAATTGCCTGGGTACAGACAGCTGTGAGATGACATTTCTTTACATTTCAAGTCAAGTAGCACTTATCTGTGCACAAAGGGCAGTGCTGGTAGAATTGAACAGAGGGAAAAAGAAAGAAGAAGCCATTTGTTAATTTCTAAGAGCTGTTTCTATAACCAAATAAATTATTCTGTGTGAATGAGTTCATAGCTCTGAGCACAGGATGTGCTACATTAGATAACTGTATGTTATCCATTCTGCTGGATCAATAACACTGAACACTGGGTCATCTATTATGTGGTTTGTTCTTTGTTTTGGTCAGGTCAGTTAGTCTGGCGAACATTTGGATTATATTTAAGCCAATTTAACAATGACCATTTCTCCTCATACCTTTTATCATTCCCAAAAGTACTCCATTTGCTAAAAAAGGTTCTTGGTTCATAAAAAGCTGACATTCTTTGACTTTAATTCTGCCCTGAGGAGATCCATTATGGAGAAACTCCAGCTCAGTAGGTCTGAGTTTGTGACTTCTGGAATGTTGTGTAATTACAGAGGATCATCAATACCTTCAGTTGCATTATTATAATTGCTCATATGTTAGGCAGTTTTCATTGGCAGACCCTGGTGTAGAGGATCGGAGCTTAAGAAAAGGGTTGTGAAAAAGCATATGTTATATGTATAAGTGTGGATGTGCCTTTCCTCCTCCACTCTGCTCCATGTGAGAATTCAGGGCAAAGTAGCAAAAGCTACACTCTTACTTGGGTGCAAGTTCAGGGAAAAATATTAAAAAAAAGTTCTAAATTTTCAAGTTTGCTCACATCAGTGGGATAATTAAGTTAAAAAGCAAGGCTTTTTACAATGCCAGTAGAAAGTAAAATTAGGGGTATTTATAATATTGAATTTAATAGTTCTCTTAGAAGGAATGACCTGCTTTGAACCTCAGGAGGTTATGTTTACGTGTATCCATGTATTATGTGTGGGCACATGCTACGTCTACTGTAGGCTATAAAGGTATAAAGCATATTTAACATTTTATTACACAAAATTTACTTCTTTTTTTTTTTTTTTTTCCAACATTATGGCTCACTTATTCCTTCTATGGGTTACGTTTTCTCTGTGCCACTGCACATCTATGATAATGCAGTCTACTCGGGCTAGTCTATACAGTTTTATCATACCGAGGCCAAAAAACCTGTCCTGCCCTAACATACAAATATTTTTTTATAGGCCAGTAGGATAAAAGTCTTCCCATTCTTTATCTTTTATAACACTCCTCATACTGTGATATCAGGTAGTGGACAACTTGCAGTTAATTTCAGCTCCATGGACAACCTGTGGCATGGGCACTTAAATATAAAAGCAGAACAAAAACAAATAGTGGGACACTGTAAGAGGGGAACATACTCTCCTGTTAACATTTCTGAAGCAGCTGTCTCTCTTGAGATAGAGTAAGTTAGCGCTAATTCAGTTAGTTACTACTATTTCCTCAGGGAGTGTGCAGTATAAATGACCTGAAACATGCAGCATGTCACACGTCCTTACAAAAATCCCTCTCCGTCAGGCAAATAAAAAGTATCAAGGCCTTAATTTCCTTATTTCTACATGGCTTTTACTGCCTTCATGTAAGGAGAAATTGTAGCTGAGCCAAAGAAACAGAAAGTCATTTTCATTTAACACTGTGCTCTCGCAGCCTACTGGTTATGCTACCGAAATGTATAGGCTCATTTCTACCCTTGTGTAGTACTGAGAGCTGCAGACAGCTGGTACTGGAGGGAGGGCACTTTGGCCTGTAGTGCTCCTCTCCCCTGCCTCATGAAGAAAACCCAGAGTTGCCCCCATATTGCACCAAAATAGGGGATCTACTAAGAATAGGAGGTCAAGAGGATCCCCCAATACCTGCTCTAATCCTTGCTGAGGCAAAATGAAAAGCCCTATTGACTTCATTCGATTTTTGACTTGGGTCCTCCTGTGGACAGCCTCTAGTAAAAGTCTTGAGATTGTTTAGTTGTTTTTGCCAGCTGAACCACTCTGATATTTCTTGTGTAGCACCTGTAATATGTACCTGCATGAAAATGGGTGGTCTGAGCCCTATATGTACCACCTCATATTTCCTATCGCTGTCCCACAGACAACAATCTTGGGGAAACAGAGACCTCATACAGATTGTGCTTTTGTGTACTAAACATGGAATTAAATCCTAGAAATAAAAAACCCAACCCCCAAAAAATGCCAGAAGCAAGTATAAATATAATTAAGAACTGACACATTAAAATTTGCTGTGTTTCAACATGAAATACTGTAGGTTTTGGTTTGGATGAGGCACCCATACTAAGTCATGCCTTTGCCTGCTTAAGTGAAAGAAAAAAAAATCTTTTCGAAGGCTTTTGACCTTGTTTTACTTAAGAAGATGATATTAATATTGCCTGAATCAATGTTCTGTCTCCATGCACAGCTATTGCACACCCTATACAGAGATTCAGCATTTATATTTCTAGAAGCTTTAACAACCTGTCTCAGAACTTTAGAAATGACATATAAAAGGAAAGTTTTCTAGGTTGCTTACTGTTTTGCAAGACACAATTCTTCTACAGTATGCATTTTTTATTTATCAAAAGCATGCTTGACATTGTCACAGAAAAAGTGATGATCGAGAACTATATTTTTGCACTCAGGTTTAGTGGATATTCAGAGTATTTAAACCATCACTGTGAGTTCAGCAGTAGATTTTCTCTCCCACCACTTTACATCATTGATACTTTACTGGGGATCTTTGTGGAAAACCTCGGGCTCTAACATTCTTGGAGAATCCTTTTCCTATAGTCTCGGATTATAAAGTCACCTCAGACTATGGGGTCACACACTGGTTGTGCAGATCACAGTGTACCAGCAGCAACAGCCACTCCTGTAGTGAAAAAAAATGTATTCCAGCAAACTAAAAATGCCAGTCACTGGGGATTGCGATTAGCAACAATTCATCTGCAAATGGAGAGAGCAGATAACGGACCTGGAGGACATCCCTGAAGAGGAACCACCAATCAATGAGCATGTGCAGAAAGAAATAATGGTATGTACTCCATGGAATAAAACATCCTGGGAAGTGACAAAACCACACAGTTTAATGTTGTTGCAGGAACAAATAAGTTACTCTGAGAAATGTGTTTCTCATTCAAAGTTTAAAACATTCCCTTTTAAATAATCTTTTAAACAATGAACAGAAAAGACTGATTTGCTGAGCAGTTATATAACACTATATAACTGCTATTTAATTTTAATTTTCAATTTTTCTGCCTTTACAGTATCAAAGGTGCCATCTATTTTTGCTTCAGTAGTTTACTGCTCAAAACTACAAAGAAGTAATTTCTTTTCAGAGTGCATCATAGAAAACAGTGAGGAAGGAAAGGGATAAAATCTCCAGTACAGGGGACTAAAAAGAGCTGTTTTGCACAGCAAAGGACCTCCTATTTCTGCATTCAAAATCTCATCATAGGCACTAAAATATCATCCTAAGGGCTCTTTCAGCCATTCACTAACAGATCAGAGCAGTGCACCAACAAATCCATGACCTGCTCCCTGTCAGGAACAAACAGAAATGAGGCGTACACAGAAAGTGAGGTGACTGGACTGAGATCACTTTCCTACAGAAATCCAAACCAGACCTGTATGTTTTTCTCTCACACACTTCAAACCAAGTCCTACAGCAGCTCTTGTTTGTGAGGTGTGAAAAATTGCAGTGCAGAGTCCAAAAAATCATGGAGTCAAATATTTACACAGGTATAAGTACTGAGACATGTACAACTTAGCAAGGCAAAGTCTTCAAAGCAAGCCTAGACGGCACAGTCTTGCTGGGCCTTCAAGGTTAGTACAGGAGCAGCATCCTTAAGATAGACAATCTTGCAGAAAGCCTGATGCTCTGGTGTCCCAGGCAGTCATGGCTATATGTGAGCCTAAACTAGCCCATACGTCAGCAGTTTGCACTCTTTGAATATGTCATGACAAAGCTTAATGTAATGATAAACTAGGCTTGCTGTTCTAGAAATTCAACAGTATAGCACATAAAGCATAAAACACCACAGCTCCATAATCAGGTATAACAAGGTACAGTGTTTGATTTCTAACAGATTAGCAGTTCCTACTGCTTGTTCTCCGCTTGCTGTAGGAGTCTTGTCTGATCTCACTGACTTTTGCAATAGCAACACCAGAGTGAGAGTCTGAACTCCAGGGATCTGTGTTAATAAAACAGGATTATGGTCTTTATGAACCTCGGTCAAAAGCTGAGGATTACAACTTCAGATATAAACAGCATGTACAGATGAACTGTTCAAAAGCAAAATTTCTGTTGGCAATTGCTTCTAGCTATGATAAAAGAGAAGGAAATTATGTGACATGGATACCAAGACAAGCAGCATGTTTCTCTCAGGCATTACCAGCCAAAGTTGTAGAGTCACTTTATCCTAGAAAGAGCAATATAAATGTTTTGTGTATGAAACCTGAGCTAATAGTGCAGAGTTTAACTGTTATTTCCCAGCTCACTGCTGGTGGTAAGCAGCTATACTTACTTTCTCCTCACGGATGAGGGCTCCAAATAGGATTCCCAGCCCCCTGCTTAGTGCGGATGTGCTCTGAGGCAGAGCAGGCAGGACAGGAGTCACTCCTTTCCCTATGCCACACTACCAGTGGTATGCTTTTTCGGGTATTTTTGCTAAATTATAGAAAGAACTGATGCTGAGTTCAGAAGCATCAAATCTATCAAAAAGCTGTGTGAGTTCAGGGGCTGAGTATTTAGCCAGAATGTTGTACCTCTGTGATGAAAGGGAGTTCAGAAAGATTCTGTACTGCTCTCAACATGCTTAAACTCACCAGTGTTAACCTTTTGCATGCTCCTGGCATTGCCAGCTCTCATTGCTGCAAGGGCAAATAACACATGTCCTGCTGACGCCCTGCAACACCTCGTGAGAGCCAGAGGTTTAGGGTTTCCCTCGGGATCTTGTGCTGTATAATTTGACTGTGGCATAAAGCAGGATATTGCACCCAGAAATGCAGCAGCTAGCAAATTAGGGATAATTTCTACGTTTTGTGTAATCAGTAATCAGTGATCACAAGGTGAGCATTTAGCATCAAGAATTGCTTTTGAAAATTTTTCTCCCTTTATGACTTATTCTCAGTCCTGCCTTCCTTTGTTAATATAAAAAAAAAAAACCAACCAAACAAACAAAAAACCCCCCCCGAAAACCTCAGATTGCCATTAAAATATCTGAAATTATCCTAAAGGACATTCTTTTTATATTTTCACACTATTAGTATACATTATAGTAGATAAATTATAATAAGTAGTCACTTACCAGCATGCTCCAAACTATGGAAACAAAAAATGTCTTCTGTCTTGATGTAAATTTATTTATTTATTTGCTGACTAAGGTCAGTTGTTCTGACCTTAAGACAAGACAGAAATCATTTTCTCTGGTGGTCTTTGCCCAGAAGGACAGGGAAAATTTTTCTGAACACAGAGTTCAGAAAACTGTGTCTGAACAGTGCAATGGGTCAGAAGCAGGCAGAAAGTAGCTATTCTAAAAATATGTATTAATAAAAACCACAAGCAAGATGGCCTTTTTTGTCAGCATTGTAAAATTCCATGGGAAAGAACTAATTTTCTCTCAATCCTTATTACGTTGCTAGCAGTTGCTGCACTTACAGAAGTAGGTTTCCCCTCTGTGTAAGGAGTTGTGTGTGGAAAGCAGTGAAAAAGCCCGAGGTACTTCTTTCTGAGCGCTTAGTGTTCAAATGTTCCTTTAAACTCTCAGCTTTCAAGAATTAACAGGAGAATTTTAGTATCAGAAAGCAAGGTATGTAGAGCTGCTGAACCAATTTTTTTTTTGAAGGAGGGATTGGAAACACAGGACCACATGGAATTTTAAATTACATTAAAAATGTTTTATGTAACTGTCCTTCCTGTCATGTTTTCAGACCTCCAGTATTGTTTCAGAGGAATAATCTTGCACAGTGAGTAATAATGCATCACAGGACTCTGTTCCCATAGATCTGAAATTTCTTAGTTTGATCTTCACCTAAACAAATATTCCCATAAATAAAATAGAATAATATTCATGGTGTCATGTGCTGAGTCTTTTGAGTCACTTGGAAGAGTAAACAGAACCCCCCTGCCTGTTCCTGCTTCCTTTGACTCCCGTTTCCTTTCCCACGTGCTTTATTTCTCTAACTGTTTGACCCATGCCTGGGGCTTGCAGGTTCCATCATTCTTTCTTGGCTGTAGCAGCATCACGGCACTGTGCGGGTAATGAGCCACTGAAATCAGTTCTGCCCCCTTTATTGGGAAACTGTGGCTGAAACTTTTTTACTTGGTGGGAAATATTTCCACGTGGGTGTCAGAGAGGCACTGGATCCTTTCCACACAACAGCACATTGCTTCTATTATCTTGACCTTTCTGCCTCTTCTTTTATTACCTACACTTTTTTTGAGCTATTGGATTCTTGGCTAGCTTTACTGTTTGCTACAGAATATGCCAGAATATGCGTGTCTGCTACTTTAGTTTTTTTAACTGAAGCATTCTGAAGAAAGAAATGTTTATTTCAGAGAAGATATGAGCTAGACTAAAAGAAAAATATTCGTTTTGATTCACATCCCTCAAATGCCTGAATCCAGACTTCATTCCTGAAAGCAGGTTTTCAAGACAAAATGAATTAAAAATATGGCAGCTCAGAAAATGCTTCTCATTTTAAATGCTACTTAGACAATCTGTAAAATAAGTATGTAAAAAGACAACAATGCCACACTTAGAGGAATTTTTCTACTCTGAAGTTACATGCACCTGGAACCAGTTTTGATGTCACCGATGTCACAGCAGAATATCAACTATATTTCTCTTTTCCCTTCTCCCACACATGTACCAAAAAATTATGACATTCAGTGCTCACTACCATACTGTGAATAAATCTCCACTATTATATACATCTGCTAAAGATTTATGGTGGATATCAAAGTGTGGAACATTAAATGAATATTAAATATTGAATGGTGAGTATTAAAGAGAATGGTGCAGAAGTAATACCTTGTTGGTAATAACTGATCATAACAATATGGTAAAAATCACAAACGGTAATGGCCCTTATGCATTTCAATACCCATTATTAAACAGATCTTCAGAAAAAAGGTTTTTCTTTAATATTTTATAATTTTAAACATACATAGACCACAATACCAACTACATCATCCAATAAGGCTGTTTTGTGAGAACACACTGATTTTTGCTCTGAGATTTTTACTGATTTTTTACCTACTGATTGGATCCGAGTAGTGGCCATATTTTAGGACCTCCTCTTACGACATTTTACAAATTCTTTTGATTTGTGAACTACTACATATTTGTGATAGACATGTGGATTCATTGAACTGTGTTCCTTCTGGAAGCATTTGCATACCTGCCATAGCATATAGGAATTTTATTTTCTTGCCTTTTAAAAGACCTACTAAGGGATAGTCCACAGGTCTCGAGGATATCCAGACAGTAGCATGGAAAAACCTTTTCTAAAATATAATCTTTTGAGTATTCCCTCCTGTCATGGTTTAGCCTATCCCCCCAGTATTGGGGTAGAAAACTGTTAACTCAGGTGAAATTCCGGCTAAGTAGCCAATCAAAGACTTTTGTGACATCTCTATGAGTGCCATATTTAACAAACCAGAAAAGAAAAGTGTTATGCAGAAGAAATTCCAGCCTGGAGAGGAGTAGAGGAGAACAGAGATAGCAATGTAGCCTCCAAGGTCAGTGTAGTAAGAGGGGGAAGGAGGGGCCCGGGGCGGTCCCCTCTCCCCCTCCAGCAGGGGAAGGACTGAAAACCTAAAACTGTTGCCACCTGTGGAAGATTATTTGGAGTGAAGACACCTCCGTGCGATCTGGCCTCGCCCAGGGAGGGCAGGGATGGCTTGAAGCCAAGGCTGAATCACCTGGAAGCCACATGCAGAGGAATTGCAGCCACAGAATGGTGGAAAAACCCCTCTCCTTTGAGGGCTGAGCCCCCTCATGACCTTGGGACTTTGTCCAAAAGCTGAGCCTTAACACTAAGTCCCCTATGCTGGGGGCCCGGTGCAATTTGGGGTGGGATGTGATGGCAGGATGACCCCTTTCATTGCAAATGGGGGAGCGATGGTGAATTAGAGTAACTGACCGCGGCTGAGAGCCAGGATTGGGCATCTGGCTAAAAGCAGAAAGTCAGAAGAATTCCAGAGAGCGAGAGAAGAGGCTACTTGAAGCAGCAGAGCATAGCACCCGAGATCGTTCTTGGGTATGGACTGAGCCAAAAGAAACCCAGAACTCCTGTGACCTGGGGGGTTGGTGACTCTTAGGAAACCCCCTGGAACTCCTCATGGGAGGAACCTCCACAGAGCCCTATACTCCATGGTGACGACATGGTAATACAAGTGTTCCCTTGAAGCTCATGGTAAACCCTCAGTAGCTGTAGACAAGCGGCTAGAAGTGGGATACAGACTCCCCTGCATTCCAATGATGAGAGAGAGAGAGAGAAATTTTTGAGCTGCGGTGATTTGGAACTGTTATCTTAAAGATTTTTCCTTCTGCTTCTTCCTCTAGACTATTTTTGAAGAAAAGAAGGAGGGGTGGTATTTGTAAATACCTAAGGTGGTTGTTATAAGAAAAACTAATTTGTTGTTATGTATATAAGTATTCTCTTAGTTCTTATCGTGTAGCAATAAATTTAAATATTAATCCCCATGTCAAGGAGATCTGTTTTGTCTATGTGAACTCTTCTTACTTATTAGCAAAATTTATGAGTTAATAAAACCCGTGCAGAAATGCAAGAGCTAAACCTTTAATACCTCCTGAAGCAGATGTATTTCACAGTGCAGTGTATGATTATTTCAAGTCTAAATTAACACCTCGAATGGGGATGATCCAAAAGGCCAAAATGGCAATAAAAGCCCACCAAGTTGATCAGAAAGTAAAAGGTTACAATCTTCTATGTACAGAATTAATATCTAGCTCTGCTGAATTGCAGAATTCACAACAAAAAGTTGAATTTATCTAATATAATTTTGTCAAGAACAAGAAAAAATTGCTGAGGAGATATCTAGGCTTCCCAGTAACCTAGAGAAATTTGGACTTGATTGGGAAGTCTCTGTCTGAGACTGGAACTGTGTTTCTTGCTCTTTACGTGTAGGACAATGACTTACATTTATGGAGTAACCAGGATTTGCAATAGTGGCATACTACTATGACAATTTCACACGTGGATATCGGATAAAGAAGGAAGGGACCCCATGGTGTGATTATTTTAAGATCTCAGTGAATGAGAAACAGTGTTTGACCCCTCGATAAGTGGCTTCTAGTTTTGGTGGTCAGTGAGGAGCGAGTAAAGAGCAATTTAATACTTGATGGTGCCATAATTCTTGTTTAATATTATGCAAGTACTTATTTAGAAGCTGAGGATAATGGAAATGTTTAACTAAGTACATGAAATCAAGTAATGTTTCTGAAATGAAATGCCATCATGAAACTGTTTTGGCACAATTCTAGATAACCATCCATGTCTGCACACACCTATTTTTAACAATTTTAGTTTCTTAAAAATTTGTTCTTGATTCACAATGCTACAAAAAATGCCAGCAGTTCATCAGCCATCACTGAGAAATATGGTGGTGAGTGACCATCAGCAGCAAAGCAGAGAAGCCTCAGCCTCTGCAGAGAAGTAAAAGCCCCCTCAGAGAGCTGATATTGCTGATAGCATCAGTCAGGTAGAAGAGTCACTTCCTGAGTGGAAGCTGAAATCAGATATAAATCTAACAATATCCACCAGGAAATCACAAAAATTGGCAGGATTCATTGCTTTCTAAGAAAATTTAGATGTTTCCCTAAATCTCAAAAGTTAATGTACGTGGTGTTTGTTTTCAGCAAGTTCAACAAAAGGAGTATGACAAAGATCCTGTTGTCCTTGCCTCCAAACCTATTAATGTTTCTTTATAAATTGCTACCTGATGAGCCATTTATATAACTGTGTCCCAAGTTATTTCCTCTGCTGCCTCTGCACCAACAATGTCTAATCTGACTTCGCTTCCTATGATTCTTATCCAGTGCTCTATTTAAATGTCAACACCCAGACAAAAAAATCAAATTGAACGAAAACCAACATACCTTACCGAGTATTTTTATCAATTGTTATAATGTCCATAGTTTTGAATAAAAATCTGGCTATGACAGCTGCTTCTCTGAAATATTTTATTCTCTGTTGTTCACTACATCAAATTTTTGGTCATTACTATAGCTATAGCTCTTCCCACTTATCCAGATTTTCCACCCTTTTCCTCCCTCCTACCTAGACTATCAAGCACTCTCTTGATCCCCTCTAGTGCCTCTTTATCTACTTTCTTGGCAACCAGGTAATATTGTGCTACTAAAGAAATAATTTGGAGATCTTGGATGAATGTCCATATCACTTTGAGTATCTCAAAGTTTCCACTGTTCTCTTACAAGATCAGTGAGAAACTTAAGGAGTCAATATCTGGTGTTTGTATCACCACTAGTGTTTATAATCCTAACCTGACTAATATCTAAATGATTTTCTAGTCCATTTTATGCAATGCTGTTGTATCAGGAAATTGTTGGTACAATCATTATAGATCCTTCCAATCCTGTGCCCAGTTTTTTTATCACATGTACTAATGTAGAAATAGTGTGGCAGTGTGCTCTGGTGAGGTAACAGACATAATGTTAACTATGGTCCCATTCCCAGATGTTTTTCCTATTTACTTAGTTGTTGATCAGTGAAGAGTAAATGGGGGAGGGGAGATGCTTATTTAGGATGCTTACTTATTGTACCGAGTCACTCTGTAAATCAGTACAATTAGGACTAGCTACATGGAAACAGTGTTTTCCACTATGTTAACCCCTGCCAGTATGCGCTGTAGGGCAAGGGCATACTAAGCTAAGGATCCAATTAGCAACATGCACACCAACTTGAGAGCTGCACTTAATTTGCACAGTAAGTAAAAAGGTTCAGGAGTGCCTGCCTCAAGAAGATGATGTTGAAGTGTAAAGGATGCTGATTTTTTTACCAAGTAAGTTAACCAGTTAGTCTCTTTAAACAGTCACTGTAAGTAATGCCTTCTCCCCTCCCTCCATTATGTCAGTAGCTTCCATTGACAATGTTTAAGATTCAGGCATCATCCAGAATTTCATTAAAGAATCCAAAGTACTGACTGCACTATGTTTCCCTGTATAGCTATGTTTGCCCTTTGAGCTCCCTTTGTCTGCTGATAGAGGTGTTTTCAAATGATTTCCAAGTCAAAAGATAGCTCTTTTCCAAGACTAAAAGTTGTAGAACTCTTCTGAGTTGTAGGCCGAATTTCTGTTTTCTAATAACATCCTTCTTCTGGAACAATATGATCCATATTTTTTCACAGAAACATTCATACTTCCTGAATAAATTATTTCCTTTAATACAAATTTCTTGTGTTCATTTGTTGTCATAAAAATTAATGTTCTCATCACACTTCACTGAGGGCATATGCAGTAGTCACAGAGTTCACTGATCCATAAGTGACCACAAGTATAATGACCCAGTTGCCTGTACATCAGTGCACTCAAACACACAAAGACTGGATTTGCATCCAAATGGGTGTTAGGAAAAATACTTTATAGGCCATAATGAAGCTATTTTGTTGTGTAACCACTGTTAATGTGCTTTTGTAATTAGTTTTGAAACTGTGTTTGAGTATTTCAGAACCAATTACCAGAAAGAATTCAAAACTTTTAGAAAGGTGCAACTCATATCTGATGTCTAATTTAAGGTCTCCAAAGAAGAGGTGAAGCACTTGTCAGTCCCTTCAAACAGATCTTTGCAGAAGGTATTGTTTTTTAGGTTTTGGACAGACTTGCCTCTTTCTACATGAAAGCTCACATTTTGATACAAATATGAGGTTATAATTTTCATAAGATCATTTAATTTTTGTTTGAAATTTGGAATTTGGAAGGCATTACAAAGCTGTTTTTTTCTGGATTTAGTAGGGTTACACTTCTGAATGTCTGTTCTGAAACTGGACCCTCTGAAAGCCTTTTCATGTGGTAATTATCCTGATTAAAGATTTTTGCAAGGCTTCAGTTGTGGCAGTAGAAATACCAATCACATAGGCACACACTACTTTTATGCATCTGGATTTCTCCTTTGCTCTCAGTAGAGTTGCTTTTGTAGCTAAAGTTACACCTTTGTGTACTTTTGGAGGAGAGTAAATGTCAGTGAATGATAGACACATCCTACATTTGAAAGCTAAAAACTTGAGCTGTAGAGAGTTTCTTACATGTTGCCTTCTGTGTAACTATTGAATGTCTGACAAGCAGAAATGGAAATTTCATAGAGAAAGAAAGACTTCTGCTTCATGAATACAAGAATTCAAAACGGAGTTAAGACCTGGATCTGTTAAATTTAATGCTGCTCAACTGCAACAGTGAATTCCAGTAAAAAGTGATTCAGGTCTAGCTTCTCATCGTTTTAAATTAAAGTTGCACTGTAAGATCCACTAAAATAAATTTAAGCAAACTGATCTTAGATTCATATTATCCTATGCTCAACAGTGAAATTTTTTTCTATATAAAATTTGTTGTGACCTTTAAAAGTTTACTGTTAACTAATTGTTCTATTATAACAAAATTTGTCTTAAAATTTATCAGATTATCATCAGTTTTCATTGAAATATTAGGAAACTTCATGAATAGTTTGTGGCACTACTGGAGATCACATAGGGAATAAGGAAAACAGCGATTATGTTTGATTTCAGGCAGCACTTTGGTGACTGAAAACTGCCATTATCATTGACAGAGTTGTGGATATTGGTAAAGAAAGCAAGATATAAACACTCACATAGACAGTAGTCTTATTCATTTATGCTGGGTGTAAGGATTGCTTAAATATTTCTGTCTTTCTTAAATTTGGATAATACCATAAAAATAACTGAGGAAGTGAAATGTACTAACATGAGCAATAAGACTGAGGGCTGCAAGGCTAAGTACAAACTAAGTCCAGTCTACCCTCTACCCTCTTTTAAAGAGGATCCACTGTCTCCAACATCAGTATCGGCTGTTGGTCCCTAGGGTTGCTCAGCTGTGTTGCTTCCTGCAATTGCCTGGTTATCTCCACAGGCTGTGTGTTTGTATGTCTGTGTGTGTGTATATGCTTGTATTTTTATCATGAACACTGGGCTATGTTAATTCATCCAGGTTAAGGAAAAAAATATTGTATTCTTTGGTGGGGTCTAAAATGAAATCAATTCAGTTCCTGGAACAGTACTTTAAAGGTGCTTTTGTATGAGCTTGTTTAATGATTAGCTGCTTCCTATAAAGGGAAGGGTAGATCTGCTTTTTACATTTTACAAAGGAACTTAAGATTAATTAAAAGAAATAATCTACACAGTAATTAGTAGTCTTTGGAATTTTCCACATCTCTACAAGTTTGGAAGTCAGTTATCGTGTTCACAAACATATGCTTTCTCTGCTTTCCTTGTCATCAGTTTGAAAGCAAAAGCTGACTGCTTCTTATTGCTCACTCTGCAAACAGAAGTATACAGAAAAGGGTAAGTGAACAAATCACATTAACACATATAGTCTTGCATAAAATTAGAGTATCTTACTCTCAGAGTTGTTTTAGTCAGACTGATGATTTAAAGCTATAAAAGAAATAATAGAGTGTTGCCTGTAGAGCCGAACTGATGCTTCCTTTCATTTGAATGCCTCAGTCAAGTCCTTAGGCAAAGCAAAGCCTTATTACCTTTTGAGCTGACTAAGCAGGCCTTAAGGCTAGTTTCTACTTTATATTTAGCTGTTCTTTAGAAATAAGGTTATTTTTAATAAATTGTCTCCAGTAATTATGAAAGACTAATATATTTGGTTGGGGGGTTGGCCTTTTCTTTTAACTTACCCCAATACAACTGATTGGAACAGTTGTTGCTGTGATACTTATATTTTTTCTATGTATTTCTATGTATTTATACTACATTTTCTCTCTTTTGTCACTCTTAACTCCTACAGATAGTTTGCTTAAAAAGCTTCCTGTGTGTCCATTTTAAAAGGACAATGCCAAAGGGAGGGGATTACCTCTAGAAAAGCTGGGAAAGCAACACCATCTACTTCAAGAGTGAAGACCTTTCTGACAGGTCATGCTTTAGTCAAGTAGAAGTTGAGCTCAGTGTGGTGCCTGATGAGTAAAAATCTGTGGAGGGTGTTATTGTTATATCTAATGGTCCTTTCCAGCTTTACAATGCCACACAACCACGTAATGCTTCTTCCCTTGAAACCAATGTGAATTTTAAGTGCTGTTTGCATGATTAGAAGGTGCAACCTTCATTGAAACCTGAATAAGATTCTGTGTTTAAAGACCCACAAGCCTTGTGAAAGATGATTCATCAATATCAGCTGCATAACCTCCTTAGATATTTTAAATAGTAAATGTGATAATTCCCATTAATACTGTTGAGACTAAAATTAAATACCTTTGGGTTTCAAATTAGACAGGTGTCTTTTTAGACAGGATGGTGTTAGGCAGAGTGGAGACTTTGGAGACAGAAGACCTCATGAGATCCTATTCAAGCTTCAGGTCACAGTGAGGCAAAATGTATTATCAAAACCAAGCTTTAGGCCAGAGAAAGACAATATGTATTATTATATGTATAATAATAATAACAACAAGACGAAGAACAACAACAAGAATTATAAATACTAAAAATTAAATATTATAACATAATAATAAAGAATAGAATAATATAATAAAATATGAACTATTATAACCCCTTCACTGCAGCTTTCTACTCTTCCTCTTTCAGGAGTATGGGTGGGAGGATGGGAACTGCCTAGTGTTCAGATTATATGACCTTGTGATTAAAGGTATCACCATTCAGTGTTTAATCAGAAAAACTGTAGTTCCTCAGTCCCTCTGTAATACGTTTGCAAACCCTGTAAGACTATGAGTCTGAGCAGTGGGATTGGCTCCATCTCCTGGGCAGGTCTCACAGACTCTTTTGGAGCTGTAGACTGTCCTGTGGAATACTGAGAAGGCAAGTGCTGAAGGTAGAATAGCTGTAAATCCAACTGTCTTTTACAGGACTTTGCTAGAGAATGGGAAGGTTTTGAGAGATCGTTCTCTGGGCTCAGCAGTATCAGTTATTTCTCTCACTACCATCAAAGCAAGTGAGAGGTTACCAAAACCTCCGTTTGACTACAATAGCAAACAGGTTTGATCTGAACTGCACTCAGACTTCAAATTGTCTCTGTAGTTGGGCCTTCAAATATATGATTAATTTTGAGAGGTGCACTTAAAGATTGTGGGGTTTTTAAAATCTTTCAATATTTGTTTCATAGGGAGAAGAAAAGTGGCAGTTCTTATCAGTCCACTAGATTGATAGGCAGTCCTCTAGACAAAAAGATCTTAGCTGAAAGGGGGGCAGGGAAGGTGCTCCCTGTTTCAAAGGATTTTCTACTTTTTATCTCCTTCTTTCCTTTCTATTGTTCTGCCTGATTTTCTCCTTTCTCTGTAATGGCATTTCCTTAAGGTCAACCTATTGTTATTTGGGAGCGTGATAGAGATATCCGACTGAGTCATGCAATATTTGCTAACTCCACACCTTTCAGCATTCTGCTGCGGAGAGTGGAGGTAAAATAGCTGTTTGTGATTACAACTGCTTCCTAAATAAAGGCTGTTTTTCAAAAGAAAATGAGCGAGAAAATGAGCTGTAAAAAGAAAATTACTTTTCAATGCATTTTCTTAGAGTTTTCATAAACCTGCAATGAAACTGCAGCTGTCCAAGGCCAGCAGCATTCAAAAATAATGTAACATGGTCATGTAGTTTTAAGAGAGAGAAACAGGAAGGAATTCAACAAAGAAACATATTTTAAATCCACTGAGAATGCAGAATAAGAATCAATTTTTGGAAAGTCTGCCTAAAAATTCTGATAGATTACTGTAAATCTGTGTTTCATTTCAGAAATAAAATTTTACACTGACCAAATGCAAAAAACCCCACACCAAATCCTTAACTAGGGAAGAAAAAGTCTATGTAAAGCCTACCTTGTATTAATCATATCTACTGTGAGCTAGTATTTGAGTCACTAACCCTAATTTTATTTGCAGCAATCTTTTATTCCAAATTATTTTGCAATTCCCTTAAACAACTTCTAACTACTACATAAAACATGTGTATTGCAGCCCAAATGCTCCAAAAGGGCATCCTGAGACTGATGACATGGGGTGATGAGGTACTTGCTAATTCAAAATTTTTCCACTTGACTGACATTAAGAAACTGTTAGAAACAAAATATTATATTTCTGATAAAGAAAAATGCTACAGATTTCTGAATGAACTAAAGCTCTGGCAAGACATATAAGCATGTGTTTGCTTTTGCTACCTTAGATCTACAAAGCAAATTTTGATAACTAAATCCAAAGAGAATACTGTACTTTTTCTCAGAATTTCCTCCCCTTCTCCCTAACATTTTACATATGCAAGGAATGAAGCTTTCAGGGATATCTATGTCTTGGAATTTTAGGTGAGGTTTGTCAGCACTCCTTTGCCGGGGAGGGGAGTAGCAGGAATAACTACATAAAAATGACTTTTTTCTAACTGGATGAATTCTGTTATAATGAGAGGAGAAACATTGATCTGATTCTTCAATTTGCATCTCTGTAGTCTTCAGACTTCGGTAAATCTGAGAAAAATTATTTCAAAATATGTCGATTCAGACTACCTGCATTACTATTCCTATGAAAATGATTACTGTAACTAATGATTTGCCCAAATGGTCGTGTTGACCCTGCTGTGTCATGTGTTGTTGTCATGGTGACACTGTTGTTGGTGTTTGCTGCCAGATCAGGAGGAGGAAGTGGAGGAGGCCTTCCCGGGCAGCTTCCACATCTTGAAGTAGCCTCAAAGTCGGAGGCACTGGCTCTTGTGGAGGACTTTAACTGCCCTGACATCTGCTGGAGAAGCAACACAGCAAAGCACAAACAGTCCAGGAGGTTCCTGGAAAGCACTGATGACAAATTCCTCTCACAGATAGTTGAGGAACCCAGAAGGAATGGTGTGCTGCTCAGCCACATACTAACAAACAGAGAAAGCCTTGTTGAAGGGTTGTGAAGGTTGGGGGCAGTCTTGGTTGTAGTGACCATGAGATTGTGGAGTTCAGTATTGGGCAAGAAGGAAGCAGGGGAGTAAGTAAGACTACAACCATGAACTTCAGGAGAGCTAACTTTAGCCAACTTTAGCTTCTTCAGGAATATTCTTGAAAGAATCACAGGAAAACAGACCCTGCAGGGAGGAGGGGTCCAAGAGAGTTGGTTGATATTTAAAGAACACTTCCTTCAGGCTCAAAAATGGTGCATCTGATAAGCAAGAAAGTGAGTAAAAGGGGCAAGACATCTCTGTGGATGAATAAGGATCCCTGCCATTACTCAAGTGTAAGCAGGAAATACACAGGAGACGGAAGCAGGTTTGGGCCACTTGGAATGAATGTAGGGAGTAAGTAGAAATTAGATAAAGAAGGTCAAGGCTCATCTGGAATTAAATCTGGCCAAAGATGTCAAGGACAACAAGAAGGGCTTTTTCAAATACATCAAGAACAAAAGGAAAAAAAAATGTTAATGTGGGACCATTACTAAATGGAGGAAGGACCCTGGTAACAGAGGATGCAGAGAAGGCAAAGTTAGTGAATGCCTTCTTTGCATCAGTCTTCACTGACAAGACCTGCCCTCAGGAATCTCTGACCCAAGACATCATAATAAAGGAATGCTGGAAGAAAGACTCTCCCTTGGTCAAGGAGGATTGGGTCAGATGGGATGCATCCATGAGTGCTGAGAGAGCTGATGAACACCATGGTGAGGCTGCTCATATCACCCCTGGATGGTAGAGGACAGGTGCCTCAGCACTGGAAGAAAGAAAATGTTCTTCAAAAAAGGCAAGAAAGGCAGGAAAGAAGACCTAGAGAACTACTGGCCAGTCAGCCTCCCCTCAATACCTGGAAAGGTGATGGAATGTTTCATTCCATAAGACCAGAGATGGAGGGTAACCCAGGTTCTTATTAACAAATCCCTTGGGGGTGGATTAGAGTGAAACAACACTGAATAATCGGTATTTGTAAATATATATATGTGGGGTTTATTTTAGAACAATTTTGTTTCAAAAGGTAAGCAGGTTATGTTGCCGTTCTGGGTGTTATGATTCTATAGCCATACAGCAATATTTAAGCATAGCAATATTAGATCATCTGTAGCAATATGGCATTGTTAATATTGAAGCATCTGTAGATTAAAGCATAGCAATATATCAGTATTGAAGCATCTATGGCAATAAAGCATTGTTAAAGCATAAAGATAACAGTTAAGAAAATGCATAAGGGAAAGGCAAAGAAAGTGTAAGGGTGGAAAGAACGTATATAGTCACCACCCACTAGGTTCAGTGATGAAACTTGATAGTTGCAGCTTCAGTGGCTGTTGGTTGAAGTGGTGGTCTTGATCTGTTGGGGCTGGGGGAAGCCCTCCCCAAAACTCAAAGTTATTATACACTTCCAGTTCAGGTGAGAAAACCTTGTACCTCCCCAGGGCGGGGAGTTTTACAATGGGTAGTGTCACAGGCCATGCCACATCTCCGAAGACAAAGACAAATGGTTGCATCTGCCTGTTGTGCCAGCAGGATAGATACACAGTGTTATCATGTAAAGGGAGGACATTGATATGATAAAAGGGATTTTCCCATCTTTCAGGACTCGCCTCTTCACTTCCTCAGGCAGGCAACTGCACCCAGGGTAGCTGGACAATGGCACCCTGATCCTTTAGCAGTATTGCAGGGGGTGAGCTTTTCTGGGTGAACAGCTGCTTCTTTTCAGTTTGCAAAAGTCTTTTGGTGATCTTCAAGTGTGTAAATCATCAACTGTTTCAGTCTCTGACAAAGGCCATCAGGAGTAGTCAGCATGGATTCACTAAAGGTAAATCATGCTTGACCAACCTTATTGCCTTCTATGATGAAACAACCACCTAGATGTGTGAAGGGAGAGCAGTGGATATTGTTTACCCTGACAAGGAAAGCAAGGTTGTTGGTACTTTCTCTCACAACATCCCCATAGACAAACTCAGGAAGTGTGGACTGAACGAGTGGACAGTGAGCTGGATTGAGAACTGGCTGAACAGCAAATCACAAAGGGTTGTAATCAGTGGCACAGGGTCTAGTGAGGCACATCTGGAATGCTGTGTCCAGTTCTGAGTTCCTCAATACAAGAAAGACATAGAGCTCCCCCAGTGGATCTAGTGGAGAGAAACAAAAACTATTAGGGGATTGGAGCATCTCTGGAATGAGGAAAGGCTGAGGGAACTGGGCCTATTCAACCTTCAGAAGAGATGGATGAGGGGGGACCTCATCAATGTATGTAAGAGTCTGAAGGAAGGGTGTCAAGAAGGTGGATCCAGGCTCTTCTCGGTGGTGCAAAGCAATGGGACAAGATGCAATGAACAGAAACTGATGCACAAGAAGTTCTACCTGAACACAAGGAAGAACTTCTTTACTGTGCAGGTAATTGTGCTTAGAACAAATTGCCCAGAGAGGCCGTGGAGTCTCCCTCACTGGAGATATTCAAGCACGCTCTGGACACAATCCTGTTCCATGGATGACCTTGATTGAACAGGGAGTTTTTACCAGATGACCCACTGTGGTGCCTTCAAACCTGACTGATTCTGTGATTCTGGGACCCATCTTGGGTGACTTAGCACATAATGTAGCCATAGCTTCCACATAATAATTCCACACTTGAGCCAAATAACTGGAAACTGAACTATAGCTTCCAGCTGAAATACATAATGACTTTCTAAAAAAAAAAAAATAAAATAGATGCAGGCTTCTCCAGCTCATGGGAAATTCACCATGAGCCTTGGGTGTCTCTCCAGGTGTAAATTAACTTAAACAGCTGCAGTACATTTCCAGTTTTGCCATAACTTTATTAACCTAGGTCAGTAAATTTTGCCAGGTGAAATTGCAATCAAGGATTTTCTTCTCTAAACATGAAGTATGGAACTCAACCAACCTTTCCCAATCTTTGTTCTCTAAAAGTTTGTCTTTGTTAAAATAGATTGTATTGTCTCCTTTTCTATCTTGTGAAAAGACGTATACAGTTCATTTGATCAGTCTTAAATATCTAAAACAGGATTAGATAAAGAGTTACAGGCTGTTGTTGGTTCTTCTCCGTTAACTATGGAGAAAACTTGGGCAACTGGAGTCCATCTTTCAGGCCACTAAAATTATATGAGGTGAATGGTCAAAGTGGTCATGAGTCAGTCATCTATTTCTCTTTGAAAAGCTATACTATCTGAATATCCCTTATCTCCCATTGTGTGCCTATTTGCTAAATCATAGCCAGTTCTTTTGGGTATTCTCTGAACTATGTTTTGCCCTTGAAGCCCACTATGAAAAACAATTTCTCAAACAACTCCAGTTTTCCTCCTGCAGGAGGTAAAAATAAGCACAGGTTCTTGCTTCCACCAAGAAATGTGAAATGACTGACTGTTAATGGCAAATCTCTATATTTTCCAGAGTTTGAAAACTGATTCATAAATCACACTGATTCAGACAAAAGTGTCCAGTGAGGTGCCTTCCAGACTTCCCTCTGATTTATTTCCTTATGTACTAACTGCTTCAGAGACTTCTCTCCACTGTACCTCTCTCGTTGCTGTTAATGATCCCTGTAGACTACAGGGGCTTGCTCTCAATAACACTAAGTTTTCATGAGGTTATCTTGAAAAAATCTAGGTCTAGTGTAGATTAGGAATAATTATTTTTTTTCTTGGCTAATATATTCTTTGTACAATAGGAAATTAAATTCATCATTTCAGTTGTCTGTACAGATCAAAAATAGTGCAATACTTTAAGTAAGATCCCACCAGCTAAACAATAGTTGGATGGAAGGTTTCTCAGGATGTGGCGGGAGTGACCACACAGTGTCATCTAGCTTCAGTCAGCACTAAAGTGTGTGCATTTGCTTATTGAATATGCTATGATGTTCTTGAAATTTGAGTATGTTAAAAATCCCATTTTTTTACATAACATTTTTAAAAACAGTGATGAAATTTGACCCTGGGAAATTAAACTTTCCACAGATTTTTTGCCTGATGAAAAGCTCTTCAATGTCCCATCCTAAACTATTGTATATTGTCAGATATTAATGAAAAGTTGGCAGATTTCTTCTCTGTAAGCAACTACATTTCAGTGGTCATATACTGTGTGAGGGTATGTAAAATATTTGGTAATTCTTCTGTGTTACTTGCTAGGTTTTTGTTGTTGTAGTGACATTAGTTTGTAGCAGGTATGAAGCTTCTAGGGTTTACTAATAAAAGAACACACATACATAAGAATGCAAAGACTTGAAGAGAGAAATCAAATAAAGCTACTGCTTTGTACAATGGTTGGCAACCAATTACTTTAACTTTTATTTTTTTAGCTTTCCCCCCAGATTTTTTTCCTCCTTTTTGTGTTTTATTAAATGATTTTATTCTTTTATTCTATTAGTACCCTATGATCTGTGTGAAAGTTTGGTTACCTATATACAAGTACACACTCGTCCTCCCACTCCATGAAAATACCTGTCACTCTAACACAGGTATGTAATGGTGCTATGTCTATTTGTACTCAGTATCTGCATCTTTTTAGGATGTTGTGATCTTAAAAAAAAGAAAAAAAAATGTATGAAGTATCTACAGTAGAGTAGATATTGTAAACTGTGAACGTTCATTTTAATTCTGAAGGGCTTTCATTTCTAATTGGCACTACTTTAACATGTTTTTCCTGGTTTTTAAATCTACATCAGAGTCTACTCACATCAATAAGTTCTTGTTAGGGAAAGTAAATGTTTCACAACCTGCCTCAAACACTGGTTAAAATTTATTTGAGAATCAATCTGTATTTATTCGGGTTCTGTCTCTTAATACACATGGTGGATTGTTTCTGCTTTTAACTCTATTACATTTCTTTGTGGGTTCATAATTTAATATTAAAGAAGTAGAATGGCAAAACGCTCTATCTCAAAAACCAAGCAAACTGGAAAAAGGAAAATGCAATAGCTCTGGAAAGCTCATTTGACATTTATGAGAGATTTGAATTTGAATATTTGAATTTGCCAGTCCACAAAGGAAGAAAGTAGGAGGCTGCAAGTGAAGAAATTTCCTGTGGTTCTTCCTTTGTAAGGACCCACAGAGGAAGGAACTCTGTGCTCCAGCAGGCTTTGTAAAGCTGTTCAGTCTGTTCTTACGTCAAGACTGCTGTCAGGATGGTGATGCAGCTTGGGAAAGCTTTCTGGGCATGACTTGCCTCGTTCTTCCATTTGTTTGCAATCCACAGCATAAGGACCCTGTCCACTGACCTGCAGCTTCAAGAACACAGAAAGGTTTTGGTACAGTGTATGTTCAAATAAATTGCAAAGTCTTTTCCTTATGGATGCAGAGTTTGACACTCTCTTTCAGTATTTGCTGCTGGATGTAACTATATATAATGCATCCAAATCAGTTTTGCACAAAACACGGATTCTCTATTTCCATAGTGTGGATCACATCCAAAGAGAGAGACTCCTTTTCAGTATCAAGTACTATAGGACAAACAACAATCCTTCAACAGCAATTTTTACCAGGAGTTTTGATGTCTTTTCATTAAAATTGTATAAACCCAGCCAATTATACTGAGGACAAGGCAATCCAACAGACAGTTTCCTACAGAACACTGAAGTGCTGACTACAGTGTGAATTGTTCATGATCTGTGGACCATGAATCATTGCATCCTTTTTAAAAATAGAATGTGCAAACCTACGTGTCTGAATGCAAATGGTACATGTAAATAAGGACTGTAAGTAGGGTCAGAAGGCAGAAGGAAACAGAATAGCTTTCAGAAAGAATGATTGAGTTCAGGGAAGTTTTGTGACTCAGGAAGTGGGATGCTGTTTTATTCAAGAGCATGTGTATGCTTCTGTGACAGTCACAGACCAGGGACACCACTGCTTTTTGAAAGACATGAAAATTGGTTTTTAGCCATTTGGGTGCTAAGAGCTGTTTTGAGGTAGAAAACTGGGAGAATAAATCCACTTATTAGAGCTAGGGAAGCAACTTTAGGGAGGAGCTAGGCAACTGGAAAGGGCAGGTTTGAGGAGAGAGAAGATTATCTCCATGGAATTGTCAAGCTTTAGCTAAATTTTGAAATTAATAAGTATGAAAGTATTAGTTTGCTGCTAAAAACCCTGTTGTGACTCTCTGGCTCTAATCCAGAAAAAAAACCTGAGAGAAACCTATCAGATGAGATAGGTTGCCTTTGTCACATCTTAGTTCAAAAAAGTTCAAAAAACCAAACAATGTTGGTGCTTAGCCAACTTAAAGAGTGGGAATGGAAGATCTGTGATGGCACATTTCCACTTTTTGACTGTGTAATGGTATCTCTTAAATGGTTCCTCAGGTTGGTTTAATTTTTTCTAAGAGATTAACTGACCTAGTGGAGGATGACAGAAATTGTTATAGTTCATGACTGAGGACCATGGGTTTTTTTGGCAGGAAATAAAGAAGTGAGCAGCAGAGTTTTAAATTTGGAACAAATCCAAGTTCAGTGAGGTGATATCTGGAAGTCTGGTGACTTTTACACCATGTATTAAGTCAAAGGAAATCACTAACAGCCTGAGGCTGGAATAGGTGTTTTTAACTTAAGCCAATTAATTCATTTAATTAACAAATGATGAGGCTAAAACAATAGAGCTTAGAGGAAATGAAGACTTGATTATGCGGGTCAGCATAGTGTTGGCTAAGATAAAGCACAACACAGATGGTTTTTTAGGGATTAAAGGCAGAATGATTGCTGATATGGAAGATAGATACAAGAAATGAGAAGAGAATTTAATAATAAGTCATATGGTTTTTCCATGGCCTTGAACTTTCTTTTCTTAAGCAACCAAAATTTGGCAGAGATTTTTAACAGCACTCATAGGTGTCTGTTATGTTTCTTAATGCCTTAACTATAACCGTGGTTCTACTACATCTATTAAAATATTTATTGTTTTGCAATTTTGCATAGTTACATCTCTCTCATCAGAAAAATTTCTAGATGACCAGGTGCTGTCACAGATAGTGGCAACAATTCTGATCCACTAATTGTTGAAATTAATGAAGAGTACCTGCAAATCAAGAAGTATCATTGGTATTTTTAGGGGTTTTTTTAAAGCTCTATAAGAAAGACTGAACTCTTCTGTTAAAGGAGCAATACTCACACTAGAGATGAGAATAACATTACAGGAAAAGGTACTGTTGGCAAGTCTGCAGATTTTAAAAATACTACATTAAAATTGGTAGTTTGCTAAAGCAGTTTACGTATCAGGCCACCTTGTTTTCAGGGAAGACTTCAAAAGAACTTCTCAACAAGCTGAACAGTAAAATCAGCCTCTTATCATATGACATGGGTATAGAAAATCACGAGATTGAAAAAGCAGAGCAGAGCAGTGCTGCTGTGCAATTAACCATTTCCTCTTTTATATTTAGTGCATTCATCTGAATAATGACTGACTAAATTCCACTGCTTCCCATGGAAAACTGACACTAAGTTTAATCTATGTCTTGTTTGTTCCTGGTTTCTATCATATTTACTAATTTTTGATATATCTATCTGTGCCAGGGGAGACCCACTCACCTTTACAAAAAATGTATTTTTGAAGATAAACTTTAAGAACCTTCCAAACTGGTGTAGAAAATTCTTGGAAATCAGAACTAACGTGGGGTATATGCTGGAGAGAAAAGGGAGTTCTCCAAGAGACTGTAAATTTCTCTTCATTTTAGCAAGATCTAGATTCATGTTAGTAATCCACATGGCTACTAAATCATAGATTCATTTTATAAGTAACTTTTAGCACTCGCAAATAAAAATTCAGTGATGTAAAATAATTGTATGGGTACGTAAGACCTGAATGAATCAACTGTGTTTCCAATTTTCTGGTCCTGGAGGTGAGCAGTGCAGAATCTGTGGATTAAACAATGTCATCCAAAATATGATCTCTTTTGGATCTGTCGAAATAGTCGTGGGGATGTGATCTATTCATGATGATTTTCCACATTTTTAGTATTAAACAAGTCCATAAATAAACATGCCAGGAGTTATTTTTTTTTCTGTGTTCCTGTCAGTGGAAGCTTGTCTTTGTAACGTGTGAATGATTTGTATTTTAGGTGTATTCACCATGCCCAAGATCTCACTTGCCTCTTCCCAATACAATTGGTTACTCTAGGGTTTTGAACTGTATCAAAAGCTTATGAAAAGAAGTTGAGATGATTTTGTGACTTATGAGAGGTAGCAACAAGTGCCAAATGGAGGTACTGTGATATCTTCAGAAGATAAGTGGTCACCTGTGACCAGAGCAGACCCTTTCCAGGGATTATTTTGTACCTCCCAGTCCTCTCATCTATTTTTTTTCTGGTAAACACTAGAGGCTGTGGAAAGCTGGTGTCTGCTGTCTTTAGGGAAACCTGTGGTTTTCATACTTGATTCACAAACACTCATTCTGCACCACTGGTTACGTTAATTTCAAAGATGGCTAATACTGAGGACTATTGGTGCATCTACTGATTGTATGCATCTGGAGACTAAGAAAATATCTGCACAAGATGGACTGAAGCAGTTTTGCATTTTCACCATTGTGACTCAGTCCTGAATATGTGGTATTTTTGCTTCAGGCTCACTATCTGTGCTGATTGATGCATCTGAAGACAGTAACAATAGTCGAAAGCCATCAAGAAATCTCCCAGCAGCTTCAAAAGTAAAAAGAAAAAAGGTGCTAAACTACCAAGTATCATTCTCCCAACTCAAGGTTAAGTAATAGTCAAAAAGAGGCAACTACCCCTTGCCCTTTTCATATCTGTGAAGAGAGGTTTTGTCTCCTGATCTCTTAACCTAGTTCTTATCAGTATCTCCTTCACTGAAAAAAAGCCAAACCACAGACAAATATGTGTAGTGAAATGGACAGATGAAAAAACTGTCATCTTTAGCTGCCCATATATCAACACCTTTGTATTCTGAGAAATAGAGGTGAAAAGGTGAAATAATAAAAAAAAATCAGTGCATTTTAACTTTGCCATTCCTAGGATTATTCTTTCTGCCTTTCAAGATAAACACATAAAAGCAATGAACAGACAGGGAGCACTCCCGACAAAAGAGGGTTTACTAGTCCTCAAACAATATTGAATGTGAGTGGGCAGACAATGACAAAATGTTCACATTCTGCATCAAATATAACTAGTTTACCACCACATATTTATGCTATAAACTGTGAACTAGAGTTCCTCTGTGGAACAATAAAACAGATGAAATGACAGAAAGCAAAAGACGATTGTTTTTGCAGGTATGGGATAGGATAGGATTTGCTGGTTTCCAATTTTGTTAATTTAATTGAAAAAAGTCTTTAAGAATCCATTTCTATAATGGAATCCTAATTTACTTAGAGAATTAGTTGCATCTCTTCTGGACATACATTCAGCAAAACAATGCCTTTAATCTTTGCCATTGTTGAAATGGAATAATTCTGCCTGTCTCAGTTACGGGTTGTGATGTTTAAATTGTAGGTGTATGAAAATGTGTGTATTCCACAGTGGTGGGTACTGTGCTGCCAATCTGTTTTGCCCTCTCCCTCCCCTGGTAAGGAGGATGGATATAAGGAACACAGACACCAACTTTAAAGAATAAGTATATAAGTTTACTATAGTGTAAAATAGTAGAGAATTACAAAAGAAGCAGTGGCTTATGAAAGGATACACTTAGCAATGCATCTAATCATTGCGGGTGCTGGAAGATCCCCCAGAAATGGATTATAGTCCTTTTGCTGGAGGAGGGGGTGCTCCCTCCTGGATCCCTAGCCACGTGGCCGCTCGAGCCCCGAGAGAGAACACAAGAGACCACAGCCAGGGATGGACAGGAAAAGAGAGATTTATTTTTCCCGGGCTCAGGTAGATAAGGCTTTGGGACATTAGCATATGTCCAATCAGAAAAGCTGAGAACACCTTAGCCACCGCCCATAGGTGCCAGGTTTCACAGCCAGTGGGGAAAGGTACAAAGGATTTTGGGAAACTGAGTTTTTTCAGGGAGATGGGGTCTTTACACTATAACAGTATCTTAACATAGGTTTGCTAGCCAGTTTCAGAAGTCCACCTTTGCGAGAACTTCTTCCACTGTACATCCTGAAGGTCAATTGCTACAAATCATTACTACAAAGAAAGTCTTATAGTAATTCATCATGGCTAGGCTTCGTGAACGAAGATTTGGGAAGGGCTCTACCCACATTTGTTGCAAGCACGTTGGTGGCTAAAAAGGCCAATACGAGATAGGCAAGTCCGGTTGCAAAAGGCACAGCAGAAAGACTCCTTAGATGGAATATTCTGCAAGGCACGATTCTTTCTGCATTGTCTTTTCTCCTCAAGGGTGATCCTGCGTGCTTTCTCAAAAGCATCATCAGCATTAAAAGCATTAGCAGCGTTACACTACAAAGAAAGTCTTATAGTAATTAAAAGAGAGATAAATCACAGAATACCCTTTAGCTGGAGATGCCCCTAATCACAGTGAAGATCATTAGACCCTCTTCCCGGTAATTGGGAAATCCTACACACTGCATCCACTCACAGGTGAGGCATCCATCCTCGCTGTGAGAGGGTCCAGCTTATATGGTGTTAAACAAACCAGCTTGCATCACTCAACCAGTGCAACAAAAGAGTCTGGCTCTATTGTCCCCCTGTTTTTCCCCTTGGGCCTGGCCAGAACCCAAGGCAAAACCAGGGAGTCACTTTGAACTAACTTTTATCAAATGCTCCCTGGCCTTGACTAACAGAACTTATGGCTACACTGATATCTCAAATATGAACCAGCTGCGACTATGTGAGGCCTACTGTTTTTCATGACTTTGGCTGCACGAGAAAGGTATATTCATAACACATACAAACCTTACTAATTATTGATAACAAGCTGTGCTAAAAAGCATAAATGTGTATTCTTAAAGCATTACTAAGGATTATATAGCATCCTGGTAAATAAGCAGATATATGGCTGAATACAATACTGGCCTAGATATATTAGGTTGGAGAGTTCAACTTATAGGTCAACTTTGGCTCAGGGCTGATTCCTCAGGCCCCAGCATTACAGGTACTAGCTGAGGAATGATGTATTTTATGATCTTTCGGCAGAAATGTCTTCAAAAAACTTTTGTGGGGTTTTGTTTGGTTAAAAGTAGAGGTTGCTTCTTGTGCTGACGAGAAACTAATCTACAGTCACAGTAGTGCAAAACTTTCAAGATTGACTAGTGCAGCAGGTTTACTACAAAATGGAAAACATAGACATTTTATTCATAGATCACACAAATCTGTAAATCACTGTTTATAAATGACAACCAAGACTTTTCCATGGAATTTAATATTTTGCAGTAATCATGCAGAAAAACAGTGACTGTTTAAGAGTACAGTTATTGTTACCATAAACCACCATGTAAACTGTTAGTCTCATACATTTAAGATATTTTTGGCAAGACAGATTTAAAACTCAGGAGGTGATTTTGAACATGGATTTATCAACACCCTGGATGAGACAGAAATTTAATGCTTTATTTATGTCAGTTTCTTAGAAGTCAGCACATGTTTAGGCCCCAAGACAGGAAATGCAGTTGAGCAGATGTTCCCTTAGGTCCCTTGCCAGGTAAACAGAGTCTGCAGGAGCTGGGCTTATTCAGCCTGGAGAAGAGATGGCTTAGATGAGGGCTCACTAGTGCCAGCAGCTCTCAATACTTACAGGGAAGGGTCTGAGGAGTCAGAGCTAGGCTCTTCACAGCAGTGTGTGGTGGGAGGAAGTGAAACTATGGGCAGAAGTTGAAAGAAGAGAGGATAAGGAAACCTTTTCTCCCACGGGACAGCTGGGCAGGAAAGAGGGTTGCCCAGGGAAGCTGGGCTGGCTTCATCCATGGAAGTTTCCGACAGAGCACAGCCTTGGGCAGCTGGTCTGAGCTCAGAGCTGCTCCTGGCTAAATGGGAGGCTGTGATAGAGACCTCCTGACCACTCTTCCCACTTGGGTTTTCTTGTGATCCTGTGTTGGCAACTGTCAGGAGACTGCCCAGCCATACAGATGTGCATGGCAATGAACCAAACCTCAACACAGCCAGATCCTTTATCCCACTGCTACAAGGAGAGCCTGAGTGAAATTCTAACATCACCTAGATCAACAGTAAAATTCCCAACGATTTTACCAGCATGCCACCAACTGTATTTTGTCTTTAAATATGAAGAACTAATACTAATACTGAAGAAATAACTACATCAGCTTCAGAGAGATTGTGTCACACCAAGGCTGTCCAGCCGCGTTGACTAGGGTGCCCGGATCTGCTGGAATCTGCCCTCAGCTCTTAGCTAAGCACCTAAACTTAGATGGAATGAGACCAGACATGAGAGTTAAACCAACATTGAATATTTGGGTGGGGTTTTTTTTTTTTGTATGTACCTAATTTAAGGTTGGCCACAGCTTGCTTTTCCTAGGAAGCAAATAGCTATGGCTGATATTCAGTTTCAAAGTTATACATATGCAATGTGTGCATGTTTACATTTGCCAAGAGTGTGTGGCTGTCAGACAGTGAATATAACTATTGTTGTGCTGACGCACAGATATGATATTGTGTCCATAAATAACTCCAACCAGTGCTCGTGCAGATTAAATTTACAGCTTCTTGCATTTCTTTAGGCATACAATACTTATATATATATATATGAGACTTGAATGTGTATTTCAAGTCTCCTCTGTTTCTTTCATAAAGTTAATGTGCAGTGCATTTGATATCCAAATACTGTAATTAACTAAAATATTTATTACATTCAAACATTTAATAACCATTTCCGTTTGTCATCCAGCCCATTCCCTGATGTGCACTGATATATACCAGGCTCAGTCACCTCCTACACCTCTGTGCTTTTTGGGAAGGTTAATTAAAAGGAAAAGGCATTAGATCCATGAAACATAAGGTAAGTTGCTGTAAACATTGAGAACAGTAAATATGTGGACTAGCATTTCAACTTTTGGGGAATTACCCTGAGTAAGAGCTTCTTTCTTAAGTTTCTCACCTCAGCTGGATCAGTTTCCTTTGCCCAGTTAGAAATGTGTGTATTTTGCTACCCTGTTTGCAGTTACATAATTTGATTTAAACATTGCACCAGAATGACTGACATACAAATTTACTCTTTAATAAAAATCTGTTGCAGTGATGAAACATTTATTACATTCATAGTATTATGTTATGAATGCAAAAGACTCCAACAAATTTTACATTGACAAGGCAAAAAATCTATGGCCTGATGACGGCTATAGAAGTACTTGGGGGTACATAGTTAAGAAAACTTTTTTTTTGACATCATGCAGTGTAAAAATTGTTACTTTCTGAAAGTTCAAGAGGATCTCTCTTCTGTATCATCTTAGACCCAAAGATTTATTTAACTTTAGGTGTAATGAGAGGTTTCAGTATCAAAACTGTCTTTTAAGGAGGTAAATCCTCATTTTAAAGGGCAGTGAAAAACACGAATTCAAAATATACCACATTATAGTAAAAAAAAACCAACAAAAAAAAAACAAAAAAAACCCCCACAAATCCAAAAAAACATATCTACTTCTAAAGATGTCCCCATAATTAAAGCTAATTTTACTTTCTGGTCTCTATATTGCCATAACTATGTCTTTAGTCCCACACCGCTGTTTACAGTTCTCGCTTGGCCTTTTTTCTGCTGACCGATTTTTAAGGAAAATTGCAGGACTGGAATGCTTGAAGTTCCCCATGAATAAAGACAAACTCCTGCCCAGAAAAGATATGTCTGTCTAAACAGCTATCAAGTGGTGAGGGTTTGGCTTGCCTCATCTGCGTTGTTGGCTCAGATCTACTTTCAATTTTATCCACAGGGCACCCCCATAAACAAGGCAAAAAGAGAGGAATATATTTTCAGTTCTTCACTATTTCTCAGAAAGTTCCCCAAGATGCTATCAGAGATTAAAAATAAGTGAATAAATATAACCAATTCCAAAAGCATACAATGAATATGATTGTAAACACTACCATGTATGGATTTTCTCAGTGCATTTGTGTTTCTCCTACACACAGGGGCAGGGTATCAGTACTTGAATTCTCTCCTATTTCTTTTCAAGGGTTGCAGGCATTGCAGATATGGGTGAAAACTGAAGTGTACTTAAGAGGATCTGAAAGCGCTCACTGGTTCCAATGATATTTGAATTTGGGCTTTAGTATTTGGTCTTACAGAACATTTCCAGATGTAATTGTAATGATTACCCTATTACCACTTCAGGCAGAAAGCCGGCATCTGCCTAGCCAGAGTGTTTCAACTTCTTCCATAACAAATTGTAGTGGGATATTCATTCTGAAGGTCTGCAACATCATGGTCTTTAATAATAAAGTCCAAGTATGTGTATAGGCAGTGCAAAATCAATACCATGCAACTCAGCGGTGAGTCCCAGGCAGGGCGCTGAAAGACATGAGGAACCTGGGTGGGATGGATGAAAGAGACAGGGACAGTCCCCAGTCCCAGGTCTAGCTGGTGCACACAGCCCCACCGTGGCTGTGCCAAGGAGGTTACTGTAATCACCTGCCATTGCACAACTTCTGGACGGGTGTAAATTTGAGCCTGAGAAATGTAAACTTCATCATCATAATGACTAAACGAAGAGGAAGCACTGCCTGGTAAATGTGTGCCTCAGAAAAAAAGAAAATAACTTGCATACATTGCCTTGACTGCTGGAACAGGCCATAAATGGCACCATTAGCAACTAAAAAATTTCACAAAATTTTGTAAATTTTTTTTATGCTCTTTCCTTTACAGTAAAGCTCTATTTTGCATTTTTTGCCCATCTTTCTTTAAAATTACTGTCTGCAGAGGCTCATGCTTGTAGTTTATTCCTTAGACCCTGATTTCACCCTTTTTTTTCCATTAAAGAATCTGCAGTCATCCTCCTTTACAGGTGTCAGGGTATATTTTCAACAGAAACACATTCTGTTCTGAGAGCTAGGACAGGTCAGTTACAGTACCATCACGGAGCAGCCTGACCACGGAAAAATGTCAGCTTGTCTGACATTTGGCAACTTCTGTGGGCTGTGGTAGAGATGTGGCTGGTACAGTGGTTTCATACTTTTTCAGGTCAGGAGGGTTAGGTTGCTGCTCAAATCTAAAGCAATTAAATAAACATTCACAAATTCCTACTTTGTTGAAGTATAATTTGAGTGGGAAGATGGTGAGTATACTAAGAACATGTGTTACTTGACATGCTCTGGCTTCAGTGCTCAGCCATGAGACCCATGAATCACAGGCAGCGGCAAAAAGTGTCTCAGTGAACAAGATATATTTAAATAATTAGTCTCCTTTTTAAGGGCTTTGATGAACTGAATCCAGAAAGATTAGCTGCAGGAGATTAATAGGAAGATAAAAATACACATAGAAATATTAGAATAAATATATCTTTTTCTGTGCTATGTAACTTCATGAGGCATTTGTCATAGAAGTTAAACAGGTCACAGGGAGGCGACAGCACTGAATCCTGACCTGCACATGCCATTTATTACCACACTGGCGAGGGAAAAGGCAAACAACTGAGTTTCTTTTCTTAGTGTCTGCTGGAAAAGGTCCTCTTCACATTTTTCTTGGTTATTTTTAATGGTATAGAGATCCTGCTTCTTACTGAGAGCTACACAAGTTTCTTGAAAGCACTAATCTAACACAGTGGTAGAAAGCAAAGTGATAGCTTTATATCCCTGCAACTTCCGGTCACAAACCCAATTGAATAAGTAGTTCAAAAGAAATTTACAGTGTTACGTCAGCAAGAAAGGAGAAAAGTGCTATTCTATAGAAAGACTTGGGGGACTACTGTAGTTTTAAACAGCCCATTTTCTGCCAGAGTTCACAGGAAGAGGTACAATATGCTGGGTAACCTGCAATGCTCTGAATTCAGCTGTGTCTCTTTTCGGTTGCAAAAGGTGGATATTAAACAGCCAGTTACCACTGTTCTCTACAAACCAAAAGCAGTGTCTGGGAGTCTCTGCTAAAGAATCCTTTTCATTATAATGAAAAGTGACTTGAAATGTAGACTTTTATGCTGGCTCATCTCAGACTGACATGCAAAGCAGGCAAGCACTTTGCAAGAATGTGGTTTTACCGATCAATATCTAGGACTTGAATGCATGCCTTTTCACTTTGCTTACAATTTCCAGGAGAACAACCAAAGCTCCAGTCTTACCAAATGCTGATCATTCTCCAGGGACACACATGCTTTCTCTTTGGAGGCCAGATACTGAATTTGCAGATGTGACTTTTGGTTGCTCCATTTGGGATCCTGTAGGACTAGACTGTAGTTTTAGGAAGAAGTCAAACAAAACTCTGAGTTTATTTCAGAGTCAGATAAACTGTTTTGTCTTCTTAAGTGCCTTTCAGTGATACTAACTTTTGTTTATGCCCAGAGCTTGATGAACGCAAAAGAACACATCCTAGGTTTCCCTCCACTATGTTGGCAGAGTACAACAAATTGTTTCTATAATCCAGAGTTTTTCTCAAGAGGAACTGCACTGTTTGTACTTGGATAAACACAAAAGTAAACTCAAGTAAAACTGAATTGTAACAGAAATGGTGCAATACAACCATACTGATACATTAATGCTATTTATCCCCTCTCATTAATAAGTTAAATAGCTTATGAAATGTAGGAAGAAAACTACATTTTCTTATCTAAAGATTAAATTATTCTAAGACATCCAAAGAGATTGTAGTCTTTGTATTGTGGAAAAGAGGCAATGAGATTGGAGAACACTATGTAGATCCAAAAGTATCCAGAGTGTCATGGAAATGTGTTACAGAGGCTGTCTTCTGGTACTACTGTCCCTTGGGGCATTCTGCACATTCAAAGCACTGGCCAGGATGTCAATACTGGTTTTCCAGTTGCTGTGATTTATGTGCATATTTTTCTTCATTGCCCTTCTCCTTTAGTATTTAGAGAGATCAGAACTGCAGCCAGAAAGGTACTGATCACAGAGGCTTGAGGCACAACAGTTCCGTACAATAAGAAATGTGATGGTTTTCATTATAAACTTTAAGTCAATAAGAAGGGAGTTATCCTTGTTCGTAGAAATCACCAGTGGAATGAAAAAATGAACGGTCCACCCTGACCTACAGAATAATGTGGGCTTTGTCACCATCAAGAACACAAGTCAACATGGAGGGCAGTGCCATGATTTGAGCTAGCACAGACTGAAAGCGGTGTTATAAGAATTGCTATGTGTATCAATACAATCTTGCTGCCCTCCAGTGTTAAAAAGTCCCTGGCATACTCAGCACACGCAGCAAGGGTGACCTTAGCAGACAGGTAGTATCCTTGCTTTACATCCTAGAACAGTGTGGCTTACTTTTTGCTTAACAGCCTTCTCCCTGCCGTGCTGCCCATGTCTCTGTTTCTATTTGTAGTATAAAAAAAAACATTATAATCATCATCATTTTCCTATTTGTTTCTACTTTCTGCTCTGCTTCTATTTACTGTGTGCTTTCTAATTTTGACTATTATTTTTTGGTTCTTCATCAAACCTAAACAGCTCACAGGTGCTGAACTTTACCGGCAGCAGAACTTCACTGAATACTTCATGAGCAATGGAGAGACATTGAAGCTTGAAAGTGGCCACTTCAACCTGCAGTCCTGTATACATCAGTCCTGTACCTGCTTTATAGGCCTATAGGTGACCTACTGCAATGGCATCAAAGGAGGTTACAGTGTTGTTCTAAAACAATATCCACAAGTCCAGGAGTACATCTATGTGTGCACAGGAGGTCTGAGATCAGGATCGGCACTGAATAATGTAGAGGATGATAAGGAGCATAAATAACCTGGGCTTGCTTTCAGGCAGAGTTTTCTGGGTGGGGTCTGTGGACATCATTGCCCTGTCCTAGGTGCAAACTGTAGCTGCCTTTTCAACTAAAAAATAAATGAATCTTTAATGTGAAGCACCTTTTAACTATAATGAGAGTTTAAGTTACCTTCTGGATGTGTGAACAGGAATATGTAGCTACTGTAATCTCAAACTGAACCCCTTGTACACTCCTAAAGTTACAGCACAAAAACCCACAGACATGTGAATAAGATTATTATTGGTTTACCCCTAAACAGGATTACAAAGAGAATTCAGAACAAAGTGAGTAAAATTAGTGACCTCCTAAAGAGTATAAAAAATGAAAATAACCTTGCTCGAACTCACTGGAGCTCAAATAGTTCACTAATGCCAGGGTCTAATGATGCCTGACTGTTCATTTTATATGCACCTACATTGCTCTAAGAGAATTTGCAAACTCTATGACATAATAGAGGATTACCTACTCTTGAAGTGCTCTATTATAAATGAACTCACATCAGCTCTGTACTGTATTTCAGGATAGGAAGAGAGGAATGCCATGTGCAAGTGAAACTGTAGGCTTGTTTGAGTAAGCAGCATGTAATTATCCAGACTGGAAGGTGGCCAGTGCACTAAAGCTGACACTAACACTAACCTTGTAGCATTCAGAACCCAGCATATTTGAAAACTCTTTGATGCAATTAATTTTCAAGGTTCAGCATTCAACAGGAATGTATTCCCTATTACATTCTGATGGCAGCACATCCTCCTCCCCATTACACTCCTACCACCTACTTTTGCTGACAAGGTCTGATACCTTTAATTTTTCTCTATTGGGGAAATGGAAGAATATGAACAATAGCTTATTCCTCCCTTTCCAGCATCCTGGATATGTTTAAATGGCAGTGGAAAATTATTCCCCAGAGTCTTCTCTCAACTCCAGACAACACGAGTCTTAGAATGGTGAGAGTCATGCCTGTCATGAGGAAGGTCATGAATGTCAGGATGAGGGCCATGCACAACATGAGAACTTCACAAACAAAGATACTCTCTACTGAGTCTTAGAGCATACAAAATATCTTTGAAATCACAACCATTATCAAGTCTGACCAGCTTTGCTTTTTTTAAATTTATCTGGTAAGCTGCCATGAAAAGCAATGTTCTCTCTTTCCGCATTTCTTGGACAACAAAAAGAGGGAAGCTCAAAAAGCCACTACATGAAATAACTGGGAGGAAGAGGTCATTTGGTTTGTTCTGGGGTAGGTGAAGGAGCCAGTGCAGCTGTAGGGTTTAGAATCATAGAACCATAGAATCACCAAGGTTGGAAGAGACTATCAAGTCCAACAGTGTTTGTTTTGGAATGATATGGAGTGGGTGGGAAGTGCAGAGATTTGTTGGGACAAAGGTTGGTACCTACAAGGAAGAGTCTATACAGGCTTGTTGGCAGAAATTAGTTTACATGAACAAAAGCTTGTATGAAGGATGACTTATAAATCATGCCACCTAGGGTTCAGGCAGGGTGCTAGTTCAATGGAAATAACATGCTCCCAGATATTGCATCAGCTTTTGAAACTGGAACCAAACAATGGGACTTCTAATAATCAAAATATCTCTTTTGTGAGCTACTTTGTTACTCAGCTACACATTAGCCCACAGTGGCAAGGGTTTGGACCGTGATGATTACATTTTCAAGAGTAAGAGAACAAATTTACACAGTTATGTATTTGTTGTTGGTTGGCTCAAAGTCAAAGGAGCCAGCATGCAAACAGAAAACAAAACTACAAAAAAACCAGATCTAGCAATGGAGACGAACATGGAGCCCATTGATTTTCCAAGCACATTTCTTCAGCACTTAAAACATAGTAATGTCTCATCATTTAAATCTGTGGCATGAAATGACTGCTGGTTTTGTTGTTTGTAGTTAGCTAATTCTTATGGACATCCCATGATTTTGTGTCAGGCAAAGTGTAAGGCTTCATTTCTTTTCATAGAACTGGCTCCTCAGAATAGTAATTTTTTTTTTTTTTTGATTAAGGCTTTTCCTGAACATTCTCACAAAGTTGTGCTTTGGACACTTTTTTCATGGACCATTGAAATTGTTGACATGTTTACTGAGTTCAGCCAAACAATAGAATAATTTTGTATTTCATAAATACTAGCAAGGAGTCTCAATAGGCAGTGCCAGAAGTTTTTGAAGACTGTCCCAAAACTATCTGCAGGTGTGTATTTAACTAACTACTCCATCACTGAGATTTTGCCTTACCTTGTTGAATGATATTAACATTGACTTCAAGACACATTATTGAACAATAAAGGTTTTTATCATCTTTATTTCTACTGAAGGAACCTCCAAGCATTCATATTCTAGTGCTTCTACTGGCAAAACATTTGTGTACTATCTCCTTCTACTGTGGCTGAGGTCTTTGTGAAAAAGCTTGAATTAAGTGTTACATTCACATTCTTAGTGACAGCAACTGCTCACGTTTTCTGCATCTGCACACTCTACCTTTCCTCAGTGTGTGCTCTATTCACGTCTATGTTGTTGCACTATTAAACCGTTTAGAAACCCGAAAAAGAAGGAAGTGTTGGGTGAACCCCTGTAGCAGTAATTTGACCTAAATATCTAGAGATTTCCACTCAAAGACATAATTATAATGAGAATATGAGTGAATATGAGTAATTGTAATGAGAATTTGAGTGAATATAGCTGCTTAGCATTAGCCAGTGGAGTATCTTGCTAGTTCATTGATGTCAGCACTTTTAAAACTAGGTTTTTTGTTTTTTTTTTTTCTTTCTAAGATCCAATCTTAAGTTTATGAGTTTCTCTATAGGTAGCTAAACATACTCATAGTATACTCCTGACAGTTGCAGTCAGTGTCAGGAGCTGGCCTTTGAGACTAAAAGTTTCAACCTTCTATAACACCCATGGGATTTAAAGGTTGCTGTTTTAGGAAAAAACTTTTCTGTATCGTTCAACACCAAAAAGCACTTATAAACTCTAAAATAAGTACTCTGAAATTACTGGCATATTAAAATAATCTAAATTTCATAAAATACTAATATGTGTTGATATTCCGATCAAAAGTAACACTACAGAAATAACGTTTGATATGTTATGTTGAATGGCCATGAGAGAACCATAAAAGAAAAGCAGATGGCAGAGGCTATATAAAATGAATGGTAATCAAAATGGTATTAAGTACTTTGCTAATGAGACAATAGTTTTGATTAACATCAGCAGGAATTACTGAGATAATGGGAAGGTCTACAGAGTTCTGAAATGGATTTTGGTGTTCCAGTCTGAAATAATCTACTGTGACAGAAACAGATCTCACACCATTTAGACAGATCAGCTTTCTACATTGATTTCAGCTAGTGTGTTTTCCTGTATGAAGGGCACAGGTCATGATGAAAAACAGAATATGAAAATTTGAAGCTTATTGAGAATTACTTTTTGCCATTTTCCTTTTATTCGTTATGACAGTGACAGTTAATAACAATAGCATAATATCGTAGACTTGAACTTTTTTAAAAACCAGTAAGTATCTTTGAAAGGAGGTACAAGGATTTTGTAGGCTATTGCAAAAAAAAAAATAAAGGTTAAAAGGGGGATAATTGGGTGAAAGTACACTGAACATTGCAAAGCATACAAATGGTTGTGCAGTATGTCATTTTATTTTATAAATGGAGTTTTTCTTCATGTAACCTGATATCTGTTCATCAAAACCACTCAAATTTAATATCTAATGGAACTTTTAAATTTCACATAAAGCAGAGTGACTTCCTTAGGAGCAAGGAACACATGGGCAGCATGACACAGTTCCTCAGACATCAGAATAGGCTTTGCTTACCAGGGTGGATCTCAGCTATGACTGGATATAAAGTGGAACAGTTACACATGGGGAATGTATTGTAGAGACAGACTTACTAATCCAGTCATCAAAGTTATGAGCAAAATATTTACTGTTAAATTAAGGTCAGAAGTGTGAAATAGATGAACCCCTGCTGAATTAATTATCAAAAACACGGAGTAGGATTCAGAGTTCTCAAGGTCAAAATATGAGCCTTATATCTGAAGTGTTGTGCCTTTCTCTTGTTTACCTCATAACAAAAAGTGAACTATAACCTCTCCCTTCTATGCTTTTACCTTCTTCCCTTTACTAAAGGACAATGGGACTACAACCCTAAAAACTATATAAAGAAAATAGCGTAGGGTAAACTTTATCCTTTAGCTACAGCTGCTGAACTCATTAGTTCCATGAGACTAGAGAGATCCAGCAGAACAAAGAATTTGTCTCAGAGGATTTAACTGAAGGGTTTAAGAAGGTCTGGTGTAGCTTTCAGAGAAATCAATGTGAACTTTTCCAGTGATTTCAGAGAAAATTGGGTCAGATCCAACGGTCAAAGAATTCTGAGTTAAAGCTGAAATTCATCCCATTTAGTCTTATGGACTGTTTCAGCTCCCTCTCCAGTTAAAAACTGGCAGAGTAAGTAAAAAATTACAGTACAAAGCTTGGTTTAGTATTGCTTGATCTGTGTATTCCCACAGCTGTTCCTGCATATCCTATTATTCTAAACTACTTTATTCTAAAATGAAACAAATAAATACATAAGTACCCTGTATACACAGCTCTTTATTATAAATATAGGCCAATACCTAATGGGAACAGTAGAGATAAGAGGAAATGCCTTTGTATTTTAAAATCAGTTTTTAATATGCAAATAATTTTATTGAAAATAATTATTATTGTAAGTTGAAAGAAAAATATGCTAATGTCAAAAATATGGTTGAAATTCATTCCCTGAGTTTTATTGATGTTGATCTTAATGAAACTAGTTGGAAACCAGTGGTTTCTAAAGACAAATGTCTGACAAAGATCTTTAGTTCTTTTTCAGTTACTAAACTGCAGGTGCTCGAAGTGAAGAAAGCTGGTGGTGTGCAAAAGATATACTAATAAACTTCACAAATATTGCAGCATTAATTCTATACTGTGGGTATGCAATTCCTCTCCCTCAACATTAAAGCCATTTTTCTTCAGGTTTTCTGTTCTAACGGTAAATACAAATTGTCCTACGAATATCTTAAAAATAAATATTAGTACTGGTAACCAGTATGTTGTAGATGTACCTTGGTAGAACGGAACTATCTTGCTTTAAAAGGTACCTGCCCTGGAGCATTTAACAAGAATGTCGAACTCTAAACTAGGTCAGCCTTGTAATTCTGAGCAGTCTTCTCATGACAAGAGCAACACAAACAACATGCTAAGTTTTTCTGTGGAGTTACCACCCTCGCGTTTGCTGTATGTTTCTTGGCCTACTTTTCTAATATCTTTGCTGCTGTTATTTGGTACCCAATGCCTTTTCTCACAGACCCTAAAAAGTTAGAATGAAGTTAGAGCTGGCAGATGTGTATCAACTCTGGCCACAAGAGATGTCGGAAGGCAGTTCTCTGGCTCACAGCCAGCAAAGTTGATCCTCATCTGAAAAGCTACCTCTCTTTCATTCCAAGAAGAACTTCACCCAAAACCTCAGGGTTCCTTACAGGTTTTCTGCCTTCACAACAAGTGTTATTTACTTCAAAATAGCTCAGAGGAAAATTAGGGCTTTTAGAGGCTCAACACACTCTCTGGTGATGGAAGAGGCTGTTGGGTGACAGCAGTCGGGAGCCTGGTGAGTTGCTGAGCCTAGTGCAAGATGCAAATGTTGGGACAGGAATGAAGAGTGATAGATGATATGTTTCCTTCCCTTTCCCTCCATGGGATATTTCCACTCTGGAAAATGGAATATGTTCATTTCCCTGGGACAAAGTCACTAAGGGACAATTACAAGTGTTCCAGTTTTATCAGGATATATACAGTGATCTTAGCCAGATGTTTAAGCAGGACTCAGGTGTCCTACTGAATGCAATGACACTGCATTGCTGTGGCAGGGGCAAGAAACTTGTCTGCATGTAAATAAAAAGCAACAAAATCAGAAAGAAGGAAGAATGCTTTATTTTAAGGAATAGGTTAGGAAAACAATTCCTCTTAGAGGAGCAAGTATTTTTCTTTCAAGTGTGTATATCTCAAATAAACAGCTCATTCTCCTAACCCATAATGTCTTCTTTGAAATGGTTCTTATTATCCAGGGTGATACGTTTTAACACATATTTGGGGATCTTAGTTTTTTTTAAAATCTGTACAACTGACATTTATTCAAAATGGATACACATAGGACAATTAATACTAAGTAAATCCCTGCAATTTATTTATTTATGTTTGTAGTAAAAACATTTTAGACAGAAAAATATTACTTTGCTCTGAACACAATGATTTCAACACATGTCAATTGAATTAATTTAAAAATATAAAGTAATGTCTAGGTATAACCAACCTTTTATTGGCCATTGGAACACTGTGCTCTATAATTCTGCTTTCCTGAGTGAATTTTCATTTGCTATCAATATCTAACATTTTGTCTATGAAACAGAGTATGCCACCACAGCACACCTGTTAATGATACAGATTAAAAAAAATAAACTGGCAATAAGCTTGAGCGTAAACATGGTTATTATTTAACGAGCAATCTCCCATTGCTCCCATTACTGAACTCCTTAGTACTTAGCTTAATTATGTCACTGGAATGCATGCTTAACATTACCCATAACAGTTAATGAGCTGATTCTTCCAAAGTCATCAGCTCCTATTAACCAGTAATCTAATCACTCTGACCTCTACATTTCAGGAATAACCAATAAAGCAGGTGGCAGGTAGTCGTGAACTCTGCAGTACTACTTCTACACTCCTTAATATTAGACTGGTGAATTAGCAAACCATCTTCCAGCACAAAGTTAATCTAGATCAGGCATAAATTCGTAATCAAATTTCTCTCAAATAGCTGGAGCACACAATAAGGTGTTTTGTCACCTTTTTGTTGGCTGCACAGAGATAAATAGTCTTAAACAGGCATAAAGTCTGACAGAATGAAATTAAGCTTTTACTTTTTTGTATGTAATTATTTTAAATCACCCTTGAACCAGAAAAATGAACTTATTCCTGTTGAATTCTTAACGCACATAGCCATATAATTTTTCATCCCAAGGGCCACCACAGTAACTGTTTCCCCGAAGGTATGAGATTAAATTGTCCAGGTTTAGTTAGCAAAGACAGGAAAGAAATTGGAAGGGACATTTTATGCCTCCCTCTGTCATGTGCTGCTGCTCATGACAAAATGAGCAGATATCAAAATAATTCAAGTGGAAACCCAAGAGCAGTGTAGTGACTTCTGCCCAGCAAGCCTAGCCAATGCATTTCTCTGACATGGGGGTGGTGGCAAGACAGCAAAATGTTGTCAGCAGCAGCTTAACAGTCTGAGAGTGTGATCACTGTGTGGGTTGTTTTCATTGCTGTGAAAGTGAATTGCAGTGCATCAGTTGCAGAGGAAGGACTCCATCAGAAAACACAACCGATGGTCAGGAAAGGACATGCAAACTATAGCATGGAGCAGCAGGCCACCCTCTCATGTAATGGCTTTTCACACAGGTATTCTTCCATCCAAACAGATCCATTTGGATGGTCTCTTATTTCAACGGGGACTTGGCCGTTTTATAGGTAGGTGGGGGTACATATTCAGTAACTGCACATATTGGAAAAGCAGATATATTTAAATTTTGAATTGTAGAGTTCGATTTTATAAATAGGCAAAAAGTGACCACAAAGTTGGAAGCTCTGCAGTGCTAGATTTTTTTTTTTAAGTCACTGTAATTAGAGGCATAGTTTACAAGAAAAAGTAAGCTGTCAAACCTGTTCTTAGAAATACCAGTGTTTCCTCATTTTTGCCTTCTTTGTGCAGTTCCCTAGAAAGTTGGCTGCAGTGGACATACAATCCACGGCTCAACTATCTCCTCAAACAGCTTTCAGATGACAAATTGTTGTCAGCTATTATATAGTACTATAGTATTATATAGTTTGCAATGGTTTATTCCCTATTGTGGCATCACTCAGTGTCTGTCCAGAAGAAACAAAATATACTGAAGTGAAAACAGAGACTGGAAATGAAAATGAGTGCCAGAAGAGCAGAAAAGCACAAAGCAGGGAAGTAATTTTCAAAGCAACCTTCCACCAAGCTGGGTATTTTTTAGAGATTTTTGATTTTTGTTTTTAAACTCTCCATTTAAAATAAAACAAAACCAGGTCATCTTTATTGCAAGGTTGCTTTTGTACCAAAAGAAAGATCTCATTATCATTACAAGGTCTGCCACCACCTATTTTCCCCTTGTGTAAACGGAGAATCACTGATTTAGATCATCAGTTAATTAAACACAAGGCTTGTGGCCCTGCTCTTAATCTCACATTTATGCTACTGTTTCTGATATGAATATTACAGATGTGCTTTAAATTAAAATTATTTAAAAAATATTTCTGATCAATTCTGACATTTTAACTCATATTCTGAACAACAACTTGCTTTCTTCAAATTTCAGTCACACAGAGAAAATTAGCTTCTCTACCTATATGCCTAACACTAATTCTGGATAAAGTAATGACAGGTCATAATAAGTTACTAATATTGTAATAATTATAAAATATTCATAATGAATTTCTAGTCTTCAAAAGAATTGATCAAACTGGAAATAGGTTTTATGCTTATTTTTCAGTGTTAGGTAAATAACCAGTCCTTCTCTGACCACATAATGAATGGGAAAAATGCAGGCTTAGCAGGCTAAACATCTCATTTTTTCAACTTTACTTCACATTTTATGTTCTCATAAATTTTGTCTGGGATCTTTTCCATTTATTCCCCTCACACACTTTCAAACTGCAGTAGATAAAAGCCAATGTGATTCTCAAGTGAAGAGTCTGGCCTCACCAATGTCAGGCAGATTGCAGTAATGTTCCCCCAGATATAACACACAACACTTAATAATTAACTAAGAGCTAAAATTAGCCTCTGTTGTTGGTTTGTCTTGAAAATCATAATATTACTGGCTCAAATTCAATTTCAGGAGCACAAAGGACTAGTTTGACAAGTTTTGTTCTTGACATCCATAGTGCTTGCTGCTTAGCATTACCCTTCCCCCTGAGAGCTTGCAAAGTTGCCATTTAGCAGTTTGTTACAGATTCTTCCCTGGATCACTCGATATCTTCTTTTATAAAACAGTATGCTTCTCCTTCATGTACCCTGTGATGTTATTCTTCATTGTTAGTGTACAGGCACCATGGTGACTACTTTCTGAAGTATTTTGCATGAAGTTTGTTGGTTGCTACTGATTTGTGTATATCTTGTTACTAAATAAATGGTTTTTAGTAAGTCATCTTGGGCCAAACCCAAGGAAACATGGTCACCACTGTTTAAAACTTACTCATTTTGACTCCAAAGTGATAGAAATAGCTTTAGTCATTTTGTTAACAATATTGGGTAGTAACTTCAGCATTTTCAAAAGAAACTGGTAAATCTGAGGGCTCACTGCGTAGCAGTCAAGCAAGGTCAACCACAAGGAGTGTAAACACCATATAAAGGAAGAGGGAGAGAGCATGCACTATTTACAAAAATCAAAAGTAGGCAATTAAGTAACACAAAATTTTAATCATCTTGTGCTATGTCTGGAGAAGTAAATTAAGTATCAGGGGGAAACAATTCTGGGCATCTGATTTTGTTTACTGTATCTTGGTATGTTTTAATCAGTCCAGTTTATAGTCTGCCAGAGTCCTTCTGGTGATAGTTCAGGGACTAGCATAAGCCAAAAGCATCCTTGGGTGGCAATTGACACGGAGCTACAGTACTTGTTGGCTAAGGGTATGACTGTAGCTATTCCACGACAGCACTAAAGAACAGTTAAATTGATCCTTAGTTTGTTATAATAAATGTAGCTACGCTAGCAAGGAGTTAAGACGTATTTAAACTTCTTCAAGGTTCTGTTCAGATTTGGGGAGTTTTGCTGCATTTTAATGCAGGACGTGAGGACCCACAGTCCAACAAGTTCACTAAATCCACAGCAAAGAACCTTTGAGCCTCCAAGGTTTGCATATACGTGTAAAGTGTACATACACACAGAGAGACACATATACAGACAGAAATAACAAATAAAACTTGTTTAATGCAAAACATTCAAGGTGTGTTTTGCTATGTATCGCTGGCAATATTTTTCACCAAGGATGACTTCTGTTCCAGGAAATTCTTTTAAACTTGGCTAGGAACAGAATCATAATGAAACTTTGATGGCACTTGGACGAATATAGCAAAGAAAATCCTTCATGATTTTGATGACAGGAGAGAACAAGGATGCTGAAACCCCAAGTAAACTTGACAGATTTGCTTTCTGTTGTGGTTTTTTTTTAGCAGAAAAACATAGCACATGTTGAGGAAAACTGCAAGCAAAAAATTATGTTGTGATCAAGCTCTGTTTTAAACCCATTAAGAATACAGAAAACTTGTAAATTTTAAGTTTAATATCTGAAGGTGAAGTCCTTAGCTTGAAAAAAATCTCACTGTTCTTAGGCAGGGAGTTGTCCTTGAGAAGATGACACATAAAGGAGATTATCTGATCCGTTTATGGTTATTAGAGAAAGTCATTATTTATCAGAAGTAATACATACACACACACACACAAGCACACACATAGTCTAAGTCTCCAGGATTTCTACAATAGAAGTTTGAAGTCCACTTAAATAAACTAGAGAACATCAAATACCCTTCTCCTCACATGTCAAAGGCCTGTCACAGACTCCTCTGCATGTGCTCAGGTAAAGAGAGGACTCTGGCAGATTGAGCTGAAGGGAACTGCACCTGAGCTGGACCAGAGATAAAGCTTGTGTAAACTATGGAATCCTTCCCTGCCTGACCTCTGCGGTAAGCTCCCTCTGAGAGGGATATATGCAGGATATAAAAAGAAGGGAGACCTCTGAAACAGTAAATTACCAAATATTTCAGAGCTTCATTAATCAAAACTCTTGGATTCAATCAGGAAATCTTGGGTTCCCATCATACAGCATGAAGGACTGTGAATAAGGAGAAGATAAGATGGTGAACCTGTGATTACTTTCATAGAGAGGATACATTTGATGTAATAGGCTCTTCAATTTCTGAGGTCAAAATACTGGAAGGTGGTGCTGGGCTGTAAATCTAGTGGAAGAGTCAAAATGGTGAAAAATAAACAGTAAAACAATGAAATGCATCAAGAATGTGGTTGTTTCTCCATCTCTGTGATTTTAAAATCTAATTGAAAAGATTTTAAAAGATATGCTCTGACTCAAACAGGAATAACCTGACATCTATAAGAAAAACATCTAGTCCTAACTGGACATTGGAAATCCCTCTATAATCTTTGGAGAGAGACAGGAGTCCTCAAAGGGCACTTCAGCCTGTCTTTCTCCACAGACATCGTGAAGATGAAAACTGTATTTCATGCTGTTATTGTTTGAAGTAGAAGTTGGGAAAAAACTTTTTAATCCAGAAACTGACTTTTTTTTCTATTTGAAAAACAAGAAACTTTTTGATACAGCAGGCATATTATGAGCAAACTCACATGGTGTTTTCAAACCTTCTTCCAAAACTCAGAATCTACATCCTTTCTGATTTCACAGTTCCCTAACTTTCTTTTTTTTCAGGCAACCATTTCTCATCCTAGTAAAAAAAAAAGAAAAGAATGAAATACAAAAACTCAGAAATGGCTACATTTGCAATACATTGCAGTTCAGAATGTCCCAGAAGACCTTGCAACATGTACATTTCTCAGTCAAAAACTTATCAAACATATTCCAACTTTTTTTGGTTAGATATCTGAGTGACTAACACTGTGGGAGCTCAGGTTGTCTCCAGTGATAGTTCTTTCTGCTAGTATATTAATCTTAAAAAAAAAAGAAAAAAAGTTCACATTTTTTTTCCAGTATGGTTAAAGGATGATTACTATTGTAATAATAATTTTGATGTATTTTAAACTTTACCATTTTGCCATCACTAGACTCATCAGAGGCATTTTTGGGCGTCTCTGGTGCCCTAGAGTTCTGTGCACTCTGCACAGCCCCAGTGAATTATTCCCTCAAAGAGCTGCAGGCTCTTCCTGCTACTGGGCAAGGGGACAACATCCTGTGTACATCAAATACACCAGACAAGCACTGAGACAGCAGGGAGGCCTTGAACACTTGATATCAATTAGAGGAAAGCAGTAGCTGAAAGCATAAAATTAAAGGATAGCATTTCTAGTGAGAGACACAATTCCAGCTTTGGATTGGTTAGATGTTATTTGTGTATCAGAGCAGTCTACATTCAGAATTTAATTAAAAGATATGAGGCTTTACATTGGTTTAACAGGCAGGACTTACTAATTTGATTGTAGGAACAATGGTATGGTTTGCATGAGTCTCTGAAATCCAAGCAAAATTTACAGCAAGTTATTGAATCAGAAAAGAGTCTGTGTCAAATAAAAACCTCTAATGACTGCACAAACTAAGTTTTCAAAGCAGTTAACCTATTTGAACAATTCTCTATTTGCTCATACTATGTTACTGTTGGCATAATGTAAGCTTGATGTAGAACAGTACCGAAAGAACTGATCTTTTTATATATTACAGCCTAAGACTTTTTGGTTTGTGCCTGTGGATGTCTTACTTCAGTTATGACTGTGGAGTGTCCATAATTCTTCTTGATTCTGAAGCAAAAAGGGAAGTCAGGTCTGAGGTATTTCTGACAAAAAGTCCTAAAAAGGCATTTACCATATCAACCTTCAGAGTATGTGAGATCTTTGGAAGAAAAATAATTGATATTCCATGAGATTCACATGATCAGTTTTCTGTATCACTGTAAAAATCACCATGATTGCAGGGATATCCTATAATTGCATTTACAGGGAAAGAATGCAGTGGAAACAGTTTTGTTTGTTCTTATATTGTCTACATTTTAGCAATGAAACTAAAAGAAATATATAAGAATGCATAATATACTGATGGCTGCTACTCAGAATGGAAAAGTACAGACAGTTTAACTAGTGATCATAGTGTTCTGAGAAAGTGAAGAGTTACTGAACTCTGCTAAAATGCTCTGAAAAGGGAAACTTGTATCCTGCTAAATCCTGAGTATTCCCAAAGGGAAAGTTTGAAAAAAAATCCCAATACAAAGATCTGTAAAATTAGGTCTCCTTTCCTAAACAATAAATATTCTGAAAGCAGGATGAGAAAGTTAAAAATAATCTGGGCACCAGAAGGAGAAACATAACCTACTAGACTGTAATAATACACAAACTCTTGTGTTATTCTGTCAAAAAGTTTCCCGTAAATGCAATAGCAGAATTTCATCTCCTTTGTGATTTGTATAGATTTTTGTTAATCGGCATTAAGTTATTAAAATCTGAGATGCAATGTAATTAATATCAGCATTAGTGCTTACTCCCAATCTGGTAATTTTTCCAGAGAGATTTCCAGAGGTATTTAATTGAAGTAACCACAATAGCAAATGGGTTCAGTAGAACTAATCTTATAGTAGAATCTTGTTCTTATGTAGATTACTGTCAAATTAAATTCTGACCAGCAGTCCTTAGGAAACAGACAATAAATTGTATTGATTCTTTCAACCTAATTTTAATTTTTCAAATCTGTGAGGCAAGTGGTACAGAAATAGCTTTGTTAATCAATAAGCTGTGTTTAAAGGGCTGTTCCAAACCCTTATAACTGATTTCCCCATGTTGTACTGCTATTCTTCCACTATGAAAAGCAATGCAATTGCTCTGAATCTACACCCTGTGAGTGCAAAAGAAGATTTGTCCAACTGACTGTAATATTGGTTTCCTTGTAACAGCAAAGACTGAACACTCTGACTACCAGGCCCAAGCTATTGATCTGTGTTTGAATCACAGGACTGTAGGATGATTTGGGTCAGAAGGGACCTTCAAGGATCACCTAGAACCCCCTCTGCCATTGATAGGGACATCCTCCACTCAAAGCCCCATCCAACCTGACCTTGACCACTGCCTTGAACAGAGCCTTTAACTCCAAGGTCTTATTTAGGACTCTGTTTAATTTCTCCTTTAATGCCACAAAAGAAAAAGTTTCTTGTCTCCTTACTTGTTACTTGAATACCATGCTCATAGATCATTCCTCACACACCACATTTTGCTTCAACAGAAACACAGACAAGGGGCAAAGAATAGTACAAAAGACTGGGAAATTATAATTACTGGGGTAGTGTACGATAAGGAAGGACCTATTTACGCATCTGCCACTGTTCCTAATCTATTTTTAGTCCACATATTCCTTCAGCAAGAAATAAATGGCAGCATTTGGCCATCTGGTCTTCTTTCAGATGCATTACTCAGCTTATCAACCACACTGCTGGACACCACAATTCCTGATGAGCAGAGCTGGCATCCAAACAAGCTGTATTGCCAAAAAACACTTGAGCCTTGAGACCTGAAGATAGACCATAGTATTTCCACTTTGGTTTATAATATGATGTCAGTTTCTTAAATTATACTGTGGCTCTTATACCTTGTTCTGATACGTTAATGGCAACTCCACCATCTCCCTGGCCAGCCTGTTCCACCACTTAACCACACTTTCAGTGAAGAAACTATTCCTGATGTCCTACCTGAACCTCCTCTGGTGCAGCTTATGGCCACCTCCTCTTGTCCTGTTGCTTGTTGCCTGGGAAAAGAGACCAACTCCCACCTTTCTACAACATCCTTTTAGGTAATTGTAGAGAGTGATGAGGTCCCCCTGACTCTCCTTTTCTCCAGGCTAAACAACCCCAGCTCCCTCAACTGCTCTTCATATGATTTACACTCCAGTGTCTGCATGTCTTTCTTGCAGTAAGGGACCCAGAACTGGGCACAGTCAAGGTGTGGCCTTACAATGCAGGGGGACAATCACTTCCCTGGTCCTGCTGGCCACACTATTCCTGATATAGGCCTGGATGCCAATGGCCAATGGCCTCCTTGGCCACCTGGTCACACTGCTGGCTCATGTTCAGCTGCTGTCAACCCCCTGGTCCTTTTCTGCCGGACAGCTTTCCAGTCACTCTTTCCCAAGCTGTGGCACTGCATGGGGTTGTTGTGACCCAAATACAGGACCCCACATTCTGCCTTGTAGAACCTCACACAATTGACCTTAGCCCATTGATCCAGCTTGTCCAGGTCCCTCTGCAGAGCTTTCCTACCCTCCATTAGCTCAACACTCCTACCCAACATGGTGTTATCTGTGAACTTCCTGAAGGTGCACTCAAACCCCTCATCCAGATCATCAATAAAGATATTAAACAGGACTGGCCCCAGTAAAGATCCTTGGGAAACTCCATTTGTACCAGGATCCAACTTTCTGGGCCTGGCCATCCAGCCAGTTTTTAACACAGCAAAGGGTGCACTTATCCAAGCCATGCGCTGCCAGCTTCTCTGAGAGAGTGTTGTAGGATACAGTATCAAAGGCTTTATTGGAATCAACATCAACTACATCCGTAGCCTTTCCCTCATATACTGGGTGAGTCACCTGGTCGTAAAAGGAGGTCAGGCTGGTCAAGAAGGAGCTGTCTTTCCAAAACCCATGCTGTCTGGGCCTGATCCTTTGGTTGTCCTGTATATGCTGCATGATGGTGCTCAAGAATATCTTTTCCATAATCCTCCCAGGCATCGAGGTCAGGCTGGCAGGCCTGTAGATCCTCCTTGTGACCCTTATTGTGGATGGGCATTACACTGTCCAAACTTCAGTCACCTGGGATTTCCCTAGTTAACCATGAATGATGAAAAATGATGGAGAGTGGCTTGGTGAACTCTTCTGCCAACTATCTCAGCACCCCTGGGTGAATCCCATCCAGCCCCATAGACTTGTGACAAAGATAGTCCCTCAGAACACATTATAAGAGCCCTTCAAGACTTAAGAAAATAGGAACACTGTTTGTAGCAAAAAACAACTGGAAAAGGTACAACCTTGCTCAGGAGACTTCACATCCCAACTACCGCAGCAGCTGCCTCAGTGCTGGCTACCCAAACTTATCAAACTTATGTTTTGCCTCTCTGAGATTTTTCTTGCAAGTAAAGGAGGAATAGATTGCCAAAGCATCTCCTGCTGATATTTTACCTGGCCTTATTAGGTTTTAGAGATGGTTTTGTCTTTTCCATGTGTTTAGTCAAATCTCCGGCAACGTTGAATACATTGGTGAACATACATGTGGATCAACACTTTGGGGATCACCTACACTACAAAAAGTCTTACAAATGTAATAGCAAGAATCAGGACTGGCTATCATTACTGCTAGAGTACACAGAGGGTTTTATTTCTGGGAGGTGCTCAAAAAACAGGTGCTTCTTAATACAGTCTTTGAACAAATTATCCAATAGGTAAACCAGAATATGGACTTTCAGCAATGTTTGCTCTTTGATATGAATGCTTTTACTACAGCTAAACCAATTCAGATTGCACAGCACCTGTTCTCCATGTTACTCAGGAAGCAGCCTTGGAGACCTGCCATGCTAGTAAATGTCATCCCGGAGGGAGCAGAACTCTTGAGCCTGCAGAGCCATTCACCTGAGTCTGCTTGAACGCAGTGTGATGAAATATTAAAAAGCTGAGGGACATTGGGATTTACTGTATCCAAAGAGAAAAGCCAAGCACAGAGACAACAGCATGTGCTGCATTGTAAATTTGGGATTTTTGACTCCCCTTAAGCCAAATAAAATGTAGTTCTCTACTTGCAACATAGATTTTTGAGTCATAATTCGTCAGATATCAACCTCTATTAAGAATTCCCAAACAGATGAGAATTTACATTTAGTGTTGTGCTGTCTTCTTCACACTCACAATAATGTCTCTGCATATATAACACCTTCTTGCAGCAAAAATACACAATATTGTCAATAGTGATAGCACTGGGCACATTTCAGTTGCCCAAAGATAGTCCTTTACCATTAAATATCCCTAAGGTTTCTCACCTGGTCTTCAGCTGTTCTTCCAGAAGGGCATGCATTTTCTGAAGGCCTTGTGGGACACACTGTTGATGCCTCAAATGCCCTAAGGCATCTCAGCTGACAAAGGAATAATCAGACTTCAGTTATTGCTACAAAATCCATTATTGATCATCTGTCAGAAAATGAGACACCACAAATCAATCTGTTGGTAAACAGCCCTTCATAAGTCATCTAAGGACAAAATATTTTATGAACAGCTGGTCCTTCTGTGAGGATTATTGCCAAGCTTTCCTTTGCAATCCTAAACTTCTCCTTCATTCTTCAGCATTCGCCTGAAATAAACCTTGCCATCTACTGCTACTGTTGAAGTCAGTTAACTGCAGTGCAAAGGTTCTGAATAGCTGCTTTTCACTCCAAAACAAGTGGCATATGTTATGTGTGCTACACCGTGATCCAGAAATTGTGATGTAGCTTGACAAAGCTGGAATGTTTGCCTGTGGGTAAAGTTTTCCTCTTTTTTTGGGGGGGAAGTACCATTTAAAGGCTGCTAGTAATCTATTGTCATTGACTGAAACTTTCCAAAAATAACAGAGGTAAGAGACTTAACATGACTACTGCAGTAGAAGTGCTGAGAGATGACAATGTACTAAAGAAATCAATGCCCTCAAACAAACAAAACCAAACAAAGCATTCAGAGTGTATTGCCATTATATTCCATTTTCATAACCATGTTGAATTGACATATTCCTAATACAGATTCTTACTTTACTGCTAAGCCTGCAGATTCTTGTTTTAACAGCCATTTTTAGCAGTTAAATGAAATCCTAAGTACTTCACTGCCTGAGGTAGGCAGTGACATGTGCATGCTGGAATGCATGCTGGAACTAATTTACATTAGTTGTAGTGCTTAACATTTTCATTTTAAAATGATCACATAAAAAAAGCTGGCCCTCAACTAAGAATGCATGCAATGCATGGTTTTGATGTGGTGACAGGAGCATCCAAGAAACAGAGAATATCCCTTCAACACCTAGACCAATGAAACCTGTACTGTCCTACCATCCACTCCTGCACTGATAACTACTACTTCAGCAGCTTGCTCTGTCATTGAGCCCCATGGACTCCCCAGTGCCTTGGGAGAGCTCATTTGGTTATGGCACAGGCAGCCTCCTTCACATCCAGCCCAAAGAATCAGCACCCATTGGCTCTGCACCAGTTCCTGCAATCATCTGGGGCTGTGGAAAACTCAGCACTCTGTTAATTTCTCTCCGTTTCCTCATCCGACTTGGTGCACTCTCTTCTGTTCAGTCCCTCCGCGGAAGCAGATCTGGGGTTTTGCTCTCTCTGCAAGTGACACACAGCTGACAGTGACACTCTCACGCAGTTTTTCTGCTCCCATGTGTTTCAGCTCCACAGCACGTCTTTAATCCAGATTCTGAGCTCTCAGGAGGCACATTTGGTGTCCCTGTATATCCTTGGCTTTTCTGTAGTCCTCAACCCTTTCTTCTGGGTGTTCAAATGCTTTACACAGGAGAGTACTCCTTGGCATCTGTCAGCTCTATTCTTCTCACAACCTGTTTTTGCCTGATTTAGAACTACAATCCCATTCCAATAGGCTTAAATGGACTTTATTTACTCTTCCCAGTACCGCAGCAGCTGCAGCACAGAACAGTTTCTGACAGGAATCACCAAGAACCTCCTCACTAAATGTGACTACTCCCTTACCTGCAGTTTATCTGTTTTCTTGTCAGGAGTCTGAGTTTTCAAATATGGGAGAACAAAGAAAGCTTTCAGATAAGAATCCACAGCAATCCAATAAAGAGCAAACTGACATTTCTTCCACATGTCTTTTCTCCACAGTATGGCTCTTTTCAAGGCAAATAATTTGTGACAAAGAAGGATTTCCTGTATGACCTTGCAAGAAGTCATTCAGATCCACAACATTGTATGAGTCATTCAAAACCAAAGTGTTACAAATAATAAGTAAAACCGATTCAAGATGAAAATCATTGCTTTTCAGATTAGAAGAAGCTTGGTAATAATCATACCTTCCTACTCGTGTTGATATATAACCTGTCTAGGCAATAGAAAAGTCTCCAGGTACAAAAGAGGCTGAGAACCTCTCTGCCAAACAAAAGAAATCTATCTAGCGTCGGCACATCACTTCTTCCCTCGGAGCAAGTCTGATGCAGTTCCAAAGAATGACTTATAATCTCCTTTTCATGATCTCTGCACTTCTTTTTGTGCCTTTCGCAGCTGTGTGAAGATTGTCATTGGACTGAAAAATACGTATACACATAAAAGTCTTTTTTTTTTTTCTGCACTGGCCTGAATGAGCCCTTTCAAGCACAGCACCAGCGTGTTAACTTTGGAGTCCAGTCCTTGCTCTGGGGAGAATGGCCTAGTGAACCTGTGGATAAAATAGAGTTGACTGTAGAAATCTCAAAACCATACAAAAGGACTGGCTTCAAGAGAGGATCACAGGACTCACCTTCCTTTGCTTCTAGGACTTTGTTTTGATCTTTTTTCACATCATTGTCAGTAGAAAGTTACTCCCTTCGATGGATCCATGGGGACTCATGAAAGGGAATGTGACCTGTTTATTACACTTATGGGTTGATAACCATAATGCAAAGCCATAATTAGCAGCAACTATTAAAGTATTAGCAGTAACTATTAAAGCAGCAGCAGCCACATTTAAGGATGAAATGGCTGGTGACTGAACTCTCTGTATGTTATGCTGATGTGTCAAGGTTAAACGATGCTGTTGTCCCTGTTCCACGGGTAGAGCTCACCAGGACTACTGATCGACACATTTCATAGGCCCTATGTGCCCACGCAATTTCTCTTTAATCCCTTGTTTCAGAACTGACAGACTTAATAGCTACTTTTAAAATTGGAGGGAACATGTAGAAAGACCTATTTTCTAGCATGTTATATATAAAAACATGAGTGTCACCTGGCAGGCAACCTTTCCTTTCAAAAATATAGCTTTTAAAGCTAAAACTCAGCTGGGATGAAAGGCAACTTTACATAAAGGCAATGGTGTTCCACCTGTCATTCTCTCCACTCTCAAAGTAATGAGGGCTGTTCACTACCTCATATCAACAAGAAAGAAAAGGAATGAAAGAAAGACAGAAACAAAGACAGAAAGACAGAAAGAAAGAAAAGAAAGAAAGAAAAGAAAGAAAGAAAAGAAAGAAAGAAAAGAAAGAAAGAAAGAAAGAAAGAAAGAAAGAAAGAAAGAAAGAAAGAAAGAAAGAAAGAAAGAAAGAAAGAAAGAAAGAAAGAAAGAAAGAAAGACTGCAAACCTATCCAAAAGCCAAAGAATTGATAGAGCCCAAATATACCTCTGAAAATCATTGAAAAATGGATTGCCCATGTGTTGAAGCCTGAACAGCTGCAGCCTAACCTCTGCAGTGCCTGTGCTTCCAGGGACATCTCCCAGTAAATCCACAACAGTAGCAAGTCTTGGTGATTGGTCATTCTTATGCTTTGAAGCACAGGGATTACCTTTATCAACTTTATTTGGCATCAGTTAATGCTTNATATACCTCTGAAAATCATTGAAAAATGGATTGCCCATGTGTTGAAGCCTGAAGTTGAAGCCTGAACAGCTGCAGCCTAACCTGCTTCCAGGGACCTCAACAGGATACATCTCCCAGTAAATCCACAACAGTAGCAAGTCTTGGTGATTGGTCATTCTTATGCTTTGAAGCACAGGGATTACCTTTATCAACTTTATTTGGCATCAGTTAATGCTTGTGAGCAACTACTATTTTCTTTCCTTCTTTCTCTTTCTTTTCTTCCTTCCTTCTTTCCTTCTTTCCTTCCTTCCTTCCTTCTCTCCCAGGAGCCCAGCTTCTGGAAGTTAATTTTTTGATGGTCATTTTATATGATGAGTTAAATAATTCAAGAAATTAATTTAAGTTGCTATCCATTATTTCAATTTAAATAAAAGAATGCTTTTGGTCAGTTTAGTCCAGAAGGACTGTTATTCTAGCTACTTACAAAATATAGCTTCACTTTTTTCTCATTTGGAGTGTTTGAATTCTGTCATTTTCAAGTAAAGGCTTGAATTTTCACTATGGAGAATTGGTCCCAGTTTTTTTAACATGAAGATATCCATTATCAGAAACTGACAAATAAAAAATGTACATTTAGTTGAGTAACAAGGTTTAATTCAAACTCCAGTGAGTGGAAGAACAAATGCATCGCAACATCCATCAACAAATGCAGCATAGAGATGTTGTTCTCCATGTTTTTCCTGAGTATTTTCAGCTCTGAGGTAAAGCTTTACATAAACTTTGTAAAGAAAAAACCTCTGAAAGATCTGAATTTCCATCCTGCTAAACACAGGTAGTGGTGGTGAACCACTGCAAATTTTTCGAAACTTATCTGACCATTGATATGGAATTTGGGTTGGGAATACAAAGGCACAAGCACACTCAAAACTCACCCTGAGGCTTCTGGCTGCAACCTAGTTGGAAGAATCTTAAAACAGCTTTGCTTGGGACTGCCAAAGGTTCCATCAGGCAGAAACAAGCACATAGATTTGCAATCATTAAAAAAAAGAAAAACCCACTGAAAGCCAAGTCACTTCAAGTGCTCTGTGTTTTGGGGTTTGACTCAGTTGTATGTCTAGTGAAAAGTCAGAATAGTACAGGAACATACAGTCTCCAGCTCAGTTGCAAAACTTGCCCATAACATAGTGAGAAAGAGATTAGAGGGTTTTGGCCCTATTTGCACCTTCGCAGCTCCCCACAGGAAAGTGATGCTCCAGTGTTGCCTCGTGGCTTCCTCCTCCACAGAGAGGGTCATTCCTTCTGGATAAGGTGCCACTGCTACCTTGTGTTTGCTCTGTGCTATTGAGCAATTCTATTTTTTTTTTTTTTTTTTGTAATGTTATGAACACAGAGCCCTGGAAATGAGTTGTGAATAGCGAGAGTTCTTAGATGGGATGATCAGCTATAGCCCAGTCAAAGATGCTATAGCCCAGTCAAAGATGCTCTAACCCAGTCAAAGATGCAGCTCAGTGCAGTGCACCTGGTGCCCCTGGATGGGATTAGGTGGCTTCCTTGGCTAGATCCGCTTTGAGATGGTCAGCAGGGTAAGTGCAAACACATGTCCTCAGACTTCTCTTCTGCTCTCCAGCCACAGCACCTTCTGCAGGACTGCCAGCAGCCTCCTCCATTCACTCAGTACTGATCCTTCTGCTAAGAACAGGCATCTCAAAGGCCATGAGAGCAGGGAGAGGCACAGCCAGCCACCTGTTGCACTAAAATATAGGATACAACCTTACACAGTCATGCTGAAGTGTCATGACAAAGCCACAGTACTAGCGATGAGTGGGGACTGGTAGCCAGAACAACCACCCCTCCTGTCTCCTTAGACATGCCTAGATTTTAGAACCATTTTTTGTTTACAGAGTCTCCTCACAAACCACATTATTTTCCATGTTTAGCTGAAACTGCAGCAGCACACAACACATCATACAGACCCTGCCAGCTTGGGATAGCCCAGGATAGAATAGTCTACCATGGGGCACTCTGCTGGGAATGGGAAGAGAAAGGGATACATATCCTTTGTTTCAGTTTAAGGATCAGCTTCAGTCCTCTAAAACTTTTCTGTCCTAAACTGGAACTGAATGAAGACTTCTGAGCATTTCAAGCTGTGAAAGGCTTTGTCCTACTTTGCTTCTACTTCTCCAGGCACAGCAACTCAAACTACTCAGACTCCCAATACAAATCCATGGAATGTTGAAACTTTCAGTAAAAAAGGACAAAAGGTCAGACACAATGTTATTCAGACTACAGGGAACTTAATAAAGAGGTATCAGATAGATGGTAGATGCCCTATCCCTAGAAACACACATTCTAAATTTTGAACTGTTTGTGCATGTGGTGTCATTATGTGTATTGCAATCAGACCTTTTTTAAATGAACTTGGAAAAACCATCACTCTTTGATAACTTCTGCTGGGAAGATGAGTTTGAGAAAAACTGCTGCCATAAGCATTTTCAGGGACTTAATTTCCTGCTCTGGCAACCAATCCAAAGTCTTGATTTAATTTCTTGTATTTTGTCAAGGTTATAATTAGCTTTAGACTTGTGAAGACCTGCAAAGCTGAGGTAAGCAAGTTGTTTGTAGCTGGGACCACAGTTTTGCTGGGTATCTCATTCCAAATCCTTCCAGGGACCTTGCCTGTACAGTCTCTTAGAGTAATTTTCTCTGTGATAAAAATAAATTACAAAGGCCTAGCATCAATTAGTCATTAAAACAACTAGGTTTTCCTTCCCAGTCTTCTACTTTGAAAAGAGTCTTTCTAAATTCCAATGCAGATGTAGCTTGATTTTAGATCTCAGGATGGTGAAAACTGTCCTTTACCTCCTTTACTATTCACCAGCATTTGTAACCTGCTTGTCTGCCCCCAAACTCCCCACTGTATTTTGGAGCTGTGAATTCCATACAACTAATTTCCTGCAAACTGAGACAGACTCTAGGATGTGAAATTTGCTTAAAACTGAAGTGGATATGTTTTATGTCAATATGTTTACACATACAACAAAACTGAAATACTACCTTACTTTGGAAAATAAATTCCAGCTCAATTTACCAGGGAAAGGTATGGGTAAATACCACAGCACGACCTCTACACAAATGTACTTTATTCCTTCAGTGACATATTTGAGATTAAACATTGTTTTGAGAAATGGTATTTTTGGCTACACTCCATGTCTAGAAATTATGCTTCTTGTTAACAAGTAATAATTTTTTACTGCTGTTTAGCTTTGCATTTCTCTTACACAGGAGATACACAATAGAATGATTTCTTCTGTGGTACCATCACAAAAAATCTGCTTGCAGAGTTTAGTGTGACTATTTAAAAAGTACATTCGAAGTGTAACAAAGCTCCATATAATGATATTAACTGCCCAAAATAAAATTTAAGAGACTAAAAGGCTTTTTTTTTCTCTGGTTTCTTTCTGCTTTTGGTGTATTTTTGTTTCTTGGTTACTTTACCATCATTTTAAAATCCCACCTCTGTCAGAGACCTTTCTCCAAGCAATGTTTAAGAACCCATTCTGTTCTCCTAATCACAATAGTTTCTATTCCTGTAGGTATCCTGAAACAATGTGCTAGAAGTATTCAAGGAGTTCCAGGGTGAAAAATAGGAATAAAAATATCAAAACTCTTCTGATTTCTCTTTGTGTTAATCCTGATGCTTCTAAACACTGTGAGTGAGGAATCTTGTTTTATTTCATATCTCGGCAGTATGAGAGGAGGCTGAGAAGAACACTGTCTTGGGACTTACGTACTTCTGTCAGTTTATGTCACAACATTACATTTATTTTAATGAGGGGGTGTTATATTTCACATCTGCCTATAGTAACTAGATTAAAACAAATGGAAAAAGACATGAAAGGTTGCATATTCTAAAGCATTAGGTGTTTTTATAGCTAAGGAGACCACTCTGCTAAATTAGGAAAGATAATCTATTACAATAGAAAAGATAAACAAAGTGTTTTATTTTAAAAAAACCCAAATAAACATAAAACTGTATTAATCAAGTAATATTAGTTAAAGGTAGACAGAAGTGTTTATTCCCCCTCAGAGCTTCCCTGAAGAATTTCCTGCAAAGCTTCTGGCAGAGAAGATGCATATACTCACACAGGCCAATAACATGCTCTAATGTGGTAGTTTCCATGTTGTTACTAAATACCAAATACCACCCAGGACATCATCCTTAAACCTTCATGTGACATATTAAACTTGTTTCTACCATTGAAAAAAAGATACTGCTTTGAATTTAGATAAAGGATGCAGAAAAATAATTTCCACCTAATCTTCTGTTAGTTTTTGCTTCACTTTATATTTCATAATTTATTTTCACCTCAGGAATATAATTTTCTTTATAAGCAACGCAATTCACTATTCACCTGGTGAAATAAAGTTTCATGCATATGTATGTACTCAAGATTTTTATGTTGCTAAATGAGCCACACTATTCAAAGAACCCAATTAACATATTTTCTTTTTTTTAATTTTGCTTTATAAATGTGCCAGGTGTACAACATTTGTTTATGGAAAAACAGTGACGGATTCCAGTGTAAACAAGACATGTGACTCTAACATTTCATCCTTCACTTTCATCTCTCTCCTCGATAATTTTGCATCAAAGCGCTAATAAAATCTCTCTACTCTTCATCACAAACTTGAGTACCACATCGTTTTCTTTCCACCTGATCACATTGCTTCTCCTTGAAAAAAGAATATTTACATTATATGATGGCTTTTAATCCAAATAATTCTCCTGTTCTACTGCAAACTTCTGTAAACTGTTATCTGTATATATTTCTAGAAGAGTGAAAAGCATTATATGATAGGTGTCTCTTTCATAACTGCCTGAAGAGAACTAGATGCATAGGTACATCATGGGTAGAGCTATACATGCTACCCAGCTCCATTAACTTGCTGTTGTTAAAACCATTAACACTGTTACCTGAATATGTCCTCTAGTTAATCTCCCCCAGACTCGTTCCAAGACTCAAACCTGATTTTAGCTTCTTAGGAAGCTAAGAAAAAAACCCAACCTTTTCTTCTAGGTGTAGAATTTCCCACCCAACACTACCCACACTTTCTGAGCTAAAGGTCTGGAATAGGTACAATTCACTAGATTTGATGTATTTCATTGATTTTTCAGGCATATCTTCTATCTTTGTAGGCACACTACAACTTGAGATACAGACCTCCATCACACTGTGTTTTGCAAGACATGGCACAAACAGATGTTGATGGTGTCAAGGAAAGAACAATTTATTTATCTTTCAGAATAGCTAGTGCACTCTCTCAATGAAACTTCCAGCTGCTCTGTTCATGCTGTTTTACCCTTAGGAAGGATTCTGCTGTAACTTGAATTTTAAAATTGCACAGACCCATTAAGGTTTAATTCATTAATAAAATAAATTCTCAGTGGGAGAATTTTTTTTGGAGTTTACATTGATTTCTACATTTGAGTTTCTGGTAACTGTGACATTTAAGTGCCAGGTATGCATGCTCTGTCAATATATATATTTTGGTTAAAAAAAAAAAGCAAACTAGTAACAGTGTCATGTTTCTTCCTTGTTACATTACCCCTAGGACTCTCACAGGCACATTGGTTTCTCTACATTTTATCTGAAGGAAATAAAAATAGATCTAGTCTCTCACAGGCATGAATCAGTGCAGGGCCTCCTCCAAAGTCTAGTCAGAATGACATGCAAGATCCACAGTGTATGTCACCTCAGTCTGCAGAGACACAGAAATAACAGCATTGGTAGAAAGCCAAGACAGCTACTCACTAAGCAAAACCTGCCAATTTTATTGTTTCATTATTTTCTCACTTCTTTTATTCAACCCCTGTCTTTCACTGTGTCTTGTGATTCCCAAACTTATTAACTGTGGAGATTGGATATTACTACTTTTTTACTACATTTGTACAATAAATTCTTCTGTAAAAGTCTTTGAACTGTTTTAGTCTATTTTAAAAAGGAGGAAACTGAACAAGATATGCAATAATTGTCTGAAGCACCAGAAAGTACACATGCTGCCTTCAGAAAGCAAAACTGTTTCCCATCCATGCAACACCTGCGATTTGGGGCACCACACAACTTAGGGAAAATTTTCTTGACATGACGTCCAAGTCACTCAGATTTCAAATAAGAAGTATGTTGTTTGCATAGGTGTTTCTTTCCTAGTAGATCTCCAATAGGAGATGTCCCTGCCATGTATTATTCTGAAGGTTTGTCTTAAGCATGGTCTATCCCTTGTGAGCTGACACATGAACACTCATGTTTCTTTAAGGATGCAGGCCACACCAGCAGTTTTCCAAAACACTCAGACTGGTTCTCAGGAGTAGAGCTTAATGGGCTGGTGGAGACTGAGCCATAACATGGCACTCCATCTCTACCAAGTCTGGGAGACCTGTCCAGCTTCCTGCTATAGCCTGTCTCCAGATGATCCAGGTACCAGCAGCACTGTCAGGAGTTTTCCTGTTCTCTGCTTGGAAGTAACAGAAAGCTCTGGGTGACATCCACTACCATCTGTGCCCTCCCCACACCAGCACTCCTGGAACAAGGCAACTAGGACTCCAGTTGGCTAGGGGCAAAATCTGTTCTCCTCCAAATGACAGATAAAGAAGTCCCTGGGGATAGCACTGAATGGTGGGGCTTTTCTTTCCTTTTGTTGCTGTTTCCTTTTTAACCTGACAAATAATAATTAACAAGCGGAAATCAACTGAATAGTTCAGCCACTCATGGAACACTATAGATAGTCCCAACACTGAAAAATTCAAAGCATATATCAGTCATTTACTAGGACCATTTTTGAGACAGCAAAAATATATGCTTACACTATCTAGAGTTTAACCAGTGGTTTAATCACTCACAGATTTTCAGTGGGGGCTGGCCTTAGCTAGTTTTAGGGTTCTTTCTTTGTGAAGCAAGATGTCTCTTACCACGTCTGAAAGTTTTCCCTCCATTTTTCCCGTGACATTTACCTGCTCAAGACATCTTAGAAACTCCCTGAAGAGTGAATGGTTTGCTTTCGGGTGGGAGGAGATCCTTAGTCCTGATCCTCTCACAGTAAGTCCTTCCCCTAGGTTGGGTAAGACTGTGCTTCATTGTTGCTGTCATTTGCAGGTGGGCTCATAATGGTACACTGGCACAAATTTCAGAATACCTGAGGAAACAAAATTACCAATTTTACTGGCTAAATTATTTTGCATGGGCAGCTAAACTATCCATGCAGAAGGGATTAAAAAAGAAAAAAGCTAGAAAGGGATAGGGCAGGGAACTGGGGGAAGGGAGTACTCTTGTAGTTACGCTATAAATAGAGTACTCACACTCTTGCTTGGGAGTGTGAGACTCAGTTCTTCCACTGTTTTGATTCTGGGAGTAACAGTTGGGCTTCTTTTTTTTTATCTCTGTTTATTATTGTTCTTTCTAGTTTTGGCACTGCCAAGCTCACGTCCTGTCCAGTGAAAGTAGGTAGTTGTGAAACTGACTTTGACAATGTTCTGTTAAATATCTGGCAGTCTCTAAGGGATTGTTCTGCTTTGGAAAGCATAATTAAGACTGCTCTAAATGTCTGGAAGCTGTTTCACCTTCATGAACATATTATGACATTGTATTTTCATGTTTAAACTTATATTATCAGTTTCTACCTATCAGTGTTGTTTCCATCAAGCATTTCCTGTCAGATTAAATGCAAAATAAGTAATTACCTTTTCCTGTTACCCCAGTGCCATTTTTGATTCTCTTCCTTGGAAATCCCTTCTTTCACCCCAGTTTATAATCTTCTCACTGTTTTTTCCCATCATACGAAAATCTTCCAATGAGGGTCTGAAGTCAGGCTACATAAAATAAACAAGTCATTCAATACAGAATATATTTCACAATATCTGTAAGAGTATGAGTCTGTACCAGTCTCTGTTTACAGAATTTTCCTCTGCTTCATATCATCATTTTCATATCTTTGCCTTGCTTAGGTTTTAGGGTATCAACCCTGATCTGAAAGAATAATTGTCAAATCAGTGAGATCTCACCTTTGTGGTTAATAACGCATACAGACATTTATGGATTTTGTGCATTGAAGAAGAGACTTAGTGTTAAGTTTTCTATTTGTTTTTCTCAAAAGAGCTATGACATAGATGGATAGATGGATAGATGGGTAGATAGATAGGTAGATAGGTAGATAGATAGGTAGATAGATAGATAGATGATAGATAGACAGATAGATAGATAGATAGATAGATAGATAGATAGATAGATAGATAGATAGATAGATAGATAAAACCTCTGATAGTAGTACAAGGCTCACATCTTCAGAGAAAGTATCTTATGTGGGTTTTTTTCATCACAGAAAATAAGAAATGGAAGATCTTGGGAACTACAAACCAGGTTGCTAATACTTCTGCTGAGAATCTGATTTAGAAAATTTATTTTTCCCCAGCTAGCTGCCTAAGTGATATGAAATTATGTTCTTTTATAGAAAATATCAGTTTCTTACACACTTCAGAATAGATTAGGCATAAGTCTGTTCTCAAATAGGTACAACTCTCTCACTTGAGAAGTTGGAATCAACCACAGTATAGTATACTGTGGTTGATTATATATATATATTTTCTCACTTGTATAGAGAGAAATTATGACATTCATGTATACTTGGGCTTTTTGGGTTGAAAGACAGTTTTCAAATATGAAATTCAGCAGAATATCACACTTCTATTATGCATCTTTGACAAGAACATAACAAAACCAAACAAATATCCTTGAATCTGTCAGCATGACATTTCCACTAGACATATTTTTTTGCTTAACATGTATACTTTCAATAGCATCATGCTTCAGCCATCAAAAAAGTGCCCTTATCATGGTGTTTGGGAAATAAAGTGTAAACAATAGGTAGCTGAATGGTATTTTAGAAAACCCAACTTTGGAAAATCAGTTAAACTAAGAGTTTCACAAAGCTACTTAGACTTCGGATCATCACCTTGTTTCTCTCTTAGATACAATCCATTAATAGTGATAGAATTTTATACAGAGAGCTTTCCCTCCAAAGTTGTAACTAGTAAGGATGGATGAATGCCTGTACTACTACTGCTGTACTGGAGGTTATTCACGTCACTTTTTGCCATTTCTGCTTCATCACCCCTGCTGTTAAAGAAGAAAAGGAGTGAGCTACAGAGCAACAGAGTAATTTACAATAGTTTAATTTACAAATTATGATAGTAATTTAAAATAGTAATTCCTATAATAGTACAGGAAGCACTGACAATGGTGAAAATATAGAATTCTAAACAGAGAAGTTAAGGATCAAAACTCATAGAGTGCAATAAAGGCAATGAATTAAGTTTTTTCCTTAATATGAAGTAAGGTTTTCAAGACCGACAAAATATGGGGAAGTAACAACCATTCCTTAATATCCAAAATTCTTTCCCTTTTTAAATAATTCAGTGAATATATTCTATTGAAAACAGAGAACCAAATACCACACTTAGCACTCAGATTGCAAGTAAATCAGAAAGACTTAAAATATTTTGCAGAATGTGACAAGGATTTTCCTGAATCTTTTGGAGATGTTCATTCCCATAGCTAGTTATAAGTCTATAAAGTCTAATGCAAAAACGTCATGCCTAGCTTTTGTAACAAAAAGGGCCTTAATGCATGCAAATTCCTGAAGCACTGTACTAGGAAAGAGAGCACAGGAGAGTGCCTAGGCTTGTATGATAGCTCAGCAAGGTGAGTAGAGATCACAGAAGAAAATATGAGTCAGTGTACTGTGTCAGAGTGAACATGACAACTTGGCTTTGGCTCCTATGCTCATTCTTTTTCTGTCTGTACCTGCCTTTACCCATTTACCTCATCCCACAGCTATTCCCAAACCTAGGCTCATCACAATTGAGATCTGATCAGACTTTTCCCTGTCAGCCAAAGCTATCCTTAGTCTTTTTCTTATCTTAAAGGTAACAGGTCCATTGAATTCTACTGCTGTCTGTTACCAGCCCATATCTACCCTGCCGCTTGCTTTATACTAATCTAATGTAATCCTCAATAAAACCCAATCCCTCTCACAAATTCCTGTTTTACTGTTCATGTGATTGCTAATCCAAAATCCGAGAATGTTTCTGCTGTCAGTCAAACCTTAGTACTCTTTGAAGTGGTTTCTGTTCTGACCTGACAGTGAGGCTACTCCTGGATTAGGAAGGAATTACCTCCCTGACAAATGGTAGTTATATGAGTTTATTTGAGTCAAGTCATGCTGGAGTGGGGAGACTTTGCCTATAGAAAATTTCTGGAGGAGCACAAATTAACTTTAGGCTACTTGCTTCTCTAGAAAATTGTGTATTGCTCTTTAGACATGTGTGAAGCAAAAGCACAAAAACGTTTATATTTAGAACTTAGTGAAGTGGTTGGGTGTGATTGATGAGTACTTCTCTCACCACTGTGTTTTGAGCAGTTCCTGAAATCCTTTGCAAAAGCATGAAGTTGTTTCTCATAGCCCACTGAAACTATTCTGACCAAAACCCCTAAGGATACTTCCACAACAAGGGCAGAACTCAACTGCATCCATAGCAGCATGACAGCTAGAGTGGCAAACGTATTATGGCATCAAGTCTTCCCTCATTCTCCATGACACATTTCTCCCTTGTACTCCCCAAAAGCTTCCACCACCTCTACCCCAGTTTGAAGGGGCTGAAATCCTAATCACCTGTCTCCATCTTATTTCTGTTCATCTCATTCAAAAAATTAGTTCAATTTTATGTCTATGATGCTTACCCAGTGACTGACTTGTATCATGTGCAAAGTAAAAATGTTATATTATTTTTTTGACATCTTCTCATGCTTTTGAAAGGATTTTAGAAGGCAGTTAAAAAAAAAAAAAAAAAAAGTGAAATTTCATGCATTCAGTTTATGTTTATTAAGGTCTCTGGATCTTCTCCTTGTGTGACCAGAGACTGTGCACTGGGTCTATCATGTCATTCCATGGCACCCCCAACTTCACCTTTGGCATAGCTCCAGAATTGTTCAGGTACCTTTAAGAGGTTGAGAAAGCAGAGGAGGACAGGCAGGAAGGAGGCATATCTGATCTGGAGGCCTTCTTCAGTATATCACACAATGAAGTAGCCATTCTTTTCTAAATGAAAGCTCACGTTCATCTTGGACAGATTTATATGATATATATCTGTCTTTTCATTTTACTGAATATACCTTTTGCTTTAAATATTAAAATGCATTCTTAATTTTCTAGTCTGTTATGTTTTAGAGTTTAACTTAACTGATGATACCAAGAATTTCAGGGGTTAGCAATCTTCTTTGAGACATTATGTGAGTATAAGACTTTCTCTAGCTTGGTGGCCTGCATTTAAAATGCTGAATTTAAAGTTTTCTCTGCATTAATATTAACTTAGAATGTTAATAGTAAGATATGTTAATATTTAAATATTTTTCTCAGTTAGTAGTATGCTCTTCCCTTTGCTGAAAAATTTACTCAATGATTTTAAAAGAAACTGAGCTTTTTTCTAGTATTTAATTCATTACAAATGGCTAATTATGCTCTGTATATTTATGAAAAAAGTAATACAGAAGTAAATCTGGTGGAGGGAGAAGTACAGGAATGACTCTTTCAATAGTTCTTTGTGTTGTTGATGTTGAAAGCACCGAGTATAATTTCTTTTCCTTCTGCTAGATATTTGCATTTACCACCACACATTTCTTAGCATGCTCAAACCTCACAATTTGACTGCCTGCCTTATCACTCCATCAACAACTCCTTCCTGCTGCACCACAGTGCTGAACTTTGACCTGTAGAGATTAGCTCACCTTAGAGAAAGGGTTAAAGGGCAGTTTGGTCTCCCAGCCCTTTTTGATCTAATCTTTTCTTCTCAGGCTTTCAGGCGGATTGCCAGGAGATGTAGAGTCTGTTACTACATTGGTGACTTTTCTGTATTTTATATTTGTTCTTTCCTGCAGCGAAAGAGTATTTAAATGGTACCTTCTGGAATGTGAAACAGTATTATTGGATTGTAACTGATGATACGATCCTAGAAGGTAATCAGTTATTGTGGGAGCAAAATCATCTGTTAAACTGATGGCAAAACTACAAGGGCAGTACTGTAGATTTTGAACATACATAGTCAAAGATGCCAGCATGACTGAGGACTTAAATGCAACAAAACTGCTTTAAAAGAATTGAGCAGATAATAAAACCCCTTTTATTTCTCTGCCTTATATCTAATATTGCCATCCATTCACATACCAGTTATTCCCTACTGGCTACAATATCACACACTTTGATGATGGTTTGTACTTACCACCAGTAGCACCTACTTTGATGTAAGGTTTTGCCCAGACCTGCACAAAACCGTAAAAGAGTAGCACAAAAGTAAATTAAGGAGCAACGTTCTTTGATGTTGTTAATGTCCTTAATGTAATTAAAGTCTTTAATGTTTCTTTGGATTACAATTGTATATAAGAAAAAAAAAATTAGACTTTGCAATTCTGAATGACTTTTAAATAAACATTGTGGGTAGATGCCATATGCATTTACCTAAGTGAAGATATATTTCCTTGATTTAAAGGGAAATAATATTGAACCCTGACTAGTGGAGCAAAATTATACGTAAGTATATGTTTCTCACTTTCCTGGAACATCAGATCAGAGTTTTTCCAGACTTTATTCACCAAAATTTACTACTTTTACTACAGGATATCAGTAGCAGAAACCAAGGCCATGCCTACAGGATGCAAGCCACTCACACTGCGTGAAACAACCCTGTGTTTGTACTGTGACTTCATTTCTGTGCAATTTCCTAAATAGCAATAGCACAAGATGCTCCCAGACACTATTTAATTACAATGCCTATTTATCCATTCTGGAGATCCTCAAACTGATGTATTCTCCTCCTAAACCTGATAGAACATTAATTAGTGCTCTCCTAGCCCTATACTTACACATGGAATTCATCTTTGCACCCACTTCTGTTCAACCATTCTCATCTAATTATTCACCCAGTGGTGTAGGCTGGAAGTCTCTACAGGTTTGAAAGTTACAAAGCACCAAACACATCCTTTTGGCCACTTACCCTTTTAATCCGAGTTGTGAATTGAATATCTCAGTCTGATCTCAGTAAGAACTCTGCAGCTGTGAGCCATGACAGCAGATACTGGAGATGAATAACTCCCAGTTTCTTGGGTGACTTCTCACATGTTGTAAGAGACAACATTATTGATCACATCTGTTAACCTACACTACATTTTCCCCAACCTTTTAATTGTGAATCAGTAAAACACACATTTTCAGGAGGTGTTTGGGCCTTTAAGTATTTGCCAATTAATTACAGTCTGCATGTACCATATTGTGGTTTGAATTCAAACATCTGCTCTGTGTTCTAGATGTTCTGGAAATTGTGTATTTTTAGACTGTGTTTTCATCCACCTAAGCAAAAGAAATACCATGCCAGGACTCACATGCTTCCTAGACTTGGGCATTCAGCTTTCAGTCAGGACAAACACACACATGTCCTCAGTATCTGTGTGGGGGAGCTGAACCTTTCATCAAACACACACTTTCCTTTAATGAGGTTCTGACCCAGCTGACTTGACACAGCTAATTGTTAAGTTTTCTCTCCACAAATAAAACATTTTGTATTTTCCTTTAGCTACAGTATTATCCAGTGACTAGACGTGAACAGTTGTTATAATAAGCCATTATTTCTGCAGACACTATTTGAAGTTTATCTTGCGCAGAACACCAGAAGAGAGGGCTGCATGTGCTTTGTTCTACTGAAGCTTTTAAGTTGCTCAGTGAACTGTGATCTTTAAAGAAGCCTGACTTTGATAGCTTTATGTCTTATCAGATTCTCATCACAACTAGTACTAAGCAAGGATCCCATTATTGTTCAAATAGCTTTGTTAATGAATGATAAGCAGTATGAAATGACATGACTGTGTCCCACCATTTTTTCCTACTCTTAAAAGCTCAGTCTTAATTCCTTCTCCTGAAGCCCATCTGCAACTCCAAAGCCTTTGATTAGGGAAGGGAACTCCAAAAGGATACCCCAATCTTACAATCTCTCATGTTCATCCATGTTGTTAAAGGACCCAGTCACTGGACAGCGGTGATACCACTTTGTACTTGCATTTGCAAAATTGACTATTATATTTGTTTTGTAAGCTGTGAAGTTCCTAAACGCAACTGGACTTTCAGTGTGCTAAATTTCCTGCAAGGCAGCAGGGTGGGATGGATTCTAGACCTGTCTTGGTGTCTGACTGGGCTTGTAATGGCTTTTGATTCATTTGTGTATAAAACGCTATAAAGGTTTGAAAGTAGTACCAAGAAATACCAGGGTGTGTATAAATGTGTGAATGGGAGAAGCAAGGATATAAAACTCTATAGAACATATTTAAACTGCAGGGTTAAAACCAAAACCAAAAGTCATGTGTCTGAGAATGAGAAAAAGACTGTTTAAAATAAAAAAAACACTATTAAAAATAAGGTTCTTTTTTGTCTTATGTGGGTATTTAGGCCACAGAAGGAAACTTGGAATGATCATAATAATCATAGTGAGTCCTCTGACAAGTATCTATGGCTTTGTGAAACAAGACACTTTTTGCCAGTGAAAATCCACTATTCTGATTTATCATCGCGTGAAGGGCTCCATCCTCTTTAAATACAGTAATTATCAAAAGTACAGTCCTAAGATGGAGTTTTGGAGTGTCTAGCAGGTGGTAGTGCAGGGTCCAGCCATGGTTTTTCACTCTACAGCAGCCAAAGGAAGTAGGAAACCAGATGCTGTGACACGGATTCTCTAGTGTTCAGCAAAGGGAAATTAACACATCCAGTCAATATCAACGCATTTTATTTGTCATTTCAGGAGATAACTGTGCATTTTTATCTCTGAGTTTGGTGATCTTCAGTGTCAGAGAGGCCTTGCAACAGATCCCCTCCAAGAAGTCTGTTCTCAAAAAGCTTCAAAACAATGCTGAAAGAGTAATTTAAAAATCCTGACCCCAGAGAGTCCTTTCTAGAATAATCTAATACAGGGCCTTTCCAACCATCTTGTCCTTGTCTAATTAAGTTGCAAATTTCAATATACTATAGAGTTGCAATAGACTGAGTTATCAGTTATCCTACACATTCCTTGCTCTAACATTCTCTTCACCAAGTTGAAATTACTTTGGATACTTTTATTAAACAAAATTGTCTCAGGTGCAAACACTCCAGCCTTATTGAGAAATGAGCACAAAAGTATTAACCAGGGGAGGGGGAAAGATGTGAGAATACCTAAGGAAGAGTGAAAAGTTAGTGAGAACAAGGGTCTAGATTAAAACACAATCCCTCAGACAGATGTCAGACTCAGTAGAACAAAAATAACTAGTTTGACCACATTACTGCAAGTGCAGGTCACTTTCTAATCTTTTTACCACTTACCTTAACTGTGTGGCTTTCCCTCTAATGGAATATTAATCTGGTTTAGTTGTAATTTGGAAAACCAGTTGTCACTTAAATGACAAACACTGAAGATAACTCTCAAAAAGGTTTGCATTTGGCCTTCTAATTATGACAATTAACTTGCACAGCTCTCCATGGTGGCTGCAACTATTATTCAGCAAGGTTTTAAAGAAAACCTTAACACGCAACACACGCACACCATTAACCATGTTCACATTTACAGGTACGGCCTGAAGGTCATTTGGTTTGTTTTTTTACTCCGTATCTAAAGGGCTTGTAATTTGTTGGCTGCCCTAGCAGCTGAGCTAACTGGGGCTGTGCTCTGTTCCCATGTTCTCCAGTATGCCACATGGTGAAATCAGCAGCATTGCCCAGCCAAACCTGAGGAGTCCTGGACACCAAATAAATACTCAGATAATTTTCTAAATTGCAAGAGTCCAGCACAGGCTCCCTGCCTCTTTTTTATTTTTATTTTTGTTTTAATTTTTATTTATTTTATTTTTTTTTATTTTTCCTAGTGAGAGCATACCAAATGCTCTCTTAGCATTGACGACATGGCTTAAAATAATTATGCATTAGTCTCTGGAACCTAATACATACTATTTAATACAAACTATTTAATACTATTTAATAGTATGTATTTCTATTATTTACTCCATACCCTCTCAAAAGAGTACCATAGACATTCATTTTAACAGCACATTTCTAACACTTCATATAACCCACATTATTTGCAGCAGTGACCCATGAAATCAACTTCCTGAATAACAATAAGATTGCATGGAGTCATGAGACCTGAGTTTAAATCAGTTCAATCAATACATAGTTTCACTGGGAGAAGTGAAATATTAGTCCAAGACCTGAAGTCTTTGAAGAAATTTTTCAACCACTCCCATTCCTTGTGTCCAGTAAAAGTTAATTTTGTTACTTTGAACACCAGTGTTCACCAATGGCCTGGGAAAATTAAAATCCAGATTGCCTGCCATGCTTCAGATATGTTCCTGCAGACACACACTTCAATACTGCGGTCCAGAAAGTACTGAACAGCATCTTACCCTACTTTAAGTATCTTCATGTATCTAGACACCGGAGATATAAACAGTGTTGAAAACGTACTGTATGTTCAGAGCTCCAATCCTACTCATAATTTTTTGTTACATGTATTAAAAATTCAGAAGTAGCTACAGCTGATTGTCAGGTTTCTGTTGCTTAAACATAAAGATCAATGGCAAGAGGTATAGGGAGGAAGAGAGGGAAGGAGGAAGGAAGGACTGTACAGTGAATTAGAATAGAATAATTCCTGTGTTCAGTCTTCCTATTGGCAAGTAACTACAGGTGACTAGAAATATTTTCACAAAAGAATATTTAATATTTCCCCGTATCAAACATAAGAGACTTTGCTCAACAGTGTTCATTAACTCATAGGTGGTGGATTTTAGTACTGGAAAAAAGGGGATAAACCCTTTTGGCACGTGCACATTTTAATCATATGAAAATATTTGAATCCACCACCTCCAAGCATGCCCCATGGCACAAAACAAGCATGTGCAGTGAGGGAGGCTTAGTTCTTGTTCCAAAGTCCATGGCTTAGGCCCATGTATGCTGAAGATGTAGGTGTGTGGTAAGAGCAGAAGAACAAACAAAATTCCTGTAAAAGTTTATTACATACCCTGTTTTGGCTACAGTGAACTTTGGTAAAGGGTTACAGTAATAACCTGTTCTTTGGGTCGTGTTGTAGTTCCAGATTTACTCACCTCACTTTTTCCTCCTCCCTCTCTGGAAATGCTCCATTAAGTGTAATGAAAGACGTTCAGCACTTTTAAGAGAGGTGAGTTACTCTCATCTAGCGTGAAGACAAAATGCGTCAACTCGAGATACTCTCTCAGCTATGAAGAGAGAAAAACTGAAACATAGGAGAAGGTGCTGGCAAGTATAAAACGTTCATACAATACTACAAATTTGCATGATGCATTTCACAGAGAGCTGACATAGCACAGCTTTGCAGTGGCACCAGGAAGGGCTGGCTGTGTGGGCAGCAATATGGTGCAGGTGGATGGTAGGGCTGACAGACAAACTTCTGCTGACAAACATTTGTACCTATCGAAGTGAAAAAGGCTTCAGGATACAGCAATCTCCAGTCTGCTGCCCTCCAGTCTTTCCAAAATCTCTCTTCTGAGTAGGAAGAACTACAGTTAGATCTGCAGAGAAGAATACAGACTTTTTTCACTTATTGTTCCAAAGAAAAAGAATTCCACAAAACCTGAGATCCTCACCAACATTCAGCTTTGAGAAAACTCAACTTAACCTTGATTTTTTTCTGGGTTAAAGGGGGGATGCTGGTGATGTCTGACTCTAGGCAGCTAAAACTTACAGAGAGAAGCAAACTAAGGTACAGCTTAAAGAGGCAAATATTAACTGTTTCTGTGATATACTAGATTTGGCTGTGTCTACAGAAGCAAAGGACCTGCTATTTCACACAGTTTCACAGCTTTAACTGAAATTACGCATGTAAAAAAATATTTCTCAAATAAATTTGGTTTTAACGCTCTTTAAATAACTTGTGGTAACACAAAGGAAACTGTCAAGAATAAAAGGTACAGTGTTAATACAGACTGGCATGCTAAGAATAATTTTCATTAGTGGCTTTGTTATTCTACCAGAAGACAACAAATTGTTATGACTACATTAGCAAAGCATGATTGGAAAACAGGTATCTGTCTTTTAGACAACTGATATTGAGGACAAAAAAGCCAACCAACCAAACAGGTATACTTCAGACCAAACTGCAACCTTCAATTTAGCACAAATTATATAAAAAACCCCCAGAACTCCTGCACTGAGTTTAACTAGATTATGTTAATAAGCTAGACAATCTGAAAGAGAAAATGCTGACGACCGTAGAGAATAGGGACTTGTTTAAGACAAGATCATAAAGAGGAGAAAGAGGAAAAAATAATGATCTTTAGTGGAATCTTGAAGTGTTGTGGGCAGACAGGGGATGGAGAGGCTAAGATGTACCATAGGAGCAATAACCCTCCCCTGTGATTTTGAATCCAATTAGAGTAATGGTTTTTATTTCCTAGGTTCATCTGTGGAATTTGTCTAATGTCTCCCACCAGGACCAGAAGCAGTTAAGAGATGCTGTGTTTTCTCTGCATAAGGCAAGATTTTATGTCACAGTGTTTACAATGCACTAGCTGTCTCAATGTTTCCTACTGGAGAAAAGCCTGATCAAATAAAACCAAATTCACTGATAAATGCTCTGTTTAAAAAGCACTGTAACAAGTCAAATATCAAAAGCAACATGAAACTGGGTGATCCTGGGGATTGATGTATCAATGCAAATGGTTTACTGGGTTACAGCCAGATGGTTATTTCACAGTATCTCATTATATGATACCTTAGCCTACATGATACTAACTATTGGGCAAATACTGGTAACAGAATTCACAATAAGTGGTTAGAATTGAATCTAGGCATGGCAGCATGAGGTTGAATCACCAGAGTTATCTTACCCTTATGTTCCAGTAAAACCTGTGAAGTATTACCTTGCCTAGCACACTTTTGGGTGAACTATTCTTTTTTCTCTCTTAAAGCAATGTTAATAAACCACATGATTTCCAAAACTGGCTTGTGAGAGACAGTCCTCAGTGACCCTAAAGCAAAAGAACAGGAGCCATATTTAGCCTCCAGTTCTTGAGTCATAGGGAAGTCACAGCAGAAGTGTTACAGTGATAACAATCTGACTGTGCAGGGAAGGATGGAGTGGTACCTCTGTCAATAGTTTTGCAAGTTCCATTCAGGAAATCCCTACTCTCTGAGATGAAAAATCATCACTTGCTGAACTACAAAGTCAGTTTCCCAGTACAGTGCCGGATATCCTATACAAAGATATCCTGTGGAAGCAGGATGAGCCTGGAAGAAATGGAGTGAACATTAAGTCTGTTTGACTTCACCTGGGAGTTACCCAACAAAATATTGCAATTCAGATAATGTTTCTAATGTGCTGCATGTGGACAACCAATACTTGACAACATAGTATTTAGGGAATGATCTAATTAACCTGAATGTAATAGAGAATATTTCTTCCAGTGTAGCAGCAAGGATTTACAAACCAATGCTATTTACGATTACCTTCATAAGCAGTATATTTTTAACAGGTATTTAAACTTGCGTACGTAAATAGAACACATTTAGATCAAAGCTCCTCACTTTCAGAAAGTGAATAATCTGAAAACATGGTATTTCCGACATCCTAAAAATAAAAACTGACATTTAACATCCACCTCCCCCTCCCTTTTTCTTTTCCCAGGAGAATGGTATAGACCCAATATCTCCACACACTGGTAATTAGAACTACGAACAAAATGTACATTTCTTTTCCTTTCTTTTCCTTTCTTTCCCCCACCTGAATTGTTTTCAAATAGGTCATAACTTATCACTATTATTCTTTACATTGCATAGATAAGTGCTCTGCTATCCCATATTTTAAAATGATTTTCCAGATGAGTGCATTAGTAGCAAATCAACATTAGCAGGTTTACTCTATAAAATCACTGTTGTACATGAAATAAAATAAAACTGGTGAGGTTTAAATAATGATACAATTTTCTTAATGAAGACAGATTAGTTGGTTATTTTATTTGTGTTTTGATGGACCTTTTTCAGTTTTAATTTATGTAGAATTTTTTCTGTGAGAAAAACCAATCCCCAAATAAAACATATTCTTTCCAGACCTAAATCTGCTGTGATGGTGTCAATTTGAAAGTAAAGTGCAAAGCAATTTTCTTCTAAACCTCCTATTTTTGAAGTATTTTCATAATTATATTAACGCTTGTTTTCTACAAGCAAAGTGGATTTTTTTCTGATATCGTGTCTGCATCGAGAAGCAGCCAAGTAAAGTGGCTGAAAAGTGCCATCTGCTGCCTCTGGGTGAAATAGCTGAAGCTGAGTAGATGCACCATGACTGGAAGAGCAAAGGAAGTTCTTGCGTCAGGCAACTACAGGAAAGATTAGCAACTTGGGAGAAGAAAACAGCACTTTCTTCCTCAACTGTGAGAATCATAGAATCATTTAGGTTGGAAAAGACCTACAAGTTCATCAAGTTCAGCCTTTAACTGAAAAACATCAACTAGACCGTAGACAGCACTAAATACTGTGTCCAGTTGCTTCTTCCTTCCTGAATTGAGGGGCCCAGAATTGGACACAGCACTTGGGGTGTGGCCTCACCAATGCCAAGTACAGGGGGACAATTACTGCCCTCGTTCTGCTAGCCACACTATTTCTGATCCAGGCCTGGAAGCCAGTGGCCTCCTTGGCCACCTGGTCACACTGCTGGCTCATGTTCAGCTGCTGTCAACAAGCACCTCCAGGTCCTTTTCTTCCTGACAGCTTTCCAGTCACTCTTTCCAAGCATGTAGCACTGTATGGGGTTGTTGTGACTCAAGTGTAGGACCTGACACTCTGCCTTGTTGAATTCCACATAATTGACCTCAGTCCATTGATCCAGCCTGTCCAGATCCCTCTGCAGAGCCTTCCTACCCTCCAGCAGAACACCACTCCCACACAACTTGATGTCATCTGTGAAATTCCTGAAGGTGCACTCAATCCCCTCATCCAGATCATCAATAAAGATATTAAACAGGAATGGCCCCAATGCCAAGCCTTACCTTTGTACCAGCAATAAGATATTTTTCATTTGGAGAAATGCACTTCAGCAGCACTGACCTTTTTTACAGAGTGCATCATCTGGTACATCATGCCTTTGGCTTTAAAAACAGCTAATACATATATTTAGCTCTATTTTATATGTAAGTACATACCTAGATCATCCACTGTGTTTCCTTTTTGGCCTTGGCATACTGGAATATATTTCATATGCACTTCCTTAGCACAGTTGAATTTAAATCAGTTGTCAGTCATTAAAATTATGGATATAAAGCTGGTTTCTACATCTGCTTCCTTATTCTTTTTGCTCTAAAACTCTTTACCTCTAATGACTTTCAGACCCTTTTTCTACACAGCAGACAAAAAGCCTTAGTTTGTATCCCCTTGAACTTCAGAGGAGCTATCCTGGTATGGCTGTCCCAGTTTCTTCAGAGAGTACTTCTACTTGCAATTGTTTTTGTTGCTCTATTCCTGCTAGTGTACTGACATCCTAAATCTGTCAAAAAATGTTTTTCTTCCTAATCCAGGATGAACTGGTATCTCATAAAATAGAAGATGTATTGCCTGAAAATTTTGTGAAGGTTGGGTGGCAGTGCACTAAACCATTACAGTCACAACGGTCTTTCCCAGCTCCCGGAAAGCTGGAGGTCTTTCCAATTCCTAAGGGTAATAATGAGAAGAAGGAGATGCAAAAGTAGAAACAGAGGTAATGTTGCTGGATGCATCACTGCGGGACTTGACAAAGGAACATTAAGGTTCCAAATTAGACATGAAAGTGCTGAAACAGACAAATCCAATTTGTGTGCTTGTGTTTTATCAAAGTTTAGTTTTAGTGGCTTTAAACAGATTAAGTCTCAAACGCATATGGTTTACAATTAGTTGCTAACAAGAGTGCATTTATCATGGCGCTATAGGGTTGGACAGGACTGACTGTATAGAACAAATTAATAAGATTTTTTTTTTTTTACTCATATGGAGAGATCTTGCTCCAAAATTTTGTGACATTCAAAAGTAACAGATTACTTTTCTTATAGGAGCATACGCATACTTTGTTGGAAGGAGCATAGGGTGGCCCACATAATAAAACTTTAAAGCCTTGAATATGTTTGGTGGGTGGTTCCAAAAAAATACACAATTTTTTCATTTTACCCCACCATAAGATATTTTACATATTTCACACACTGCATACTTTCTTGAAAATGGGCCAAATGCAGAAACTAAAATAATGATGTTCTCCGAATTACATCTGTTGTCTTTCTGAATCCCTGAATTCAATCAAGCTGAATTCAATCAAGCATTCACATCCTGTAAAAGACAAAGCTACTTGTACTGCATATGATGTGCCAAATACTTCTGATCATGGTAGATGGACTTGAGACACCACTGTGTCTTTTTCCCACAGTGTTTGAAGTGAACCTGATCTGCCTCATTTCGGAAGCAGATACTCAGTCATTTACTGTCTTTTAGTTGAGCCTCAGTATTCCCACACTGAAGGGGTTGTAGCTTCCAACTGAGGATACAATAATACTTTAAATCATTTTGTCTAGTTTAACTTGCAGTCACACTTCCAACCAAATGGAACAGCACATACAATAGATAAGTCCCATGAGAGAAAAGGTTTGAAGTCTAGGTAATGTCTACATCAAATCACAGAGTTATGACTTTTTCTTATACGTTTTTATGTACTCAACATTTCTCTCAGTAACCTAGCCTGAAAAGTATATTTAATGTAATTAAAATTTACAAGAGAGAGTAAAGGAAAAAAGCCATTAATATTTCTACATATACAGTTTAATCTGAAAACCAGTTGGAGATCTTTTTTCTTGGCTCAAGGAACTAAACAAGGAATGGTCTCAACTGACAGGCGATCTTTGTTTGCTTCGTGGCAAAAAAAAGAAAACCACTTTCTAATTGAGAAAAGATTTAGAAGTTACTGAAGTCACAACATGAACTACAAGCATCAGTGAAGTGTAAAGACATGTTTTTTCTCTTATCTGCAGGTTATTTGTTACAGCTGTAAAACAGTTTGCAGCTCTCGACACTTGAAGAACTTTCTCCTAATATCCGATAAGCCAAATCACTTATCTCCACAATTCTTTACATAAAAGTTCCTAGCATGTTGGTAGCTATAGGAAATCATTCATTATTCTGTTGGTGGACACCACAAGACGTGATTGTTTTGTCAAAATAAATAAATGGACTACAAATAAAACAAGTCAGAGTTATACGAAAAAACAAAGATATTTGGAAATACAGTCCATGTAATTACTAACCCATTTCTCAGTTTGGATTTGAGAATGAGATCACTGAAGATGCTGATGGGGAGAAAATTACAAGGAAGTCCCATGAAATAGGAAGGAGGATGAGACTTTTTAAAAAAAAATCTTTTGTTTACAAGCATCACTCCTCACTGGTAAGGGAGACAATACCCAATGCACTTTCTGCAATGCCCCTGTGGGTTGTTCTGGAATCATACAGGTCTAGGGCAGGGAACAATTGTGTCAGAGCAGACAGGAAGAAAAAATATATTGTTAGACCTTGGAGAACAGTATGCTTAATGACTGCCTTTTGGCCACTTTTCAGGCTTATCTTGTTAAGATCAAAATTAATATTTCTACTACATACTTCCTTTATTCAAAGGAACAAATATATCTGGTTTACTTCAATATGTGACTTCATATGTTTTATACCAACAAGGATGCACATGTCCGTGGCCCTGATAGTTTTGAAAACTCAGGACAGTTATAAATAAACATTTCTAAAAAGGAAATTTACGGACTGACTTAAGCAACCAGTGCCACTGTCATCCCATTCCCACAGTGAAAAACATATCAGCCTCTTCTCAGGTCTTCTAGTACCTGAAAGGCTTTACAAGCTGCTTGAATCCTACAGCCTTTTGGAAGGATTAGGGAGGTAACCAGGTGTTCTATGTTTACTTGGTTTCAGATAAAGGTACATACTTCTCATACATGTGTCTATCTTCCTCAGTAAAATGAAGAAATTAAATAAATAAAGTAAAAGAACAACCCCCCCTTCCCCCCTACTACTGTGTTCCCCATATGATGCAGAATCCCACTCTTTTTCAATGACTAACAAAAATTGAGAAATAAAAATCAGATTAAAGTCCCTAGTGTCATCCTTTGGCCTCTTTTAACAGCCAAAAAGAAATTGCTATTGCTGAAAACTAGATTCCAAAGTTAGAAACTTATCTGATCAAAGACTGGTCATTTCTACTGCCTACACCTGCCATCGAAGCAATTCTTTAGAACAGTCTGAGTGACGGACTTCATTCAGTCAAGCTCAAATACACCAAGATTTTTGATATTCCTTCTTTCTGCCTCATACATGATCAAGGTACAAAACTAAGGTGATCTTTTTGCATCCTCTGAGAATCAGGTAAAAGAAATCGTATTTGAGAGTGAACATCAATGATTGGGAAACATTAGTATGAAATTACTGTAGAAGTGATCTCATAATGAAGGAGATGTTTTTCCAAAAACTCTAATGCAAAAGAAGAAAGATCTTCATTATGTTTCTAAAAAGCTTCTGAATGGTTTTGCAACACATGTTCCAGCAGAAGAAAAAAAATCTGTCTTCCAAACTCTTCTAACATGTAACACTCTACCTCCAGAGAAATCTGCTTCTGCCTTCCAAAAAATATAAGTACTGAATTGAAATGTCACATTGAAAAGTTACCAAGAATTATTTTGAACATCCCAGCCTGGAAAGCAATGCAACATTTATTGAGTCCATGTTCAATATAAAATGAAATCTGTTGAAAACATATTTCAGTGGTCACAGAAAAAGCTCCAGCCCTACATCGTGAGAAGGCAGACACAGAAATGCAAATTTTTCAAGCATTTAGGGTAGGTAATTTTTTTTGAACAAGAATACTACCATCATCTCTCATGGTCCCAAGAATGAAAGAGCAATAGGACAGTTCAGAGGGGGTCTAGTCGGGAACTCTGGTAATGAAAAAGGTTGGTGGTACCAAGAAGTAGCTGTTAATCTGAACACTGACTTGTTTCAGTTGCTAAAAAAAGCACATTGAGAGCAGCAAAGCTTCAGGTAGCCTTGGGAGTCTGCAAGGAAGAAGGGATCAAGAGCAGAAGATGAAGAGAATGGCAGGGAACAAATATGAGTAAGAAAAAAAATCCCGAAAGAAAAAAACAATCAAAACTAAAAACATGATTAGTGCTGCTGTTTTCTATCCATGCCTGAATCTTACACATCACATTTTCATGCCTATTTTCTTTTACAGACACACAGATGCACACCATGTTGTTGACTATCCCATGGTAGGTGATGCACCACAAGTCTAAACAGTTTCTAACAAACTTTAGTCCTGAGTTTCTGCTTTTCCATGGGCTTCGGTGATGCTTCCCAGTAACCTCGGCTACAGGGCAGCTATTGATTCAAAATACAAATACAGGGTGAGAGAATTTCACAGCACAACAGGGTTATTGTGACTGGTCTGAACAGCCCCTCTTTCAGCAGCAAATGCAGAGCCCAAGTATCTGAGCACCTCATAAAATGTTTTGCACCAATTTCTTCTTGTACTTATCCATGAACTTACAATTAAGATGTAAAAACCAGAATGTACCTGCAACATACTATTCTGTTAGTGTGGCACAAACATAGTACTAACAAAGTGTATCACCAGAATGATGTCTTTTTCAAGCGAGGAGGAAAATGAATGGTATAAAAATCACAAGACCAACATTAAAAAAAAAAAGGAAAAAAATAAAGAAAACAATAAATTTTGCCAGCAATGCCACCAACGAAGTTTTTGCCTAACATGGGCAGAACTTCTTAGCACCACCCATATTCTGCAACTTAGCTTATCCCACCCACTACCATCATGACTGATGCTCAAGAATTTTTCTCCAAGATTTTTGTGACTTCATTTTAACTTCTTTGTAATAATAGCGCTCATTATGAGAGAGACTGTGTACTGCTGATTAAAGACAAAGCTCTGAGTCAAAAATTTGGTTCAGATGAATTATTTCTTTTGAACAAAAAATTATCAGAAAACAAGCTATTCACCAGCATGCCTATGATTTTTAAAATATTATTAAAAACTGTTATTTATTTATGTTTCTACACTTTCTGACTACCATGGCTTATGGAATAGTCCATTCATTGCAAACTTCATGTAGAGGTTAATTTTCTTCAGCTGAGTGATATTGTACTTTATACAAGTCATTCGTACTTCAGTGGAATGGAGGGAGGATGCAAAGTCATATTCAATCAAAGCAAAAGCACTCTACCTAAGTTTGAACAAGAGCAAAGATACAGAGCAGCAGTGAGCCATGTCCATGGGAGCCTGTGTTTTCCCCTGCATGCAACCCTTTCCAGGCAGGAGCAGCTTTCTCCTTTGAGCTCCTCCCAGTCCTCTTAGTCTGGCTCCTTACAACCACTGATACAGGTTGGATGCCTTTCCAGACAGCCACCTGTGGTAGCAGCAATGATGGTAGAAGTGGTGCAGCATCCAGGAGGATTTGTGCATGTGCACCTCCATGCAGTATCTTCCTTCTTAAGAAATAGAATCACAGAATGGTTTGGGTTGGAAGGGACCTTAAAGATCATCTACTTGTACCCCCACACACCGTGAGCAGGGATACCTTCCTCTAGGTCAGGTTTCTCAAAGCTCCATCCAGACACAGGAATGAATACATGTTTAATTTGCTGTGTTAGTAAGTACATTACAATTAGTGGTAATTCCACATTAAAATATTCGTACAGCACGCTAAAGTCATGGAATAAACCTTTTTTTTTTTTTAATGCAGTGAAATATAAAACCATAGGATAAACTTTCATTCCTACCTCTTCCTATTTTACCGGATCCCTTGGGTGTGCTTCTTTGCCAAAGAGTGTGAAGGCAGAACTGCAAGATGTACATTTATAGAATAAAATTTGTTTTGTAGCAGATATGCTAAAAAGCCTTGGAATGTATTGCATTTAAATGCACAGCATTTCCAATAGCTAGAATCAGGAAGTAGCACTGCACACTCCATGATTTAACACTAACCACTGACATCTGGTTGGACTTCTGAAGGAGGGGAGGTTGAGACAAATTCTTTTTCTTCCTTCCCCACATATTTTATGCTTTGGATTCACCAAGGGAGTTTGGTTTGAGTGTACTGCCCAGGATCATCATGCTGCCGTTCCCACCACAGCAAAACTTGTTGCTGGCCTTGTACCACGAATATTATCAAGTTTCTAGTCTAGAAAGAGGAGAGAAGGAGATGAAAAGAATCCAGAGTTACTAATATCAAATAAACCACAGGTCCAAGCCCCACTAGTGCTTTGGAAATCCTTAGTCAAGTTGTATCTAAACAAGAGAAATTTAAATGAATTTAGGCTTAAAAAAGACTCTTTGACTGCTCGCTCATGTTCTGTCAGTTATTCCAGTTACACAAGTTTGAAAGATAAAAGTGTTCATACATTATAGTTCAGATTTGAAAATATTTTCAAGCAGTGGCCTTATTTCCCTTTTAATTAATTTTAATTGATTTATTTCACTGTGAAAAAGACACTGAATAAAGGGCTGACTATGTATCAACATATAATATTTTATTAAGAATTACTATTTTAATATATTATTATCAATAATTATTAATGAAAATAGTAATAAAATAGAAATAAATAATTTTTAAAAAATGGGGATCACACTGAATAACCCTCACTGTAAAAATCTATTTCTACAGCAAAATAACATTTCTTATCAAAGGAAAGGCCACTGAGAAGGTCTTAAACTCTTATATAAACTTAAAATATTTTCTAAAGAAAATTTGGAAGTTGCAATAATGTTTCCATAATGGAAAAATATAGTCTACCATGTTCAGAGCAGTCTGGGAAATAACCAGCAGCAAGAAACTGGAGCTGGGATTATGCCAAATTATTTTGTTTCAGTAACATGGATATGACCCAAGGCCTACTGTCTGAATGAAGGGCATTTATCACAGTTAATGTAAACAGTATGTAGGATGTAAAAGAATTTTGATAAAATTATTTTTATAAAAATAATTTGGACATGGATTTTTATTTTCATGTGCTTTTGGGAACTGACAATGCGCAGATGCAAGTTTCAGTGGTTCTGCACATCTGTGCCCTCTGCTTTGAGGCATAAATCGTAACATTGAGCCTTCAGGTACAATTAAACCTACTGCCTACATTGGGCGCCTCACTAACAAAAGCAATTTCTTTTTACTCGGAACTGCATGAACAGGCAAGCAATGACATACAACCACCTTACTGAAAAACATTTTAGAAAATATGTATTAACATGGAGGATTAAATTTTAAAAAAGACTGACAGAGAATATATTAAAAAAAACGTATATTCAAAAGTCAGTCAAGAATTTTATCATCAGTCATCATCAGTTTCAAAGGTGTTTAAACTACATTAGTAATGAAAACCAACAAATATTAAATATATACTCTGCCTATATATAGGCATCACTTTGCAAAGCCAGATACTAACAGGAGAGCATGAGCTGCAACACCATGCTGTAGACAGGAAAATGTGGCAAACATCTTGGTAAGGAGCTCGTAATCTGCAAAGTGTTTGGGCTTCCATTCTAAAACTTATTCAGAAGGTCCAGCTCTGATTCAAGCAACCAGGTTGTTTCCAAAATGGGATATGAACAGTGGAGTGTGATAACCCTCCCTGAGGACTTCACAATTCACAAACATAAAAATCTTTTTAGTATATACTGCAAATATATTTATGTTTTGAACTTTTCTCCATCCCAAAGTGATACTCTGCCTTGCCTACCCCATGCACCATGTCTCAGGGGTAGTTTTTAAACACTTGCAATCTGGGTTTTTTTTCAAATATTCAAAATATCTGAAGTACTTTGTTTTTTACAGAGTTGGGGTCACTGGTATGCTGTATAGAAACATATTTAGTAATTTTTATCTCGCTTTTGATAGAAGAGTACTTATGTGAATTCAGTTTATACACTAGGCAGTAATTGGAATCAGTGTATCATGAATCCTAAATAGTTTACCACTTCACTGCTGGACTAGGAATATTGTAATTATTTTATTACCATTTCTGCTTACTCTTCACGATTTTGTAATAAGTCAGTTATTAATATTAGCTAGTGATATTCTTAAATTAGTATAGTGTACTAAAAGTGTGTATGTGTTCATGTCCCTAAAACCATCTATTTTGCTCATCAAAAATTGCCAGTGAATTGTGATAACAAACTTTATGAATCCATATGAAAGGAAATTATTTTGAAAAGTTATTCAAAAGATCTACCATTGCTGTGTCTTTCACATTAAAGTAATCATAATGAAAATCATGTATTCTACAAACATGTGCATTTGTAACAGTTAGACAGATGTAAAATGGATTATAATAAAGAAAACTAACAATTACTAATATTTGGTAAAGGTGATTACGAATCTGTGTTGATTAAATTTTGCAAACTGCTATGTCCACTAATGAGCACACAAGCTGATTTAGTAGAATTAGTGTTTTGTATTGGGTAGAGTAATATATCCCTCTTTGTACTGAAAGGACAAAAGAGAAGTGTCATCAGGGAGCTGTCTGCCTGCACACACAAACACACTCTATAGAAATTGTCATGCTATTGGAAGCATGGAGGAATGTCACTAGGAAAACACAGGAAACCCAAGCCAAGATCTGAGATAGCTAAATTCATTTATCAGGCATTTTCATTCAGATTTCAGAGGTGATTTTCAAAAGGCCCTGTTTTATTGCTGCCTGTTAAAAGCGCCTGTGGCATTCTGTATGATTATTAGTGAAACAGAAATTAAATACCAACTGACCCGTACAGTGCTCACTGGAGTCACATGTTTCAGAGACCTAGATACTTCAACTGCACCACGCTGTGTGATGAACGGCACGTACATTCCCACTTAGGATCTGCTTTGGAGTGACAGAACAGATGAATGAAGGAAATTAGATGAAATTTCTTAAACTGATGTCACGCTAAGAATGACTGGTCTTGTTTTCTGTTTCAAACAATATATGATTTGTTCGTAGTTTTCTGTTCAATTAAAAAAAAAAAGTGATCATGTCTCAGTAATGATTATTAGAAATAAATTAATACTAAAAGATTCAAAATGCCTCTTAGCAAAAGCCATAGGAAATATAAATTGTCATGAAGTAGGTACGCATTGGCTATCTCAAATATTGAAAAAACGTAGCCATACATTCTTTAACATGCAAAAGGTACATCAACATCCTAATGCCAGACAACATAAATCTGCTAAAAACATTAGGCAGCATCATTGTTTCTTGGGTAGAATATTATGAATTACTGTTTATCAAAAAATAATTCAGTGCCACCCATAGATCTTAATACAAAGTCAAACTGAGGGCAAATTGTCAATGACATTGACCCCTTCCTCTGTTTTGAGCAGCAACCTACACAGTGTTAGCATGAATTCCTACTGCTCTGGCTCAGGCAGCAGTCTGCCCTTTCGCAGCAATCTAAAAGCCCAGAAAAAGAAGTCTGCTGTTTGAAGATGCCCAAAGTTTGAAGTGTTAGTATTAATCCTTTCTAATATGTTTAACTGCTTTGAGTGTGTTAAAAACAGCCAAAGGTTATTACTATTCTACATGTATTATTTCTGCCTAAATATCTGTTGCCATATAATGTATGTTATAAGTATTAATTTCATCCAAACTTTCCAAACTATAATTTTGTATAAGACATGAAAGGTAGGTTATAATTTCCTCATTTCTTAATTCTTTCTAATAAATGACATTTGAAAGAATTCTGTTGCAAGTATTTGAGAAGCAATTGGAATCTTTTCTTCTTCTCCTTTAGCAGAAAATGGTATTCCATCACGAATAGACCAAGCACACACACAAAGGATCTGGGAAGAATTAGTCTCCAGTTATTAGTTTATATCTGTAACAGTAGCTTAAAACTTTGCCTGGTTGCTTTATATAACCAAATGCATAAAAGTCATGTTTCATAATAAGCTCTCATATGGCTTGCAGAACTAGTGCCTGCACAGCTCCAGTCTCAATTATGTTTTCCCAAAACCATCCCTTTGTAAGGCTATGGGTTCTAACAGCAGATAAAAAGCTTGTTGCTTTTAACCTTTGAAAACACACTTTCTGCTTTCAGGCATGTCCTCACTCACCACTAAAGAACGAACAACTAAGTCTGTACTAAAGGTTTTCCTGACCCAATAGAAAAGAAACATGTAGGAACCAAAATCAGATACACATGTTGGTGAAGGGCCCACCAGCAGCTTGAAAAGCAGTTGAACACCGGTCAGGCATGAGGTACTTTCATTACAATTTTGTGAAGGCCCTATTTGAAGTCTCTCTGCACAGAAGCTCAATATTGCCATTGTTCAGTAGGATTTGACATTTTTCTCTATTAGGTTACATGAAGGAGATGGATCTTGGACTTTCTTACACCAGACAAGCTCCAGTGAAGACTGTCCTTCTCTGTTACCATCAAACTTTTCAAAATGAAGTGAACCTAAAATATAACAACATCTTTAGGCAGACAAATGAGAGTCTGTCCACTGAATTTTCATTCATAGAGGCTTGTCTAAATAATAGCCCTCTGTCTGCAGTCACTTTCTTATGAACAACTTAATTTAAGATGATTTCAGGAGCAGAAAATTGAATCATTCACAGTGGGTAGATTTTCTAATAACAAGATACTTTTATCTCACAGGCAGCAGTGTTGTCAGCACTTGGGCATAATTGGGACTAGAAATTAGTAATTTTGCCATAAAGCAGCTGACCAAACAATAGAGACCTTTTAAAATAGACTTAATATTGACTTAGGTTGTTTACTTGAAAACTTTCCACAGCGACGTGACATTATGCTTTGCTAAGTATTAACATGCACAGAGTTTAAAATAAGTCTTTTTTTCTAACGAGTCGCTTCATCTTTGGATTTTGGATCCATGGTTATTCATATTCTCTTAGCTGACTAGTGGCAGAGGGAAATTTATCTTCTGTGATTTTGGAAAAATCACCTAATAGAATCTTTAATGTAACACACAATCTTATACTAACCTAAATTATAGGGGAGGGTAGTGTGGGAAGATAGCATTTTTACTAAAATAATTCAGTACCATAAAAAGCCCATGGGAACGTGAACAGAGCATAGCAAAAAAAAATTAAGTGATAGGAAGGTCAAGGTTAAGATAAACATCTGAAAGACACTTCAAAGCAACACTCCATCAGCAATTCCCTCTAAAATGTATCTCACATTTCTTTTAAAGATGAAGGAAACAATATATACATAATCTACCATACAATTAATTTAATACCGCATATAGTATGAAATTTTAAAATTTCTGTTACCAAATATAATCTCACAAGCCTTTTAATTATTTTCATAGAATATTCCTTCTCATCAAGACTCATTAAGTATAAATCACTTGGAAATTTCCTTTGAGTCTTGTCCCTCATCATGGTTCCATTTAAGGTATTATCTTGCAAGCGGTTCATAGACTATTTAGAAATATCCTTACATCAGACACGTATACATATGACTTTTTTTTCATCATAATGTCACTACAGGAGGTGCAATGGGGTAAACAGTTATTAAAGATCATCCACAGCCTCTTGGAACCAGGAAACCATGACACCAAGAGGACACAGGGCCACTGATGGCTTAAACCCTGATCTGCACAGACGGGTATTTCACGTCCTTTTTTATTGTCATTCATGCAAGTTTCTGGACAGTGCCTTGTAAAGAGTTTCCTGATGTCCTCCCACAGAGAGGGATTGGCCTAACAATAAAATTATATCACCCATATTACTCCTATTTCCTAGTTTTTATGTCTTGCTTTATCTTCTGACCAACCATAACCAAAAAAGATCAGACGTCACCTATTTTTCCTTTCCTAGTTCTTTTTCTTTGCCAGATATTTACTGTCTTTTAGCTAACTACTGGGTATAAATAAAACAGAGAGGGCTACTTGTTATGTTATGAAGGAAAGTGCAGAGCATGGTAGAAAGTTTAGCTAAGAGAAAAACAAAGCACAAAGAAAAACAGCAAGACTGTTCCATTTCATCCTTGCTTTAGAGCTCCTTCCACTGGAGAAGTTAGTCTAGAACATGAACGTCAAAGTTCATGTAAAAACTATCAGAAGGATTAATTAATAAAGAATTTCAAAGACTGTGTTAGGGATGCATAGGCCTTCAACCAAGCTCCATGTCAGAATCCAGCAAAATTCATGTACTCCTGGAAGCTTGGGAATAGATTATAGGGTAATGCCACACTGCTCTGTGTGTCCCAAGAACTATGTTTGTTTCGAGTTATCGTGGGAGATGCAATACACTGACCTTTTGCTTACTCCCAGAATATGAAACATATACATTAGGGATGTGCAACCAGTTTTCTTCAGATGGTTCCTTTTTGGTTCCACCTCAGAATTTTGTCTGAGCATAAAATAAGAAGACTTCATATGTCAGGAGAGCCAGACACTACAGACTGAAGCAGTTTTTTCTGATGGTGCTACAAAATAGCTCAAAATCTTAGATTAACAAACAGTCATAGACCTGTGGTGATGCTGCATCCCAGGCTCAGACATCTCTGGACTTACTGAGCATCTGTCACTTGTATAAAAGCACTAAATTGGACACACAGATAATGTATCAGATTCTTCTGGCAGTTTATGTGCTGTTGTCTGACATACAAGATGTGCTGAATCCACTCTCCATGTCCCTGTGTCCCCAAATCCTGGTACTATTTTGCCAATACAGTACCACCGTATGTGTACCTACATTTCCATCCAATGTGAAAGAGCTCAGAGTGGATAATCAGAGACATCAAAGAAGAAGAAACTTGGCGAGGTTACTGTGTAAGTAACCTCACTCACGCAGGCAGAAAAACTTTCGACTTCACAAAAGGCAAAGGTATTATGGGAAAAATATTATCAGTACTCCGTTCTCTTGGAAAGCACTCTTCAAACAAAATAGATGTAGCAGCTGACCAATGATTTCTGTTTGAAGATTTCTATTCTGCCACACACACTCATCACACACCCACAAATCAGGTCGCAGTTCCTCTGGGCCAGCCAACACCAGCAATCAGGGGAACAGGCAGTTGCCACCCACTCAGTTTTAGGAATATGGCAGCTTGGTCATAACTGTTCCACTTCAGGCTCTGCTTTTTGCATCTTGGGACATCCTTTCCTGCTATTTCCCTCTACCCAGCCACTAGGGACCACTGTCTTAAATAGTTATTGCTTTCTAATTTAGATTGCAAACATAAGCTGTCAGTGGCCATGCAAGTCACATAGCCCCAGGTAAATCACTTTGACTTTCTCCCTATCTAAGACCAATTACTGATTGTCCCCAGAGATTCCTTCACCCTCTGTTTTCCTGCTAGCAAATGCTACAGAAAGTGTGAAGCTAAGCAGCAGTTACATAACAACATTCATCTGTACTTCTTTGTTTTCCAGTTCATACTGGATTAACATAACCAGAGCTGGGCAGTGGAAGCCAAGGTCCCCTTTACAGTGATTTTTGTTACACTTTTAAATTGTTGCCTTTTCCTTTTTTTTTTTTTCCTCCTTATACCCAGATAGAATTTCTCTAGTTTTAATTTGTAGCGTTGTCTCTTGCCTTTTATTGTGCACCTCTGAGAAGAACCTGGTTTTGGTTTCTCTACAGCTGCTACAGTGCAAAGGGCTGAAATTTCAATAGAAAGCATTATTAACTCAGATACATCTGCCTGAAACAGTCAATTAGAGCCAGAAATATTAGACTACTGTGCCATCAGGTTTTTCAGATGTTTTCAAAATTTACTATTTAATGGAACTTAGGTTGCTAACACCCGATGGTAGCAAAATAGGCAACTGGTTACAGGTGGGAAGCCTTATATGTACAGCAAATATGATAATTGCTCCCATGTGACATCATCAAGCTTCCTACAAAGTATTTTCTCCCACTGTAAAACAAGGTTGCCAATAGTTACTCACTTCACTGTGGCACTGTGAGAAATAAATAACTGAAGTTTATTTACTACTTTTGAAAACAGAGGTTGCCATTTAAGTGCTAATTATAAACTTATAGGCAAAATACCCTATATTTCCCTATCTCTGTCACTAAACCTTAAGGTAGACAGCAAGAAATAATGGAATTTTTTTCTGCTTGAGTTAATGAAGCCAAGTTTATGTGCAAAGTTAACCTGGAAAGGTATTTTTTAAGTTACAAGAATATGGAAAGAGACACTTCACTAGAAAAGTGGATCAAAAGTGTTATACCTAAGCAGCTATGTCTTGAATCAACAAATTTGGCAACTAAAATAAATTAAAGCAATAAATTTATTTATTTTTAATCTACTTCTTCTGTAATACATGATTGAGTGTGCGGACAATGATTAGGACCGTAATTAGGTGGAGATAGCTAAGGAAAGAAACCAATCTGAAATACAGTCTATTCAACTCCTGGCAACAGAAAATAACATTTCAGAGAATTATATTTATGTCTCCAGGAGGACGGCAGTTGAATGAGATCTGTGGTCTCCCTAGTGCTCTGGCAGTGCCAGAATCTGACTACACAAAATATTTGTAATGCCCTCTGTCCACATGGGATAGCAACGGACGGTTTTTCTGTAACTTGGAATCTGAACCAAGGCCCATAGATTTTTATTTAATTTAGATTTATTATCAATTTCAATGACAGTTAATTTCTTCTTTTATTTTAGGATGTCAATAGCCTAAAATGTGACTCACTTCACTCATACATCAAACTGGAACATCAACAAGTGTTTCAAACACCTCCAAGACCAGTGACTCAATCACTTTCCTGGGTAGCCTCTTCTACTGCTTCTCAACCCTTTGGCTAAGAAACTTCTCCTAATATCCAATCTAAACCTCCCCTGGAGCAACTAGAGAACATTTCCTCTTGTCTTGTCATTTGTTTCTTGGGAGAAGAGGACAACCCCCACTTCACTACAACCTCCTTTCGGGTAGTTGTAGAAAGTGATAAGGTCTCCCCTGAGCCTCCCTTTCTCCAGGCTAAACATGCCCAGCTCCTTCAGCCATTCCTCATGAAATTTGTGTTCCAGAGCCTTCACCAGCTTCATTGCCCTCCTCTGGACTTGCTCCAGCACTTCAATGTCCTTCTTTTAGTGAGAGGTCAAAAATTAAACATAGGATTTGATGCGTGGCCTCAGCAGTATTCAGTACAGAAGGACAGTCCCTTCCCTGGTCGTGCTGGCCACACTAGTTCCGATACAGACCAGGATGCCATTGGCCTTCTTAGCTACCTGGCCCATGTTCAGCTGGCTGTTACCCAGCACCGCCAGGTCCTTTCCTGCTGGGCAGCTTTCCAGCCACTCTTCCCCAAGCTTGCAGCGCTGCACTGGGGTTGTTGTGACTGAAGTGCAGGACCCGACACTTTGTCTTGTTGAATCTCATATCGTGGCCTCAGCTCATCGATGCAAATGTCACGAGCCCAAAGAGTTATGATGAATTGAAATAAATCCAGTTGATGTCCAGTCACAAGTGGTGTTCCCCAGGGCTCCCTACTGGGGCCAGTCCTGTATAATATCTTTATCAATGGTCTGGACAAGGGGATAAAGTGAGCCCTCAGTCAGTTTGTAGGTGACATTAAGCCGGGTTGGGAGTGTTGATCTGCTTGAGGGTGAGGAGGCTCTGCAAAGGGATCTGGACAGGCAAAGCATTTACTTAAGTTCTGTTGCAGTTCAAGGGAAATATGGAGCAACCAGAGAGAAACCAAAGACAAGCAAAAGCAACGTTGAGAGGCCTAAAAAATTTTATTACAATAAAATATAAGTAATTATTTAATATTATTTAATATTAATATTTAATACTAATATTTATTGTACATGTCTGTACCAGATAAGCAATACATTCAAACTGCAGAAAGGGAATTTGTATTAGATATTAAGACAAGGTTTCTAAGGAAAGTTACATTATGAACAGTAAAACACTGCAGCAAACAGCTTATGAAAATTTAAGGAATAAATTAGACACATGTCAGAAGTCGCAAGTAGTTGAATCCTACCACAGACAGAGAGGGGTCCAGATGATCTTTCCAGCTTCCTTCCAGCTCTGCTGCACCATTACAAAAGGGAATTTTGTGAGGATGCAGGTATGTGGTGGTGTGTTTTCTGGAGTAAAATAGAAGTATTTTATCAACTAGGACTCCACAAAAAATGAGCATTCAATTTTGAATATTTTTATAATTATAAATTATCATTATAAATGTTTATAATAATTTAATCAAACAGGATTCTCTGTATTTTCAGAAGGAATGATGTGTGCAAGGGTTTATTATGGTGACACAGATATATTTGATTCTGTGTTCTAAAATTTTTGAGTACTTAGTAAACGTTCCATAGATTTGATGAAAAGGCGAAATAATACAAATGAGTACATTTTGTACTATGTGTTTATTTCAGCTATTTTTCTCACACTATACAAGATACAATGTTTTGGAATGTTAATTCAGCATACTTTACCTGTTGTGCAACTGGATTAAATATACATGGTGGAATTGAAGTCTCAGGTCTCTCTCTACCCTAGTGACTAAACGTAATTTTGGCCTAAGAGATTGATCAACAAATGTACAGAAAGGCAGACAAGGGAAGAATAGTCAAGGAAACAAACTGCACAGCTGTAGTTTCAGTTGCATTCACTAAAGACATTTCTTTGAATCTCTGAAGTCAGATAACAGTATAACTTGCTCTCTTTCTCTGTCTAGATACTTAACTATGTAAACCATTCTTTAAAAGCCGAAATTCTAAGAGAGGAGTACTTTATTTTGTTACTTCAAAAATAACCAAAAAAACCCCAAACAAAGATAAAATCAACAAAACAAAACCAAACTCACAGAAACCTAAACCAACTTTCACAACTGTGGAAAACCAGCATTAATTGGGCAAACTTGAAACTAAAAGCACTCCTAAATACTAAAAGGGCTTAAAAGAGAGCTCTCTATTTTTCAGATATTCTTGTGGTAATCAGAGCACAGCAAAAATCAGTCTAGTTTTGAGATCTGAGACTTGCCTTCTGAGATACCATCAATGCTGGGAATTTCTAAAACTGAATGTGAGTTAAGAAATTAATGATCTGGCAGGGAGGTCAGTCTGCATTGCCATGTCCATGGAATCTTACTTAAAAAGGAGCAGTACTAATGTCTTTGGTAGCTCTGAGCAGGCACTACACAAACTAAACAAGGTGGGACAAATTTCCTAGTATTTAAGAATATTTAAAAATGAAAATAATTATAAACTCTCTCAGATGTGATATAACCACTGCAGGAATAGAAAGACAGCTCTACAGAATCTTTGCAGGCATTAATGCATAGTAACATGAATTAGAAGAAAGTCCCTGAACAGAAGTTTGCCACAGAATATGAACTGAGAAGTACAGTACTGAAGCAATATACACTTACAATTTATTTGCTTTGCAGGAGGAGAGAGAGAAAACATCAAACTAAAAAAAAAAGGCAAAAATTACAGTAATTCGAAAACTAATCATGGTAATTTCTGGCATGGTGTCTTGTTTTATAGTCTTGAATATTTTTAAGTCATTGAAAAGTATCTTCTTGTGAATATAATTTCAAAATTCTCTGTGGAACAGTCAAAATAAATTCTTCAAATCAAAAATCTAATAATAAAATTAATGTATTGGATTAATATACCATTTAGCAAACGATGATGAAAAATTGTATATTTTCTATGAATTTTATTTTAAATTCAAGACAATAGTCAGCTGCTGTTCAGCAGCACCTTTTGGTTACTCTTTTTTCGTATTTATGCGCTCTATGTAACTCATTTGGAATCAGAGGACTTACCTGAAATTGAAGTTGAAGAAGTTTTAGAGAAGTATAAGTGCAAGCCATTTTTCCAGTGAAAAGGCCAACCCTTTTTTTTTTCCCCTGATAAATTATCTTCTAAGTATTTGGGGTTTTTTTTTCCTTATCTAATTATTTGTTCATGCATGTGCCAATCAGAGTGAAAATACACTGTACAGTAAACTGCACAGTACCAGCTTAAACCTTCACTGTATTTTGTTTTTCTTCATAAAATCAAAGGCAAGGAACTGTAAATGTAATTTGCTTAAGATAAGATACAGAGCACATGAACATTAGGGAATTAACCAGGCATTTCACAGTATTATTTTCAAACAAGTTCTTCATCTGTCTTTTATGACTGTTTGCATAAAATTTTCTTATTTTGTTATTAAGTTTAAAGTCTGAGGTCGGGGATTCTACTTTTATATATGCAGGCAGGAATATGCTGGTTTTTCATAGTGAGGAACAGATCCTTTATTTGTAAAATATTTAAAGGCTTTCATACATATTTATTACAAACTACTGTTGTGACAACATCAGCTACTTTATTCAATTAGTAAGAAAATGATGATATTTAGAAAGAGACAAGTACCTTTGAGTTTCAGGCTTTCTTTCTCTACTTAAAGTCAGACAAAACTCTGATCTGTTTGCTGGCATTCACCCCGTCCATAAGGCTGTGAAAACTGTGATAACTCATTACACCATGTTTTCTTGTGCACTGGGTCTGAACCGGTTCAGGACAACAGGTCTGGGAGGAGACCCAGAGATGGAAAACTTCTGGACATTTCGTTTGATATTCCTAGCACTGGAGCCACAGAAATCCAAGTTTGTGCTTGTTCATGCTAAATCAGATCCTACTTACTGACAAGTAATTGTTGTACAGTCTATCCCACTTGTTCCCATGGATCCCTCTACATGGATTATCAGGTCCTGGCATTAAAGAAGGTTTAGCATCTATTTTTTTTAGTAAAGGATATAGTGTCAGCATATTTACTGCACTTGCATTACTATTACTGTTATTTTTTTCCCCATTTTTTAGCCAAAGCATATGACTCTTTATTAGAAAAGATAAAAATGAAGTCATTGTTCTCAAATAACCTTTCCCATGATTCAGGTACTCATTTGAGTTTGTGGGAAAAATGTGATATTAAGAACTTTATCTAAAGGACTAGATATATATGAATATCTGAACACTTTGAGTACTTGAAATCCTGAGTACTATCTTAAATAGCATTTCTTCTGGTGTTTTAAGTCCTTCTGACGTTGGGCTCTGTCAGTTCAGTCACCCATGGTGCTGCAGTACTGATGTCTGGTTTTGTTTAACCAGAAATGAAAAAAGGGCCTCTATATCCAAATCTCAAAAACACAAAATTCACATTTAAAACCAACTCTGACATATTACTGAAGACTGAGATTAATTATGAATGAAATTCCAGTGTGTCACGGAGAGAGGAATCTATCAAAGAAAGAGCTTAAACAGTTAAGGCACTTCTTAAAACATAACAGAGTATGATTTCTATGTGCTTTCTTTCTAAAATTAGGATTTATTTTATCAGCCTTTCCAGCAGCAGTCCAAGTTGTCTTTAATGTATCTGATGGTTATTTATTTTCTAATTCTTTTATATAAGAAAACATATTTTGATTTTGCTATGTGTCGAGGAAATAAGGTAAACAAGTGCATCATCAGACTGTATTTTTTCCTCAATGCGTATCAAAATCTGATATATTGATTTAATTTTATAAATTAAGTCTGGCCATTAGTAGAAGTCATTTCATAAATCATGAGAATAACTCATGTTCAGGTGTTACTTTCTAGGCCTGATGCCAAAGAACCAGGATAGCATAACAGGAGCAAATCAAACCATGAAATAAATGCATGGATTAAAATACAAAATGGATACAATTTAATAAAAAATTAAAATCTATCACCTTGACTTTTTTTTCCTGCAAAATAATGTAATCTTTCTTTTGAAAACATAAATCTGCAAAAAATCTTTTGATAAAGATTCATTACTCATGCAGGTATCAAGAGAAGAGTCTCTAACAAAAATGACGTCTTAAAAAATTCTAAACCTCACCACCAATATTTCTCCAACTAATAGCTTTAGTAAGATAGACAGTGATTGAAAGACTTATTAGTTTATTTTTTAATGTAAGTGTCCTTATATTTTAAAGCAATATAACTTGAAAAAATATTTTAACATAAAATGTAAAGAAGCTATTTAAAAAATGTGCATTCTTGTGAAATGACTTTTCTGAGAACTTTAACTGGGCAAGTATTTATGTAACTTATGAGCCAGAATTTGGTATTCTTTCTTACTACATGTATTAAACAAACAAACAAACAACAACAACAACAAGAGGTACTGTTATCTGGAATGCTTTCTATGTTACCTTTTTCATCAGCTTATATAGCATTCATGAATATGAGGCTAAAAAAACAAGTAAAATTAAGAATTCTACATTTTAGTAATTCTTAAGAGGTATCAGAACTAGCAAAACACTAATCAGAAATTAAAACAAAAAAAATCAAATTGAAGAAAAATATATTCCCAAGTTAAATACCCCATTTACAATATATACTGATTTAGTTCACTTAATATCCCTGCATGTTCCCAGTTCCCGGAACCGGAGCTCAGAGTAGGACTAGCATTTTAACAAAGATACTATTGCTCCACCTAGTGAAAAATTTGTAACACATCAGGCTTAAATCTGAAGCTGATCAACATACTTTTTGAATCTATCTGATTCATGGAGCCAAATAAAATACATTAACCCTCGAGTTAAATTCTATTCATCCCCCTGCTGAAACTGAGTTCTGATTTTAGAGCATATCTCAGTTTTAAGACTTTATTCATAACCTTTTGAGACAGAAACCATAAATGGAAAATGGAACTGTAATGAAGATTACAAGAAATAGGACAAGATAGAATCCATAATCATTTTAGTGTTATGCTAACAAAATGCTACATGTTGTAGTCATGTACGTCATCTGGCTGTTTTTTGAGGTAGATAAAGTTGATGGTCAAAAAGAGTTATATTAATTGCCAACTGGTTTATCAGAGAAAAAAACTGCTAGAATTTGCACCTAAGCTAGAAATCAGTACAATGAGAGGAAACCATTCAAGTTGTGGTCCCCAGAGAACTGCAAATGGGGAATTAATGGACCATTTGCACTTCATATTGAGCTGCTTGTACTTTTTATATCAAAGTTTTTTCATCCCTATGTTTACAGGATGTATCAAGGATATAACTTTCATGATCCCTGAAGGAATTTAAAGATGATACCTGTTGATTGTGAATTTTGTGACAGTTAGTGAATAACTGATCCGTGAAGAAGATAAAACGGTGCTGATCTGCATGAAATCTTTTCAAGAAGAGGACTGAAAATTAGGATAACTGAAAAAAAAGTACCACCATTGTGCAGAGAAAGGCTTAAGGACCCCAGTGGTAAACATGTGATCTGAATTCTTGGCACTCTCAGTAGAATTAGCCAGAACATGAGTTTGAGATGAAGGCTGCTGAGAATATCAGTAGCTAAAAGTACAAATTATTCAGACCAAAGTAACCCAATTTTTTAAGGGACTGTATAAACTTTGTAAAATTCCAGCTTCACTTCTGAAAGCATTCCAGAGCTGTGTTAGTTCGCTCAAATCTGCTTTTCTCTAGGTTTACATCTACTGATAATGATTTTCTCCTGGCTTGTCTCCACAGACTTACCACTCTAAGTCTCTGATAAAATCCTTTTTATTATACTGGCATGTAATTCCTTGAACAAAGACCAAAAAACCCAAAAGGCTTGCTGACCTAAAAAGCTGCTAGTTTATCTTTTGAATGCAAGGGAGAGGGAGGGAAAAGGGAACTCTGATTTTTTATAACACCAGTGAGAGATATTTGTGAGCCCAACATCAAAATAACACTGCTAACAAGGAATACGAATAAAAGATGTATTTTATGTAAATTCAATCAAAAGTTGATTAAGTGATAGGAAAGTTCGAAGTGCATATTTGCTGTGAATTTTCTCATCAAAGACAGAGAAAATTGGCTGGGGTACAGGTTAGGACTGGGTGTGTCAGCTAGGCATAACATTTTTTTTGGCACAAGAGGGTTTATCTATCAAGATGATCTGCATGTCAATGCACCTTTGTCATGATTTAGAAATAGCTAGAAAGCATGGTAGGTGGATTGTGTCTATACAGGTATAGTCTATCGTTCTCAATCTTCATATATTTCGTGAAAATATTTTAATTATTTAATATCTTTTAACTTTTAAGCAGTCACAGATATAACTGCATTTGGACTATTTCTTCATGGCTGAGAGCAGTCAAGCAAACCTCAGAAACTGGGACAAACATAACTGTGTTCATTGTAGTTGAGTTACACTTCTGCTACCCATGGTAGCATACTTGTAGATATGTGGAGTACTAGGGGCCATGTGGTATCTAAATTTGTTTGATACTCATTTTATGAGAGTTACAGATACTTAACATCTCAGAAAGGCTGAATCTCAGTTTACATCTTGCAATCAGAATTCTCCTATTATTATTTCCAAAATGAAGGTATTTCAGCAGAACACATTTTGGAAAGATTTTTAGGAATGGGCCACACCCATCAGAAATTTACAGCAGAGCATTCCAGAATTTAGTAAGTTTAAAAAATTTTGATGTAATTGCCTTTCAATGTCATTAAAAAGATATGTAACAAAACACCCACTGGAAACACTGCATTCCAAAAGTCTCCGAAACAGTTTAGATACTATTCTGTAAGAAAATTAAAATAGTTTTAATCTGAATTATAATTTTTACTTAGCCTATCTAAAAAAAAATCCATTAGGGGAGAGGGAGGGGAGAAACATCTGAAAAAACAAATTATGTTGTTAAAAACACTTTTGATTTGTAAGTCAGGGAGATGCCTTTTCCACTGACAGGATAGGAAATACAGAGCCAGTGTTAGCTTAAAAAATCTCTCACAGCCAAACAAAAGAGTCAATATACACACAGATTAAGAGATCTGTTTCACCTACACATTCAAGTAGCATTATATACTCTAAGAGTGAATATGTCACTCATAATGTTAATTATCTTGTAAGCAATTGCATAGTCAAGAATTGAGTGAATTTTGTTTCTGCATAAGCAAAATTTAAGGAGAGATCTGCCTGCCTAAAGCTGATATAAATGGACTTCTAAATAAGATTCCAAGATGAAAAAAATAGCATCTTTACATACTTCTAACAAAAAAAAAAAAAAAAAAAGAGAGTAACCTTGAATTCATGTGATTTAGTCAACATTCTACTCATAAAAAACCACTTACTCATTCTCCTGCTGATTCTTCGTCATTTATTTTTCAGTATTAACCTCGTGGCTGGGAGCTGTCACCACTGTAAAAAAAAAAAAAAAAAAAAAAAAAGAGGAAGCTCAGAGAAAGACCTGTCCATATTGCAAAAATACTAGTAAAGGGGAAATATTTTGTTTGTCACTTCTGAGTAAGTAATCAGTGTATGTCGGTTTCATTGTTAACTTTAGATTAGCTGGAAAAAAAACAACAAACATAACTTTTTTTTGTGTTTATTTCCAAGTTTATGTCTGAGTGGACATGAAAACAACTGAAGTAAGGTGGTTTACAGCAGTGTTACAATGACCTCTTGTGGTTAAATAATATATGTATATTGCTTCAAAGTCTCTTGAAAACTTGCAGTATCAAAGGTTAAACTATGCTCTTAGATCTGAAGAGTTTTGTGTTGGTAATGCTGCTTAACCTGAAACAACTTCTCCTCCCAAGCACACTATCAGTATTTGTTTAGCTCACTGCTAAAAAATTCTTTTAAAAATATCTCAACCTTTACACTCCTCAAACTTAACAGGTGAGAGTATCGTATTTTCTCACGTGGTAATTTGTTAAAGCAAATTCACAGCTCTATATAAATAAATTCATTAATATAAAGAACGATAATATTTAATAAAAACTTACACACTGCAAATGTAAAAGAAACCACATAGTACTAGCCACTCATTATAAGAAATTAGAGTGACATATATTGAACATTATATTGATAGATTGCAACAATAGATGCATTGAATATATATTTTTTATATAAAACTTTAGTGCATTACCTAACTATATGTATAATGTTTAAACTGTTGAAAAGCTGTCTTTTCTCCCCAATGTTCCTTACAACAATAGTCAGAGAACTGAGGATTTTCTGATGTTGCTGAATGCAGTCCATCAACTTGGATGAAATCCTCTGACATCTTAATAGATAAAATCACTCAAGACTTTATCCTGATTTTTCAATTTTCTGAAATCATTTCAAATAACACAAATTTCATTAAAAAACTTTTCTGAGTTATTATACTTCAAGTGGTCCTGTCAGTATTTATGGATCCATGGTGGCACTTTCTCACTGAAGGATCACCAGTGGTGGTATTTGCACCTGCCAGGCAGTATTCACATGACCTTACTAAATTTAGGGTCTATTGCAAAGCCACTTCTGCACTGGCTGTGCCGTCTGAAGCTTTGGAAGCTCATCGGCAGCAAAAACTTGGACTGCCACCAGCTGGATATGTGCCACATTCTGATATGCTGTGATTGCAGCTGGGGGAGGCCTGAATTCAGCTGCTGTGAGACGTTACTTGTTTATGCAACACACACTTTAGAGATCTGTAAGTTAAAATCAAACATTGCTCTTAGTGTACACAATAATTATTATTACCTCTCCCCATTTATTTTATTTGAAAAGAAGAAAAACAGAGGCTGTCAAGCAAAACACGCTAGAAAAAAAGTGATGACAGCAACAAAGGCCAGGTTTAAGTTAAAATGTCATTATCTTCATGTGTCAGTAAGGAAGAACTGACAGTCGTCATGTATCCTGAAGAACCTCCCTGGCTTTTGAAACATCATCAACAAAATTCTTCTGAAAACTTCTTGCATGAGGAGGTTTTGAGCACTGATGACATGCAGACTTAGGAGACAAAACCAAATTGTTTGTTTGGGTTAGGGAGATGTTTTATTTCTATTGTCTAATAGGCCTAATCTCTCTCATTCTTCTTTAGCTGGGATAACTCTTCAGTGCTAAGAATTAACCAACTTGAATCTGTAAACCCAACTTACAAGGAGCAAAATTCAATACTCTAGGCACTGCTTGAACTCCCAAGTAATTAGAGTTTGAATGTCTGAGCTGTTTTAAAATGTCTAAATGCTGTCATTATTTCCCCTGCCATTGGTTACAGGTGGGGTAATAACCAGCATGAGACAATTTTAATTTAACCCTCAAAGTGCAATATCTCCCCTGGCTCAGGCTGGCTGCCAGGTGGCTCGTGGCCACCTCTTGCCCATTGGAGGCTCTGGGCCAGCCAGCCAAGAAGCCAGCCAGCCAGTGACCTTCCTAGAAGACAGAGTGGGTGGCTGTTTGGACAGCAAATATGCAGGTACCTTGTGCCTCATCATGTAGCCTGCAAAGCCTTGCTGTGCCAGGAGCAAGATGGTATAGGCAGGAATCACCTGGTGAGTTCCAAACTCTCACCAGTCTCTCCCCTTGCAGGATAGGCGAGAAGGTCTCATAGTCACAGCCTTGTCTCAGTGGCTGCTGATTCATAATTCTTGCTGCAGCCACATTTCAGCACAAGCGATCAGTAGAGAAGCCATGGTGCATGTCTTCAGCTGACACAATACACCAAACATGTTCACAGCACTGAAAAATGAGTCTGTGTGTTGAGAAGTGGATGGCAGGCAGCTGTTGCAGTTTCTGTTGCTGGTGTTAACCCTCCAACCATGCAGCAGCCTTCAGACACTTCACTGCAATTTTCCCAAGCTCCAGTTAACTACATATTTAAATAGTACTTAGTGTGACATAAGATTTTGCCTTCCAGCAAAGCTTGCAGAAATGTGTTTCATACAACAGTGAATTCAGGGAGAAAATAGACTTTCTCTGTTGATTACAAAAGTGCAGCCACTTTTACTGTCACCTTCAGGGCATCAAAATCTGAAAGACAGGAGACTTAATCATTCAGTGTAAAATAATCGGTTTAGCAATTTTGAGTTTAAATTGAATCAAAATCAGGAAGTCTAAAAAAGCACTAAATTTGAATACAACCAAAGTATTTTAACTTGCACAAACTATGGTTTTGAGGCAAGTTCTGGATACTGACTTTCAAGGACAGTGAAAGTCAAACCCTTCAAAGACTTTTCACCTATGTGCATGATCTAATGCTCACAGTAATTATTAAGAGGCTCTTATACTTTGTATACTTATTTCTTTATAGAGATGAGCAGCAGAAAATTTCCAGCAAGCAAAAATGTAAAAATCAAAAGTGTTAAAAACCAGAAGGTATGCAGACACATTGAAAAACCATCTAAGCTCCTTGAATAGACCATTTCTGCCACAGACGTGGCAGACCATTTGAATAGACCATTTCAGCACTATTTTAGTGCTGAAATACTTTTTCAAAATATACAGATAACTTCCTGTTAGTAATACAGTTAAGAAATACAAAAATGTAATTGAATGTTTCTAATGTGCTTTCTTGTTCTTCAATCAGTGCAGAATATCCTTGTAAGCAGTGGTTAAAACTTGTACTTCCTTCTTGGCTTCTCTTTCAACAATTATAGGTTCATTTTCTGGCTCTGTCAGGAGGGAGTTGGATTTTCTGGCTGGCTGTTGAGTAAGCATCAACTAAACTGGAACTACAATAGGAGCAAGAAACAGGAAGAAACCAGCTGGTAAAACACAATCACAGGCTGGCAGGAAATCAGTGACTATTTGTCACTCCTTGCAAAGAGGAGAGAAACAGTTGGTGGCAGATATTCAGTACCATCAAGTATCCAGCAGAGAGATTTAATCTTTTTTTCGCCATGCCAGGATACTCAGAGTTTTATTTCAATGTAGACCATGGCTACTTGGAGGGTCTGGTCAGAGGGTTCAAAGCTGGGATCTTGACAAGTGCAGACTATGTCAATTTAGCCCAATGTGAGACACTTGAAGGTAAGTCTGCTGTTTTATTTTATTTAGAAGGAAATACTGTTGCTTAGACATTTGAAGAAAGCAATATAAAAGACTGAAGTATTGAGACCTTATCTTAAAACCCAAAGATAACCCTGATGTCCTCTGAAGAACTATTCTTATATTTAAGTTAATAGCTTTCCACAGACTGTGGTTTGTGTACAGACTATGATTTGCAAAACAGTACAGATGATGGGATTTTCTGGTTTACTGATAAGGTTTGGAAATCTCATCCATGGAGTTCTTATGGAGATTGGTAACCTTCTTATAGATTTTAACCATGCTATGGAACAGTTCAGGTATTGAATTTTCATATCATTTCAGATGGATAAAATAGTTCCCAAAATCTTATTAAAAGCTTACCATTTGGCTTTGAGTTTCTCTATAAAGGATATAATTTTAGTAATTTACTACATCATGAGTTTTAGGGTAGTGACATTCTGCTTACCAGTAAGAGAAAACGAGACTCCACAGAGATAAAACTTGGGAATATAGAAAAAAAAAAAAAAAAAAGCAAGCTCTTTTCAAAGTGACTTTGCTACAGTAATAAAGAGAACACACAGTAGTTTCCAAAACAGCTTTCCATGGCCAAGACTGGTCACAGCCTGATGAAGACAGACTTGCACAAAGAATCATATGACATACCTCTAGACACTTGGCAGGAAAGAAACACAACAGAAAAAAATTAGCTTTCTAAAGGAACATAAAGTTCATTTCCCTGGCTCCAAAATGAAAACTATGATTCATCTTGCAGATTAAAACAACTGCACATAGATATTTACCTGTCAGCAGGATTAAATTCTTCTCATAGTTAAAGAAGAGATTGTCAGTGCAATCAGTGTCATCTAGGCAATATTCAACTGCCAAAGTGCACGTACCTACTTCAGCTGACTACCTGGAGAGCTGTGTCAGCTCTCCATTTCATATACAATGGCAGTTCAGACACAGAGAACACATGTATAAAGTCACTCTGAGAACTGAAATCTATTCCTGGACCAAATCAAGAGTTTCTGTATCCTATATGTTCCAGCAGTTGTGATCTATGTAATTTAAAGACTTCATAGACACTCTTGATATTGTATTTAATTGTTTAAGTCAAAAAGTCCTACCCCATGAATATACAGACTTCAAAAAAGCCAATAATGTTAACAAATGTCTGTAAAAGGCACAAAGGAGAGAATGGTGGAATTATTAGACCTTGCTCTCACTTCACTTCTCCTTCCAGAGGAGTTCAATAAATGATGTCATCTAAATCTTCATGAAGTGAAAAAAAACCCCAAAAATCCTGGTTACTTTTGAATAAAAAGAAAATATACAGGTTTAAAAACACACAAGAAAAATGAATTATCTACACCTCTCCCAGAAGACCCTTTGCTCATGATAAGAATAGTTGAGAAAAACTATCTAAATTTAAAGTCACACTACAAGAACATTATTTACCACCAGGAATTAGTTTTCAAACATTTCTGAGCTATATAAACCTTCAATATTATGAAAAGCACGCAGCAGATCAACAAATAACAACGGAGAGATAAAATCCTTTTCTAGTTAAGATTTATAACAGAAAGAACAAAAAGTTTTATTTTTGAACCTTATTTTTTCTAGTGTTCATTCCATTTTAAAATGCAAATTATTTCAGCAACAGAAGCAGCAGCCTTCAGAAACCTCCTACAAGAACATCTCTACTACCCGCTATCACTTCCCTTTTTTTCTATTTGGCTGCATCTTTTTCTTCATTGTAATATTTTCTACTTATTATAGACAGCTAACAGATTCCTAACAGTTACCTACCAAATCCATTATTTATAATATAAGTAAGAGAAATGTTGGATTTCTGCATGACACTAAACACACATCTCTCTGCACATATTGGGTGCTGTAAGATTGAACTTGCACCACGAGCGTATGGTGCACCAAAACCGCAGACCCCTACCTCTAAAGTAAATTTCATACTTTGTCTTTTGTTTCCATCGGAAAGATTCAGCAGTGATTTGTGATGTAGTACTATGGTGTGTGTCCAATAGTGCCATCAGTTCATGTCTTCGCATTAAAAGGTAATAAATTTACCATATTCTGCATTCTGTGGCGCAGCACCACACCACAAAAAACAGCCTAAGTTAAAACCACTATAAATATGCTAAAACAAACAAGTAGGAAAAAAAATCAAAACCACTCAAAGTAACTCATGAATAGAATAAAAAGGATCTTTTAATTTCAATGCGGTTTTTCATATCTCTAGAGAGGAAACCATAATGTCAGTTCAGAAGCACCACAAGAAAAACTGTAGATTAATGCAATACATCTGCCTGATAATCACAGAGCAAGTATAACACTGAGATGGAAAGAAAAAAAGGAGACTGTTAACTGACTTATGATACCACTGTGTCTTCTCAGTTCAGGGCCATACAGACAGGCTTCCAGCTTAACTTGGACATCCTTTAGGCCAGGCTGAACTACTATAATTTCCATGGAGCTACCTTGTGGGCAACATGCTACTAGTTTGGCCCTATGTCATCATCTGTTTCAAAGGAATGAGATTCCCAGAGCAACCTTGCTGGCGGTCTTTGAAGTAGAAAATGAGTGTGTGTTCAATTAAGTGGTTTATTCCCACCTTTCTTATTTGTGTGATGGAAAGACTCCTGCTCTGTAGAAAGGGGACTATGTCACAGAAGAACAAGCATTCCACCTTTTCTTCCAACAACATCACTGAAATAAGTTAACTTGCCAGAGCCAGCATGTAGCGGCTGAAATAACATTGTAGCTTAAAGAAAACTGCAGCAAGTTGTCAATTTGGCTATCAAAGGGAGGAGTCAGACAAGTTCCCACGTACTATATGCCGAGAGACCAGGTTGACACTTTGTTCAAGTTCTCACAATACTCTTTCTTTCTGATCAGGATCATTCCTGTCTTAACTGCATCATCCTAATTAGTCTCCCTCTGTGAATTAATTCCCTTTACACATACTCTTAATTGTGTTTGGTTGCTGTTTAATTGTGAGTTAAATCGTGTGATTTAAAATCACATTATTTAAAGTCGTAATTTTCCTACATATTATTTTCCTGTATATAATTGTATGAGGAAAACACACTATACAGATGGATGACAATCATACTGACAGCTAAAATACAGGAATTTTCTTTCCTAGGGATCTTGTGGACATGATGAAAAACCCGGAGACTTGTATAGGTCTCCAAGAGGGCCTAAGAAAAGGAACAGCTACCATCAATAAAAAGTTTTGGTGAATAGGAATGTCTGAGACCCCTGTAGTCCTTGGCCATCTAATCCTGCTGGGTCACCAGATTATGTTACTAGCAAAAGTGTCTGACTGAAATAGTCCCCAGGCCTTAATGCCAACAATAGAGGACTATAATTTAAGACCAGCATTTCACACTGTGGTTCATCTGTGGTTCATCTGAAAATGAACTGAGGAAAGCTGGAATTCTCTGCATGTACTAAAGTAATATTATCTAATTTCACTGTATGCCAAGTATTTCTACATACTTTGCAATAAAAAAGAAAAAAAGAAGTAAAAATGAAAAGTTTTCGTAGGAAATGTGGATGTGAAATCAAAATATTAGTGTTTTTTTAAAAATTTGGTCTTACATATTTAGACTCATTTCTAGGTATAACTCTCTGTTTTTATTTATATCTTAATCTTGCTTATCTTTCTCTCTTTCTTTAATTAGCTGGGTTTCTTTTTTGTTCATATTTGGATTATCTTTCTTCTTCCTACACAGAAGCTTGTGCTGAAACTATGATTATTTCCAAGAATCTGACTCTGACTATTGAGAGACCAACTGCCTCTGCCTTCTTTTGTAAAGTTTTGTGAACACCTATATAATTTTAAGAAGCAACTGATTTACACTGCATAAGTTCAGTCTGTTGAAGGAAGATCTAGAGAAATGCTAACAAATCCAGAGTGCTAGCTGAGTAAGACTGTCCTATGCTAGTGTGTTGATGTGATTTGATATGGTTTTGATGGTTAGACTATTTGGTGGATAAGAAATGGCTGAGTGGTTGCACCCAGTGGTCAGAGGCTCAATGTCCAGATGTGGCTCAATGTCCAGCGATGTCCCTCAGGGTCCGTATAGGGACTGGTACTGTTTAACATCTCCTTCAATAACGTAGACAGTGGGATTGAGTGCACTGCCAGCAAATTTGCAAATGACACCAAGCTGAGTGGTGCAGTTGACACAGCTGAGGGATGGGATGTCATTCAGAGGGGCACAGAAAAGCTCAAGAATTCATCCCATGGGAACCTCATGAGATTCAACAAGGCCAAATGTAAGGCCCTGCACCTAGGTCAGGGCAAAACCTTGTATCAGTAGAGGCTGGGGCAGGAAGAAAATTGAGAGCAGACTTGTGGAAAAGGACTTGGGGGTACTGTTGGGTGAAAATCCAAGCATGAACTGACAATGTGTGCTCACAGTCCAGAAAACCAACCGTGTCCTGGGCTGTATCAGAAGAAGCATGGCCAGCAGGTTGAGAGAGGTGGTTCTTCCCCTCTACTCTGCCCATGTGAGACCCCACCTGGAGTACTGCATCTGTCTCTGTGGCCCACAACATAGGAAGGACATGGACCTGTTGGAGCAAGTCCAGAGGAGGCCCATGAAGATGATTGAAGAGCTGGAGCACCTCTCCTATGAGTAAAAACTGAGAGAGCTGGGATTGTTCATCCCGGAGAAGGTTCCAGGGAGACTTTATTGCAGAATTTCAGTACCTAAAGGGGCCTTACAAGAAAGATAGAGACAAACATTTTAGTAGGGCCTGTAGCAATAGGTCAAGGGTAATGGTTTTAAACTTAAAGAGAACAGATTCAGACTAGTTATAAGGAAGAAATTGTTTACAAGAAGAGTGGTGAGGTTGCTTGAAGAGGTTACCCAGAGAGGCTGGAAACATTCATGGCCAGTTTGGATGAGGCTCTGAACAGCCTCAAATGGCAGCCAACGTGCATAGAAAACTCTGAGGTTTATCTCAGTAAGCTAGAGGGCTAGACGTAGGATTTTGAATTCACAGGGCACTAGTTGCTTTAAGTCTCAGTGTAGGCAACCTTATTGCACACTAAGAAAGTATACATGTGGGGAAATAGGCAAAAGTAGTTACTGTACCGATAAATGCATAGCTTGTTAATTGCAAATTAACTTCCTTTAGAGATACACTGTTATTTCAGTCAGTGGGAGTGTTGTTGTCCTTTTCCATAACTATCACTTCAAATTTTAGATGGAAATCTAATTATTATGAATGCCCAAATCATGTAACAATATCCCAATCTATAATTTACAATAGTTTCAATATAGCATTTGAACATAATTATGCATTGCAGCAGGAGCTTTTCTAAAAGGAAATGTTAAACTCCTTTGAACACTAAGAACTGATTAAAATTCTTACTTTTCCCTCACGGTAAAAAATGGATAGCTGAGAAAATTTGTCAAACAAATTCTTCGATATCATGAAAGCTTCTTTCAACTTTATGGTCTAAACAACTCATTTTCCTCAGTCACCAGGGTTGAGAGCTCAAATGGAATATGTCACAATAACCCAAGTTTCTGGAACAGCTTCTTAGGATTTTCTAGTCACAGCCATAAATCATACAAAGCCAAACCAGAAATGCTAAGAGTGTAACTCTGCTCTCTTAAGTGTTCCACTGCAGAAGCCATTTGTACTCCAGAATATGAGCCAGGCAAGATGTGTTCTCTCCTCTTCTTCAGGCAGCCCGATAACAGAAGATTTTAATCTTACCTGAGATTTAAATGTTTCACAGGAAAATTTAAGATCTTAACAAAGTTAAAGGATGATTCCTATTGATGCATAACAGTCCATAGGAGTGCAGCAGATGAAACAACTAATGTATTATAAGGGTGCAAAATCAGTGAAACTGAAACTTCGAACAAACCTGATGGGGAAGCGACTAGAGACAGTAGTAAGTAACACTCTTTGTAGTATGGTTGAAGAGGAAAGCTGCTGGGGAAACTTCTGACAAAGGTGTAAATTATTTGTCCTATCCTGTAGCATGCAGTAAGTCCTACTGGTAGAACACAGTACAAAGTTGCCTTAATTTTGCTTTTACACTATATATTAAACCTATGCAAAAACCTTTTCAATAGAGTATGATCAGATGTTTAGTGTGAAAATATGTAAGAAATTAACATTTAATTTTTAATTTGGTTTGCAGACAATAAAATAACAGTTTATTCTCATGATCTTCCCTAAATCTAATTCCAGACCTGAAGTTACATCTACAGACTACAGACTATGGCAACTTCTTGGCTAATGAAACTGGGCCTCTCACTATTTCCACCATTGATGATAAACTGAAAGCAAAACTGCTCACAGAATTTCATTACTTTAGAAACCATGCATTTGAACCACTTGCCACTTTTCTGAATTTTATCACGTAAGTAATATTATCACATAGCTTAGCACTCAAACTCAAAAGAAAAAAGCTGTAAAAGTTAAAATAGTGTAAATGCAATGTGTTGGAACTTTTATTAAATTTCAAACCCAGCAAAATTACTTTGATGTTGTAACATTTACATACTTTATTTGCAAATATAAGTTCATCATATACATCATCATCATGGCTAGGCTTCGTGAATGAAGATTTGAGAAGGACTCTACCCACGCTTGCTACAAGCATGTTGATGGTTAAAAAGGCCAATGCAAGATGGACAAGTCCTGTTGCAAAGGGCACAGCGGAAAGTCTCCTTGGGTGGTACTGGCAAGACTCGGTTCTTTCTGCGTTTTTTCTCCTCAGAAATGATTCTGCGCGTGTTCTCAAAAGAAGCAGCAGTATAATAAATAGTGTGTCTCCTTGTCTCCCAATTGGAGGCCAGAGTAGACCAATGATGATGATCAATATGGCCAAGACTGAGATGTTGTTTCAGGGAGTCCTTGTATCTCCTCTTCGGGGCTCCCCTCTTGCAGCAGCCAGTGGCGAGTTCGCCATAGAACACAATCTTGGGGAGGCGGTCGTCCTCCATCCTGGAGATGTACCCTGCCCAATGCAGCTGTGTTCTCAGCAGCACGGCCTCAATACTCGTGACCGCAGCCTGTTCAAGGACAGACACATTGGTCACTTTGTCAGTCCAGGGGATGTTGAGGATCGTATGGAGGCAACGTTGGTGGAAGCGTTCTAAGGGTCGCAAGTGGTGGCAGTAAATGACCCATGATTCAGACCCATACAAAAGATATACAGGTTAGCGAAGGCATATAGAGCTTTCGGAAAACTCCATAAAAGAGTTTGGTGTAATAAACACCTGAAGAAAAGTGCAAAGATTAGTGTTTACAGAGCCATTGTTTTATCTACTCATCATATACATGTATATGTATAAATACTATCTATACGTGTATATACATATACTATATGTATATGAAGAACCATTGTCTTTGCAACTATTTGTTTTAAAAAACAGAAGCATATTCTTTATGTGTACAGTGGCAGGAGAAGTAGCAGACATTGGGAAGAATGGTTATAATTTTCAAACACATTTTAAGTCAGAGAACTTGCAAAATTCAAATTTGGGGTGATGATTCATGCAAAATTAACAATTTCATGATGTACAGGACAATGATTTAATTCCTCAGCATGTGGCAAGTTCTAGGTCTTTTTTAAAAGGAGGAACAACACCACATACCACACCTACCATACTTTTTGTGCTATTTCAACATTAAAATCAGAACTTTATGTTGTGTATTGCTAGATATTTAGATCCAAGTAGCTATTTTTAAAAGTTCAACTGCTGTTTGATGTAAGATGAAGAGAAAGCTCTGATCTAAATACCATCATAAACAGATGAAAGTTGTAACTGATTGGCTTAAACAACTTTAAGAACAGGGATCTGCTTTATAACGTTATAACAACATGGATTAGCCGAATGCCAGAAATATCCCAAGGGAGTAGCACTCCGATTTCCAAGTCACTGACAAAAACTCTTATCAGACTCTTTGACAATAAAACTAATAAGAATATGATAGAAAACTTGTACTGAAAAGAGTACTTTTAGTGATAAAGAAATATGTGAGAACCTGTCCTTAGATTCCTCATGGGAGGATGTTTAAAGTTGAGTGAGAAGAAAGGCCTAAGACTGGACATCTGCATGAACTGTGCTGCTTTACTGCAAAGATTACCATGCACTTCTCTATCTAGTACCCCCTGCTTTAAAAGAATCTCTTTTCCAAATGAGTCATGTTGTTTAAAACCAGTGTGGTGTTACTTACTTGCTATTTAAAAACTTCTGTTGGTTTTTTAAGAGCCGTTGATACAGAGTGAACATTTGTATTTTTTCAAATGAAAAGTCATTATAATTTTTTTTTTTTTTTTTACTTTTTCTTTCAAATACAGGTACAGCTATATGATTGACAACGTAATTCTTTTAATAACTGGCACACTACATCAGCGACCCATAGCTGAACTTGTTCCCAAGTGCCATCCGCTGGGAAGCTTTGAGCAAATGGAAGCAGTCAGCATTGCCTCAAACCCCACTGAGCTCTTCAATGCAATTTTGGTTGATACACCATTAGGTAGAAACACTAAATTTTTTCTTACTTTCTTCTTGAAACTACTAATGCTGTATTCTTAGGAATAACATATTTCCTACTGGATATGTTGTTTTGGTAACACAAAACATGAAGTGTGGATCAAGCATTTCTGAACCGGTGTTCAGGACATATTCTAGTAAGGTTTATTAACAGCTTCTACATCCACCTTGGATAGCAGACACAAAGAAAACATGCTACTCAGGAAGTGCAGTGTACGTCTTTTATATCGGAAGTAGTCACTGATTTAGAGTATCTAGATTTTTTATTTCAACACCTACATGTATAATTTAAAAGTATATCCTCACTAAAGGTCAAGCAGACAGCTACTAATATTAGATACTGTGGTAGAACCTAGAGTCCCTCTTGAGATTTGGGCATGGTTCAAACATAAAGAGAAGTCCTATTTTGAAGAACTACATTTAAAAGCAAAACAGAGTAAAGTTTGGGAATGTCACATTATGAATATAAGACAAAACTCTGCTCAATGTGCTGCTGCAGCCAATACAAACAAAACCTAACAAGCTGTGGGGCACTGCTGTGAAGGGAACTGAGAATAAGATGTAACTGGATGGATCTGAACATATGTGAAACCATTATGTGCCCTCATTTCCAGACCATGAGTGGTTTTGGGTTCTGCTTCTCAAAAAGGTATGGTAGGCTGGCCCCAGAGAGAAAACAGGTTCCCACCCAGACACTTGCTCATGCCCCACTCCCAGCACAAGTTAAGATCACCTACAAAGTATTGTTGCAGGTAAAGAAGACTCAACTTGGGGAAAATTAACTTGATTTATTATTGGTTAATATGTATATGATGTAATTAATTACTGATCCAGACAATAGGGAGAAAGCAGAAATGAATGAAACATTTAGACACTTGGCGAAAACACCTTTCCTCCAGCCTTTTCCACTCCTTCATTCCAGGCTCTTCTCCTTTTCCCCCTTAATTATCACCACTAGTTAAACTACATCCCTCTAGAGAGGCACTGAGTGTCACAGGGAGTGGGGGGGAATTTAGTCATAGAATCAGAGAACGGTTAAGGTTGGAAAGGACCTGAAAGATCATCTAGTTCCAACCCCTTCCGCTAGCCCAGGTTGCTCAAAGCCCCATCCAACCTGGCCTTGAACAATTCCAGGGGTGGGGCAGCCACAACTTCTCTGGGAAACATCTTCCAGCACCTCACCTCCCCCACAGTAAAGAATTTCTTATATCTAATCTAAACTTACCCTCATCCAGTTTCAAGCCACACCTTCTTATTCTATCATGCCCTTGTAAAAAGTCCCAGTTCTGCTTTCAGGTTAGATACACCACTGGATACATCTGCTTTTCTGAGGGGCTCAGCTGTGCCCTGCGGTGGATCCTGGTTGGAGCCGGCTGTGTCCAGCAATGGGCAACCCTGGTTTTCCCTAACAGAGGATACCCTGCAGCACACTCTCACCAGTGCTGGGGCACTAGCATCCTGTACGGTGCACTCAGGGATGGGACAGAGCAGGACAGCTAGAATGAACAGTGCTGACATGCATGGACAGACTAAAAAGGCTGGACTCCAGTTTGGAGTGGACAAGGCTGATAAAGAGATAAGGACAAGGTTTACAGAGTCCTAAGGGCAGTGGTTTGTCCACAGTAAGCTACGAACTGCTGCTTACCAAACTCTTCAGAAGACCAAATCCCAGCAGAAAACCAGGTGGTTTTTTGTTTGTTTGGTTGGTTGGTTGTTTTTTTGTTGTTGTTGTTTGTTTGTTTGTTTGTTTTAACATAGCTGGTAGTAAATTTCTGGAATGTTTTTTCTTGCTAAAGAAGTTTGTAAAAGAAGAGAGTAGTATTAGATCTTCAAAACAATGGGACCGATCTACGGGGTGTAGATCTACGAGGAGATATTAACAGGAACTCTCAGGGTCACACCTCCCGATGTACTCCATCCAAAATCTGGATGCTTTAAGAGTAGGAAGGGAGAAGACCACAGGACATGGCCAGGCTCACATGCTCTCCTTAAATACCATCTTCCATTGCCACTGTTTGAGACAACGCTGACATACAGCACTGCTTTGCCCCACTGGCATAGCTCAGGAACAGTGAGAGTTTGGCACACTTTTGTTGGTTATGAATACAATATTTTTAAACACTCCACTTGCACAAATGAACTTTGTCCAGCTGTCTTCCTGCTCAAAAGCTTGCTCTCTAGTTAATTCTGTGCAGCACCCGGAAGCACAGATGGTCAAGGTCAAAGCTTGTGCCCTCTACCAGTTGCAACCTGTTGCTTTTCCCCCACCACAGACATACTCAAAGAAGAAGAGGGAAAATAGGAAAGAGGGTTCTCCTTAAAAATTGAAGAATACCTGCATGGTGTAAGACAAAATTGTTTTTCACGTCCCTCACTAGAAAATCTCCATAATACCCAAACTATATACTTCAGAGAAGATTAGGGCTTTCATTAACATTCCCATCTGATTCTCTCTGGAGACGTGGACTCTGGCTGCGGCACTGATTGATTCTCATTAAAATAGGAGGGAGTAGGAGGATAAGGGGAAAATCAAGAGGATTTCTCCTCCTCTCTGTTATATCACTCTTTCTTGTAAAACAGAAACCTCAGATCCTTGTTCACACACTGGTGAGCAATAGACAGGAGAGGCATGTTATCAGCATGCAGATTTAAACTACAATTTTGTAAACTCTGCTTTCAGCTGCTTTCTTTCAAGACTGCTTGTCTGAAAACGACCTGGATGAAATGAACATTGAAATAATGCGCAACAAACTGTACAAGGCAAGTTTTTGCAACATAAAAATAATATTTGGGGTTTCTCAAAGCGTCTCAGAAAAGGTCAGGATCATTAACCCTGTTTTATGGAGGGGGAAACAGAAGTATGGTGAAATAAAGCAAGCTGTCTGAGATCATTTGATTGATTTCAAGTCCAGGAATCAAATCCAGCTCCTTTCATTTCTACTCCCCTGTTTGGAGAGTTTTCAAATTTTAGCTCTGCATCCAAATTCTAATTTAATATCTCATTAATGAAAATGCTTTAGATGTCAGTCTAATTTCCAAATCCATTTGTTTATGAAAAACGCAGTTGTCCATCAAATGCCAGAGAACTGTTAGGTCCTAAGTGAGCCTAGACAGCCTTTTGGTTAACATTTATTTTTATTAATATAAGGAAGATTTGATTTGAAAAGGTCTAATTGTTTTGGGTCTAGCTAATATGATTTTTACTTAAGGATTTTGTATTATTTTCTTCCTTTTAAAAACCTCTTTAGCATTGCTACAGCACAATGCTGTAAGGATATGCATCTAATGTGACTTGCATTTTCAAAGTACTTTACAAATATTAGCACACAGGTCACTACTCTTTGGTCCATTTAAAAGCCATACATACTTCATTCCGCTAATGGTTCCTTCTGGCATATTTTCTCCAAATTCTTTGTTATTGTTTTTTCACAGTGGATGCCCCAGACTGCAGGAAGTATATTCTTACAGTGATCTGATTTTACTAGGGGGAAAGAAAAAAATCTTCTGTTGTCTTACAAATGATATTTATAAATTCCTAAGCCAATTCTTTATTGTTAAACATTTTGCTACTTCTCTCATTCAAAACAGCATTGATTATACCCAAATATTTTAATTTTTTTCATATATTTTAATTCTTTCACAGTACTACTAAACCAGACACTTATTTTCAATTTGATAACATACATATTTTACTCTTATATCCTGAGTGGATATTTACATTAATATATTTACATTTATTAATTCCTCTTCTTCCTCATCTAAATATTAAGGGAATCATGCTGCAAGCACATCTAAATTATTAATATATCCTTTCTCCTCTGCTTCACCTGCCAGTGTGATCAATTATGCTTCAGCTCTACCATAATTCCATGAAGCAGAACCCCCTTGAGATGTCTCTACTTAAAATTCACTTAATTGCATAGTTAGTGACAGCTTCTTCTAACAAGATTGTATGAAGTTGTAGCAAATACATTTTGATAATGTAAATGTTCCCTCAGACAGTATTGGGGGATGGAGAGGCTGGAGGAACAGCATCTCTCAGATATTTACTGTCCTTCCTGCACAGGTAGTTTGAAATGGGTGCAGATGCCAGAATCCTTAGTAGATCAGAGGGCTCTGCCAACCAGTATTACAGAAGCTTCATCTGCTGTTCTGTCTTAATCCAGGGTTTAGGGTAGAGCAGCAGAGATTAATTTGTATATCCTCGTACTGCTGGCCCAACAGCCTTGGCATATGCCCAAATCCCCTCCTCCACACACTATAAATGAAGAGTTCCCTTCAGCCATCTGCTTATTATGCAGCGGAAACTCAATGGAGCTCAAAAGGTCCTTCTTTAGAGATCAAGTAAATCATAATATTTGTTCTACTACAGTTTCTGAAAACATTTGAACTCAAATTGTAATAACAAAACATTCGCATTTTAATATTTCAACTTTCAACTAAGTAATTAAGCACATACTTGAATGTGAACTCATGGGTGGAATTATCAGAGTTAATGGAAGTATTTAAAAATTAGGGTGATGACTATGTGCTACCCTGGTCCACGTCTTAAGCAACATTTAAAATATTTCTCTTCTTCTTTCATGCAGTCTTATCTTGAGGCATTTTATAAGTTTTGTGAAAAACAAGGTGGCACTACAGCAGAAATAATGAGACCTATTCTCGAGGTAAGAAAAATTTGGTCTTTATACATTAAAGTACTCCACAATGTTGTTATATGCATCTTATTTTGTTTTTCCTGTTCCTTCTCTCTCTATCTGCAAACTTATCTGTCAAATGTTTACTTCTCCTCTAAATATACTTGTTTTTCTAAGATATAATTGTTCTAGGATGACTTTTACCTTGACTAGAGAAACAACTATAGGCCATTACTAGGGAGGACCCAGTCTCAGTTAATATTTTTCTATAATAAAGAGCAGAACAGAGTAAATGGTTCACTAATCTCAAACCATTGCCCTTCAACATTTTTCTGCATTATGTAGAAAAACTAAAAAAGTCGATTATTCTTACACTTCCTAGAGCTCAAAATTAAATCTGAGATAGCTAAGGGCTGGCATTACTGTATATTTACTAATCAATAATCCTTAAGCTTCATGGCACAGTTATGTTTGTCTACTCATATTAAAATTAGTGGTTGAAGGTAGAGTTGAGTGACCTTTGGAACTAGTTTCATATAAAAAAGTCCAACATTCTATGTTACATTTTTCTCTCAACTCAGAAAAATTTAACATTTATTTTTTCCATGACATACAAAATTCCTAATGTCCTTCTCCCCAAAGCATACTCGTATCATAATGAATGATATTTTTGTCTCTGTTACTGTAATAAAAGATGCAGAAATTTCTAAAATTGAGTTCTCAGCACTCAGCTCCCTCTTTTCCTTTCTTTTTTTTTTTTTTTCTCCCACATGCTCTATCACAATTCTTTGCAGAGGTTGAGGGTCAGATCACCCACTTGCTTCCAGGAGTCTTTTCTTTATGGATAAGCAAAATTTACACCCTGGAAGCTGAACAAAATTCACTGAGCTCTGATGACATCACAATGAATGTTTGCATTTAGGAGAGAGATAATAACCATGGGAGCTCATTCCTGAAGGAAGAATGGTTTCTAAATTACATTTTACAAAACAACATCCTAAAAGGGATTGCAATTTCATATTTTATTTAACCAGGTTACAATGTTTCAATTTATGCTCTAAAGAAAATATTCCCAATCAAGTTAAATTGTACAAAAATTAAGCATTTTGACTATTCTTTTCTGAAAAATAAAAATCAAGAGATTGGCTGGCAGAGATAAAGACATTTCCTGCAGTTGTTTCAGATTTTTCAGAAAGTTCAATTTTAGCTAGAAATTCATGCTGAGAGCAGATTACTCACCAACATTAGTTTAAGCATGTTGTAAAACTATCTTTATACCAGTGGTAACAATTTAGTCTATGATAAGCTTCTTTGAAATCCCTATCTAATGTCAATCAGCCAGGAGGATAAAATTTTCTATGGCAGATTTCCTTTCCTATAGCATTTTAATAATCTTAAGACATACACAGAGCAGATCCTTAATGGTTGGATTCACAAAAAGATGAAGTTTAGTTATGCAAAAGAATACTTGCTATTTATTTTGTAATCTTATATGTAAGACTACCAACTTGACTCTATCAGAATGAGGGTGAGGTATTTAGCTCTGTAACTCCTTGACTACCAGTCGTGATACCGACCTTCCACATTAATAGTACTGACTATCTCTCTTCCACCTTGGACAACACACATTGCATGTTTGTCGAAAAACTGCAGGACTGCACTGCAGCCGGTGCTGTGCCTGCTATCAGGGCCCATGCGAATTCTGAACTAGCAGACACGCTACTTCTGCCTCCCATACGGAAACCAAATCACTTTGTAAATGGTCATCCTCTGACTCCACCTCTACCTGCAGCAAGTTGCCAAGTGACTGCCTCATGGCCTCACTCACTGTGGAGCCCCTCACACGCTCACAGTTTGATGAATTGAGAGGTCTGCACGGATGGGAATGATCCTGCAAATTTTCTCAACCTGGGAGCCATCAGAAGCAGAACCCAAACCTGCTAGCAATTGCATCTAGAAGGTTTTTTTGCCAAAAAAATGTTACAAATCTAACCTCTAGATTCTACATGACTTTATCGAGTTAAAAAAAGAAAGCATTTGTCCTTCCAAAGCAGTTTCAATAGGACTGATATGCCTGATTGTATTAGTAAGGAAAGTGAAATTTGACCCTGTTATTCATTAGCTAGAGATCTTTTCAAGCACACTTATTTTCTTCTCTATTGTTTACTCATTTTCCTTACTCCAAAGTCAGTGCCAGAGGTGGCTGGTTCCTGTAATTGTGTGTGCCAGTACACAGGAGTAGATCTGTGAATATGTGTTTAATGGTTGAAGTGGTACATTTGTGTTGTAACTGCAGCCTTATTATTCAACAGAAAATAGTAAGTTTCTGCTTAAAATAGTTCAAATATTCACAGCATAAGCAATTTTGTAGGATGCCTAAAATATGCTTATACTGTATATAGTTGGAAGATTTCCTCTGCATAATCCCTGCAATTAGCAAGGACTCTGCTCTTCTTACAACATGAAGCTAAGAAATAAAGGAAAGAAACAAAACCATAGTCAATTTAGTTCTCAAGACAGAAGAAAAAAATTAAATGAGATAGAACTGAGTAAGGTTATTTTCATTTACTACAGCATTTTTAATTCATACTGTAATAATAGCAAGTGAAATTTTGCCTTGTACAGAAGAACAACCTGAGATCTAGACATTGGAATGACTTTCAGTCTACTGCTGCACTGAAAATACAGATACTATGGGCATCTAGACCTGGAAGAAGAAGTATAGCCTTTGATTCTATGTATTAAAAATTAACCAGTATTTGAAACACTTAAAACATTAACTTGGCAAGTAAACAGCCCCCTGCACAGTATTAAATTAACGTTTTAAATATGTGCATTCAGAAACTATTTTTTTCAGGATTTTTATTCAACCTTTACTATCAACAACACCTTGAGTTACCCAAGAACAGTACTATCGATTCTCAGTCCTTTCCTGACTATTATTATTTATAGGAATATTATTTCATATATAAGGGTGTGAGGAGATTTTTTGTTGTCAACATCTGGGTAACTAAGCAGGGAAATAAGCAAGCAGCAGAGATATTTTTAGCACAAAAATCACAGAATAAAAGCTGTGGTTGCAAAACCTTGTTTGATTTTCTAGTTAAAATTTAACATATAATTACAAAGAAGCATTTACAGTTTCTAAAATAAAGTAGGTTTCCAACGCTCTCAAGTCCACTTTTTTTTTTTTTTAAATTTTCATAGTTTGACTTACTGAAAGAACACAAAGTATCCACACCTTAATTTAGAATGAGATGTCTAATAACACCTCTTTATTCTTTGTTTTGCATATTAAGTTTGAGGCAGACAGACGTGCCTTTATCATCACCATTAATTCATTTGGCACTGAGTTGAGTAAAGATGACCGAGAGAAGCTGTATCCAACCTGTGGAAAACTGTATCCAGAAGGCTTACACCTGTTGGCCAACGCAGATGACTACGAGCAAGTGAAGTGTGTTGCAGAATACTATGCAGTATGTAAACTAATTTAATAAAACCAAAAGCCAAAACACAAGTACTTACATCTCTTGATGTCAGCAAAATTTTAAAGAGTATTCACACAAGTTAAAAGTATTTCTGAGAGAGAAAAAAATCAGCAAAGATACTAAAGTTCCCATCAAGATGTGTACGGAATCAAAGGTCTTTTTCATATGAAGATATAAGATATATTATTACCTTCATGCAATACAGAGATCCTCTTACAATGATGTTTAAATAAGACCAAACCACATCCTAATAAACAAAAGTCTTCCTGCTCCATTAACCCTCCCCAAATTGACTTTCACTTCACAGCTGCTGCCTCCAAGATTTTGGAGCATGGGCATGAGTCATTTTAAAGCGAGCTGGCCAAACACTTAACATTGTGCAAAGCTGATTTATTGCTAGTGTACCATAAAAATTCCCTTCTGAAAAGTTTTCTCCAAGTTATTGACTCAAAGAAGTAGATGAAGTTGTTAATATTGATGCAAATAGTACTGTTACTAAAGATTTATCAACCTGCAATACTTGAACTATGAATTAACTGTTGTACTCTGCCTATCTACAATATTTGTGCTACCCCCAAGTAGGTACACAAAACAAAATGTTGTCTGGTCAACTGCTTCTTTCCATAAAACCCCCACAAAGCTGGAGCTGTACATCTGATCTTGTGCATAAGCAGAGCGTTTCGATCATGAGTTACCATGCCAATTTGGTACAAAACAAGACTATTCATGTCATGGTGGGATAATTAGATGAACTTGGAAACCATTGTAGTAGACTTCTACTGCACTCCTACTTTACTGGAACAAAAAAACAAACACAGAGAGAAGGAAATTATGCAGAAATGTAACACGTAAGAAATCAAGCCAAATCTATCTGCACAGGATGTTCCAGGGTGCCAGATCAGACTAATGGATTTGGGGACAATATTAATGCAGGTAAAGTAAATCCAGCTGACTACTGGAAATAAAATGAGCAGCCACGTGAGGATCAGAGTTCATCATTTTGGCTCCATTTACAGCTCTGGCTATTTGTACAATTTGTACAAGAAGTTCAGCGCTCTCTATCTGAAGGAGTGAAAGGTCATGTGTCATACTACAATAAGTCTCTTTCAGTGCCTTCAGTAAATTACTTTAAATTGTGGGAAATTACAGTAAGAAATACAAGAACAAATGTGAATTTCTTTATTTTGCTGACTATATGCTTTCAACTTTTGATTTATGAAGAACTGTAATCTATACATGAGTTCTTCTATACAGAAAGATTACTTAACATAGATTAATTCATAAAGTAATGTAAGGTATCTGCGCTGCACAGAACGCAAAAGTACCTTATTTCCATGGAGTGTTTGTCTATGCTTTTAGGAATACAAGGCTGTGTTTGAAGGTGTAGGGAGTGGCAGTGGAGAAAAGACACTGGAAGATGCATTTTTTGAACATGAGGTAAGAGCTTCTAACGTTAAAATAACAAAATGAAAGTTACCCACATGGAATAATATTTAAAACAGAAATGAGGTACTAGGCTTTTGATTCTACTATACTGCATCATTCAGCTTTGTATTCAAGAATATGGATTTTCTATGGTTGTCAACATATGGCTGAGTCAAAATAGAAGGATTTACCTTTTTAAATAAAATTAATCCTAGGACATTCTTCTGAAGACTAGTTATAGGGTTGTCAAACTTGAGAGCCTATCCAAAAGCCAACTCATATTATCCACTTAATGAAACTTCTTTTCAGTGGTCTGCTGAAGAAGGTATTTCACCACTGTCCTTTATTTTCTGTGATGTTGCTGTAGTCTATTTCCAAAATTAATCCACAGATGACATTCCAATTTCACTTATACTCAAGAGACTGCTAAATATAGTCACGGTTGTAAAGATACATAGACATCCTGATCAGAGAAGATACCAAAAAAAATCACATTTGCTTTCTTTGATATTTTATCATAACTTGTGTTTCCTCTTTTCTACAGGTAAAGATGAATGTGCTTGCATTCAACAACCAGTTTCATTTTGGAGTATTTTATGCCTATGTGAAGTTAAAGGAACAAGAATGCAGGAATATTGTATGGATTGCTGAATGTATTTCTCAGAGACACAGAACCAAAATTAACAACTACATTCCAATTTTCTAAATCTGAGAATTTATAATGCCTGAAAAGATGTATAATTTCTTAGAATGTAGAGAAAAATCTTTTTTCAAAATTTAGTTCTTACCAGATGCTTTAAATTGTATTAATGAGCCTCATTATATATACCAGCGTAAGAAAAAATGTCTTGTAATTAGAGATATGAGTACTTCATTAGGAAATATTCCTGGTAATATTCATAGTTTTGTTGGTAGATTTGTTCCTCACTCTTCTATTTTAATTTAATTGATCAATAAAAACTTCCTGCAAGGTCTTACACACATTCTTTCTCTTTTGTGGAAGCAAGCTTTGTATTAATGACATTTGAAAAGCTCTTATTTTTTAATTAACAGTTTATTTTTTAATTAATGGTTTATTTTTTACTTAATGGTTTTCTCAAAGGGCCAATTAAACCACTACTATCTCACACTTAAGGTCTTTTTCATGGCATGCAAGATTGTATGAAGGAGTTAATACACAAATAAGAGAGAAAGTCTGAGATTTCCCTTAACAAATCTCAAGAGGGAGCTTCTTCACCCTATCTAGTTGTAACACCTCTCTGCAACTAAATGTAAATCACAGAATCACAGAATATGCCAAGCTGGAAGGGACCCACATGGATCATGAAGGCCAACTCTTAGCCCTGCACAGGACCATAAGTAATTCCAGTTTTTATTATTTAATTTTTATTTAATAAATTAATAAATTTTTATTTATTCCTTTATGGTCAAATGAGGAGCACTGTAAGTGTCAAACAATGGGCCTCTGATCTACTCCACAGCAATACAAATATCTCCTCCCAGCACACCAAACACACTGTCTTTATGTATGCTCAGGGGAAGATTACAAAACATGAATGAAAATACCAACCAAATCTGTATCGGTTTTACATCAGACACAAACAACTCCAGCTCTGAGCTATTTGAGGACCTGGCTAAGATCAGTAACTAAAAATAGAGGGAACAGTTGAAGCCAGATTGTAGCAGGACAAGATTAATTCTGCTGAAGAAAAAGGAAAGATTTTGAAAGCTGTATCAACATTTTGCCTTCCTATTTCATTCAAAGAATTTGCCCTTTTATCTTTGAAATAGGCCCTACCTTGACTTTCTGCATGACTCCTCAGTTTCAAGCTGCACAACAGCAAATTTCAGTCTTCAGCTGACTGTTCCTCCAGTAATACGACACAGAAATACAATCCATTTCCTGCTGAGTAGACAGAAAAATAAAATGTATCTGATGTCAACACCTCAGACTTATGGAAAACATTTAGGTATCCTGGTTTTAAGAACTGAGATATAATATGGCTCTCTATAATATGTACATGCAAACATGCATTCATACATAAAAATTAGAAAACTTTGTTGTTTTTTTATAGCTAAAACCACACTTCTTAAATGGTAAATGTCATCAAAGGGTTATATCCCAGAACACTGCATACTCATTTAATGCAAAATTGAGAAGTTTTTACTATTTGCTGCATTGTGAATATCAGAGTATACCTTACATAATTACTTAAAAAATATGTTCATAGTTTCCTTTAGAAGAAATTTAGTAGGAATTTAGAAAATTTAACTAAAAATTAAAAAAGGAACAGAAGATTTGTGGAATGCAGTTTTATTTTGGTGTGTGTAGTTGCTTCCTTGCAACGCTTTTATGTTAGACTACTTAATTCGCATTTCCAAGTCTAATCTGTGGCCAATGTTTTCCAGTTCACACCCATATGACAAACTGCATCATAAACTTTCAAAAACAGCAATGGAGAAAGAAAGAGAACTATATTGTCACAAATTTTCAGATTTTTTCTATATTTTTTAGTAATTGTATTTAAAAATTGTTGGGAGCAGAAGAATAACAAAGTCAGCTGGTCTGTGACAGAAACTGATTTAAAACAATCCAGCACAGTGCATGAATACTTTTTCTGTACTGATAAATCAAGCCTCCTTACTTGAACAAAACAAATCAGCTGGCTTCCTGCCAAGAATTTTCTGAAGTGATTTGAAGGGGAAAGAATCTGTTCTCCACCCTAAATCATTCTGTGCCAGGGAAGATATGCAGCTGCTATTGCTACAGTCTTGATACTGTTGGCTCAGAAAGAAATGAGCAGGAATTGCAGCTTACATGACTGTGTTGTCAGCAGAACTGGTCTTTATATTATGGAAAGGACAGCATCAGTGTTGACTGATGCTTTTTTCAAAACAAATTTCTACATATTTGTTAAATGAGGACAGGAGATACTAGGCCTTAATTGTAACCAATTTAAGGTTAAGCAAGTTAAGACTAGAAACTTATAAGTCTTCAAGCCCCTAGCTTTTTCTATAATTAATACAATTTATACTATTCCCTTGTTAGTCTCTCTCTCTCTCTATATATACATATATATGTGCATATATATGTATATATAAAGGCCATATATCATCTCTAACAAAGGTCTTATAGTGGAAGTCCAGATCACAGAATCACTATCACAAGCATCATTAACTCCTTAATGATAATGTCAACTTGTAAGATAGGGGAGCATGAGGCAACGAGCTACTTTTCTTGTTCTTCCTTTTACCTCTTAAACAATAGGAACTCATGTTCACACTCTTTAATGGCTAAGCTAACCCAGATAAATTTGTTCAGTATGATTGTGTTGACTATGCCCCTTATCCTGTGTGTTCAATGAGAGATGGAGAGTAGGACCAGGAATGAGCTTCTGGTGAGCTCTCAGAGCTGTGAATCTTTCTTTCCCATCATTGGCTGTATCTCAGGCTTGATGTGCTTGCCATCTGCTCACAAAGAGCTGAGCAGCACAGAGCTGTGGATGGACCGGGCTGCAGTGTTTGAAGCACTTCCCATGCCCGATCTCTCCTTCCTGCACAAATTACTGCATTAGGTGTCTGTGTTAAAAATTGAAGATTTATAGAATTAATCATATTAGAGTGTGCTCCTAAGACTAGCTCTGGGCTCACAGTCATTGAAAATAGTAGACTCTCTTATTCTTGTTCTATCAATTCCAGCATGACTTTCAGGAAACAAAAAGAATAAGCCAGTACCACACGTGGTTTATTCTGTACATTTATGGATATTAAAGAAGCTAATATTATATAACTTAGATTTCTTTCACACTTCACAATAGGATACCTTCTGGTTTTACTAAGTCTGCCTAAGTTAGAGTATATTTAACTTTTCAATAACTACTTTACAACTAAACAGCAGATCCAAAGTGTATGAATGGAGTGATAGCTGGCTAGTATTTGGATTTGCATCAGATTTATAAAGCTGTTAGGATGAATATAACTATAATAGTTTAAAAAGAAATAAGACTCCGATGACATGCTGGACGACTAAACTAATTTACCAAAGAGTCTGGAGAATTAATTTAAGATAAATCACAGAAAAAAAAATTGATAAATGGCAATAATATCTACCAGGCAGTTAAAACAATTTACATGACACAAAAAATCTTCTCAAATAAACAAAAAATCCTTCAATGTATCGGGATACCTCCTAAATGACAAAGAGAAAACAAGAAATGTGATTCAGGAAATAGCAAGACAAACCTCTCAAAGAACCCAGGGAAAAAAAAAATTATATAAATGATACACAGTGAGAAACACTTGACTATTTGGAATCCATTTTACTGGGATTTTCAATTAAAAAAGAATTCCAACCCTCATAACTCCTCTGGCACTGTTAATGCAAACATTCCAGATGTTGAACACAGTCATTGACAATCCCATCGTAGTGTAGATAGGGAGAGCCAGAAAATGAACACTCTCATTTCTATTAGTTTGGAGCTACTCTGCAAGTAAAAAGAAGAAAAACTAATTTCTCTGGAAGTATGCAACTGATAACTGAAATAAATATAAGCCACAATCCTACTGGCAGGTGTGAGTTCTGAGTCTCTTGGAAGATAAAGTCCCGAGGCATTAATCTTAAAAATTACTAAAAAACCCAGTCTTGTAAGGAGGTGATTATCATAAAATGTATGTTTAACTTTTTTTTTCCCCTCTGTCTTTGCAATTATTATCTGCCGTCAAATGACATATACAGGAGTGGCTCCCACCCTTGGTCATGGTGGAATCTGTTGTCACCAGCATTTTTAAAAGCTTGCTGAAATCCTATTCTGCTGTCTTAAAAATGACATGTAGAAGTGCAGTTTAAGAGGAAAATAGCATAAAATGCAGTAAAAGATATTTCTTACCTAGAAAATAATAACAAGGGGAAAATAATTGTTATGATTTTGAAATGGAAGAAAATGGTCATTTCCACATAAAGAGGCTGGAGCCAGGCTTTTAGTGGTGCCAAGCAATAGGACAAGAGGCAATGGGCAGAAACTGATGCACAGGAAGTTCCACTTGAATATGGGGAAAAACTTCTTTACTGTGCAGGTGACCTTGCACTGGAACAGGTTGCCCAGAGAGGCTGTGGGGTCTCCCTCTCTGGAGACAATCCTGTGCTCTAGGGTGACCCTACTTGAGCAGGGAGGTTGGACCACATGATCCACTGTGGTCCCTTCCAACCTTACCCATTCTGTGATTCTATGACAACTTTGTCATACATGCCCCTTTTCACACTCAGCCCAAGTTGCTATATGTTCATCTCTGCCAGTTTCAGGACAGCCAATGAAATCCCCGTTGAGTTGTGTCATGTAGACAGAGGGAACTCAACAGTGTTTTTAAGCATTACTTACCAAAAATCTATTCTGTGGAAGTTCATTGCATATTCTAACTTGCTATTTATAACATGCAACTCAGACTGACTTTGAAAAGGAACAGGTAGAAGCTGCAAGGTCCTTGATAAGATAATGGTCATATTTTCTTGTTTTCCAATCTAGAAAAATTAAACATTCTTATCTAAATAATATTATATTGGAAGTGTATATTCTCTTTTTCCTTTGTGTTGTATTGCACTCTTAAACTTCTCTTTTATTATATGCATACGCATTTACCCACACACATGCACACACACATGCATCAACTACAAAATTTTCTAATGCGTCACGCATCAGCTGGAAATTGAGAGAGAGACCAGTTGGTAAACCAGTCTAGAACAAATTAAAAATTCTTTCTTCACAACACTCTTTTTTTTTCTGAGTGACAATTTAAAGAACAATTAAAAAATTTGAAAGATTTGTAATAAATTCATGAAAGTCAAATAAAGCAGAGTAAACTCTTTTTGCATTTTCAACTGAATTGATTTAAGTAATTTTCTTCATACCACACAGCACAAGAGGCAAATGAGAGCATTTAAATAATTTCAGGCCTGATGTAAGTTCATAAAAATTCTTTATACCTATAGCAATATTTCAGTCAAATTCATCTGAGCCCTACACCAGTGTTGTTTATAACCTCTGACTATTAGCCAAAAAAATCCCAGTCAAGCTTCAGTATGGCAGAGTGTGAGGACAAAAGTTGTCCCTTATCTGGAAAAAAAACAAGAAAAAAAGAGAAGGAGATTGCATATGCTCTTTCCTTAGTAGGGAAATTTTAAAAATTCAAAAGGTTGAAATTACGCTTTTAAAAATCTCCCCCCACAAACAGCCCTTTGACAGAAATGGCTGTGTATTTTAGCAAAAATCAGGAGTGAACCATCATGACTGTTACAAAACCAGAGTGTTTTATCTATCATCTGTTACATGAAGAGGGAGTACTAACACTGTTAGAAATGTGCAGAAGCCAAAGGAGTCAAAATAAAACAGTTTATTTATAGCAAATATTATGACTTTCATAGACTTATGAAACCCACAAACAAATTCCAAATTACTCTAAACAATATGTTATAAAATCGTTTTATGGCATAAAAAAAAAAAATCCCCAAAAAACAAATAACAAAGGACTTAAGAACAGCATATAAATACATACAGCAAAAGCCACTGTACGTAATAGTCCACTAATCTGCTGTCATGAGAAAAAATTACAATGCTCCTACTGAAATCAGTTGGAGCAGATTAGAACCTCCAGGGTGAGTAAATGGCTGTGTTCGTGTGAGCTGTACATGCCAGGTTTATGTGAAAAACCCGATCTTGTCCTTAGAGCTGCCCAGTGTGGCAGACTGCTGCACAGTGTCCTGCAGCAGCCGGGATGCTCAGAGAACTACTGTGCCAGGTAGATAACCAGCATGGTCACCGTGCCCAGCACAGGTCACAACGCACTGAGCAGCTGACTGAAAAAGATAACATTTTCTTAGAACACTTAGATGAATTCCTGTTGATGACTTCTCATTGGCAGCAGACAGTAATTAAGTTCTGCCAATACTATTTTCATCATTTCCCTCTCTGGTCTTCATGACCTACAATTAGAGCACTTCTGATTAGATTCAGAGGTTTGTCCATCTGACTAATTAAACAGACCTCTTTAATTTAATATGTTGTGATCCAGCTGCATGAACTCTCCTCATTTTGCTCAATGTAAACATGGAGAAACCAAAGAGGGAAAGCCACCAAAAGCAGGGAAAGCAACTGCTTTTAAAACATGCTACTAAAAGTGCTTGCATAAAATCATGTCATGACTTCCATATCAAAATCTTATTTCTGTCATTCCAATGCAAAGAGTTTGTCATTTAAAGGTGAGAGCTTTAATATTTTTCTCTTAAAACCAGCAGTAACAATGACACCAAGGCTGTCACTCTAAATGTAATCATAGCAGTCTAGCTTTTTTCTTTTATGGTTTTTAGATCAATCCTTACTGTTGAATCATGACAAATTATATAGCTTGTAGTTTCATCCCTGAGGATTTTTATCCTTACCAAAGCACAAGCCAAGTCTTGCATTAAAACAAACCCTTGCCAAAAGTATTAACTCATGAATTAAAATTCCAATCAGTCCTACTCATTCTAATCACATGTGCACTACATGCTATTTTATCTAAGTGTCCTCAAAATTCAATGTTTCATTGCACAAGGCTTCAAGAGGTTTGGGCCAGACCTTGAACAAACATTCCATCTAGATGTACAGTCTTATTCTTGAAGTGGGCAGCGCTACATTTCTTGGAAGTAACTAAAAAGAAAAAAAAAAAAAAGGTTACTAAACCAGATCACAACCTCAACTGGATTTGAGACCTAGCAGGAAAACAGCATAGTGAACAGGACATCAAGAAACTAGAAAGTCCTTTCTTTTAAGTATTACCTATGATGCAAGTTGCTGTATTCCATCTCCACTGGAACAACCTTATAGGTGGCATATGCGTTTTCAGGAGTGGGATATTTAATTATCTGCTCACTTCTTAAGGAACTACATACAAGATTAATCTAAGTCCCTTTAGTGATAGCCAGGACATTCAATTTCAAAAGAAAATCACTGCTATGAGAAGTTCCATATTGTTCTTAAATATCACCCAATGAATGGTATCAGACATTATTTGCTCCTACAGGAGACTTAAACAGTACACACAATCTGGCAAACTATGTTTCTATGGCAGTGCAGGCAGTGAATTGCTATTTTATGAGAAATAACAGACCATTTTTTTTAATGGCAGCTCAGGACAATACAACCTTTTCATTTTTGGGTGTGAAATACAGAGATATGGTTTAATATCCTGAAGTATTTTTTAAAAAAACACTAATACTGAAGAGTTTACTGCAGTTAGTTGTAACTATGGCTGTCCACTCTGGAAAGGGTGGAAACAGGAGTTTAAAGTAGCAACAACAACAACCATGAAGGTACAGGATCCATGCACATGCAACCTTAATTAGCATTACCTTAATCATGGTTAGGTTAGTTTTAGCCAGCTGCTGCTTTTGTTCAAATGCTGAGATTGATTACATGGGGAGAGTGTACCATCCGAGTAAAATGATAGAGGACAAAGTCAATCCAGCTCTCTGTCTTTTAACAGGTTTAAAGTACTGCAACATTTTTTCTTCTACTTAGCTTTGAGCTCTTAGGGAATAAAAATTGTAATCCAGTTCCACGTGAGTAATGAGCCTCTGAAATGCTTCAGACAAAGCATATTTACCAAAAACTACTTACCTGTATTCAAATGACGTGACAGCAGTTAGAACATAGATGCTTTCAAGTATGTCCTACTCTTTGATTTCACTTGGAAAATGGGTGAAGTAAGTAAGTATGTAGGTATGTCTTAATTTGCATTACAAGGCCTATAGGTCTTAATCAAGATAATGAGTCCCTTCACCCACCATCAGAGCACACAAACTAAGAGCTAAACACTGCCAGGTACACGACCACTTCATAGGGTGCCAAATCACTAACATGTACTGTCTGGACAGCTTAAGCAAATCAAAATGAATCCTGTATTCAGCTGAGCAAAGAGACCTATATCGATGGTCAACAGCAAATGTTGATGCTCAGAGCACAGCTATACTGCTCAGGAGAATAAGGGGACTGTCCCATTCTGGAACAGGAGACTGCTCCTAGGTGTAGATGCCAACAACTACATTAACTTATCAATTAAATCCCTCAGCAGAGAGATCTTGGGATTATTCTTTGCTGCCAGAACCATTTATTTATCTATAGCCTACAGCGAAAGAGCTGAAACAGTTTTGGCTGGCTGCTGAACAACCCAAGCTCAATGAAATGTCCTAACCAGCACAATTTAAAGGCATGAACTTGCAAGCCTGAAACACTGAAAAACAGATGGAAGTGAGCATTGAAACCAATGAATTTTAGGTCTCTAGACTTCTTGCAGATGTACAGAGTGACTCTGCATGACAGGAAACAACTTGGAGTTGCACCAGTTCCTGCTCCTAAGTGTGTTTAAGCAAGACTTAGTCACTAACTTGTTCAGACTGAGACAATGCCAGGCAAAAGACAGTCGAAACCCCACAAACCAACTGGAAAATTTTGAAATCAAATCACAGGTCAATTTAGACATTTTGAAGAGTCAGAGGCTGAAGGAGGCTTGCTTGGAGCAATTTTAGATTCAAAAGCTCCAAGCATGACAGAGTTATGTTTTCAGTGCCAAAGTCCTAATTGGTTTAAGCCCTATAAACAAAACAGAGTGGAAAAATATTAACACATTAGTGCTGGCAGATCAAAGAACAGAGTGATTTCCCAAGGCCACTTTGGCAAGAGACAAGAACTGAGCGCACATTTCTCAAGTCTTAGCCCAGCATTTCCATCATAAGGTTCTTTTAAAAAGACTTATTTCCCAGTTAATCTTACCAATAATGCATAGTTCACCCCCCTAGGAGTAGGTCAAACTATCATTAAAGATAACTATCCTGAACAGACTCTGTTTTCTCTTTCATTGTGCTAAACTACCTAAACAAAATAAGTCTCTCCTTCGAGATCACATTTTCTAGATGTCTGATAAAATCTGTTTGTTTGCTCTGGACTCTTTCCAATTAGTACACATCTTCTGAAGTGCACCAATTAAGATTAGTTTTGGGCACAGCACCAGGCACATTAATGAGAGTGATGATTATTAAAAACTCTCTCAAAACATTTCAGTTTGTGCACTTAAAAAGTACACAATATAAGCAGAAAGAAAAATAAATAAAACCTTTTGGAAATTTAAGTCTCCCAGAAGAGTTCCATCACTTACTAAAGGACGCTTATAAACAAGGTCAGATTATTACTCGGAGAGTATTTGAAGTCACAGAAAGAACAAATAACTGACATGTTCTGGCAAAGTCACAGAGCATCCAGAATGGGGACAATGATCTAATTCCACTGAAAGAAAAACAGTTAGACAGCCTGTCTCTACAGAATTAGAAATTCAGAAATATATAGACCAATACCAAGACCTGTCATAACCCTGAAAAATTACATGACCTAATCTAATAGTTCTGTGATACCAGTTCCAAACTCTCTAACTTTATAGCAATTTTGGATGAAGAAAACCTATCTCAAATAAAGTGTCTGAATCTGAGGAAAAAAAGTTGCTTTTCAGGAGGAATCTGCTACCAAATAAAAAGTTAATAATGGTTGCAATAGGATGATTTTTACAAGATAAGGAATAGTGCAGATCAAGTCATATTTCATCCAAATGTGCTTGGGCAGTCTGCCCTTGGTTAAGAGAAATGATGCTCACACTCAGCTCGGTGGTTTCTCTACCTGTAACACAGTAATTTATGAATCTTAACAGTAATTTATGAATCCTCACATAACCAGTATCAAAATTTAAGAGAAATAATCTATCAGTTCCCTGTTACAAATAGTTAGACCAACTTAATACAAGTTTAGACAGTTTAAAATGGTCATGTATATGTATATACATTCACGGTGTATGATATAGTTTCACTCCTGCCCTGAAGTCAGGACAGGGTCTAATAATCCTAAGATAAGAAAATATGCAATAGTGAAGGACTCCTATCTCAGAAAGAAGGCAGTACAGTAATAAAGTTATTGTTAAGCTGAACAAACCCTTGTTCTTTGACAAAAAAACCCTTCTGTCAAGATGAAACTTAAGTTGTGAAGCAAAACCCAAACCACTTTTTGTCTACCTAAAACAATAGCAAAGGCTGTTAACCTCCTTCCTATATAAGATATTCAGATATTTATGACCTATAAAAAGACACGAATTATCATTATCAATAATAACAAACACAACTGGACTTGCTTTTTGCCACACTAATACAGTAATTTGTTCCCCACTTTCTTTCAGGCTGCAAGCCACATGAAATTAATTAATTACCTGCTTCTAAGCTGTAAGTGGAAAAATTAAATTATCATATTTTATACCTTTTCTGTCTTAAAGAGAGCATTGAGCACAAGTAAACTTAGAAATGTATGTAACCCAAGGAAGGTATAATAATTGATGTATTTAAACTCAACTAATCTCTCTGGCTTTTGGAAGCCCCCCTGACTTTTGAAAGCTAGAGGCTCAGGAATTATACCACCTTGTCAAAGAGAACTACATTAGTGATAGGAAGAGTCCTCTGGAAAAAGCAGAGAAGGAAAACAAAAAATGAGAATAAACTGATTTTGTATCAAAAGCAAAATTAAAAAGAAAAACAAACAACAAACCAAAAAACAACACTATTGCTGCATATCTTGATAATTCCTTATAAAAATCTTCATAAAATTGTCAATATTTCATGCCACCAAGTGGACTACATACATGAGAGAAATCAGAACCAGTCAGTGTACTGGGCAGGTCTGTCAGTTCTTTTCCTCAGTATGTGAATTACTCAGTGGAAAAAATCCCCAAACAGTGACTTTGCCTAATCCATGTTCCACTTGTTCTACAATCTCCTAACAGTGATTTTCAGAAGCTGGTGGTTTGTTTATTGTTTGTTTTGATTTGGTGGGGTTTTTTTTGTTTTTTTTTTTTTTTTGTTTTGGGTTTTTTTTAGGTTTTTTTTTTTTTTTTTTTTTAGTTACAAGATAAAAACAATAACAACAATTTTGGAATTGTACATGGCAGCTTTTGCATTAAACCATGCAGAAGAACAATGTATTAAACTCACACAGACCTTCTAGTCCAGCTGCACAGGAAAAGAGCCCTTTCATAACCAAAATACTGACAATGCTAAAGACCAGAAGACATTTTAATAACTGACCATCATGGGACAAAGAGTCAACTCCACTATCTAATGATTAAAAAATTAAGCTGCTTCACAAAGATCGTTTGACTCGAGTCTTCTGATTTGAGCCTGTCCAGCTTTGTCAGTTATGTTTGTTGCAATAAAAAAAAAGGTACATAGGTTGCAGCTCAGTTTTGTTATCAATTACTTATTTGTAGGTGTTTCAGTATATTAAAAATGACAGTGAAACATTAGAATCTCTTGATATATATGAAAAAAAAAATTACACTAGACCTGTATATTCAAGTTTTGCCTTTAAAAAGAAAATGCCTTCTCATCTCCATTAGAATGTAATTCAGATTGACTGAAAATGCAATTACAATATCTTAGCTGTTGTCCCAGTCTTGTATTTGCTGTTTGGCCACTGTCAGTGCAGCAGGCACAGTTGATGAAAAAATAAAAGCAATACCTTGGAAACAGCAAAGGCTAAATATGTGGATCACTCTCACACATAACATTTTAGGAAAGAAATCTAGTTCAATTGCTATCAAGAGGCTAATGTAACTGAAAAAGTATGGATTTCCATAGCTTTACAGAAAACCCAAACAACAACTCGCTTGCTCTGAGGTAACTATTTCAGAATAACTCTGGATTATTTTTGCCTTAAAGGGATATTACTTTTGCAGAAATATACACAATTTCTTCTGCTTTTCTTACCATTTCCCATGCAATTAATGACTGATCTTGAACCTTCAGGGGTGTATAAAATCACTCAGATCCCAGGTGAGTTACCATTAAAAAAAATTCGTATCCAAAATGAGTTCTCACTTTGTTGTTATATAGATATTTTATCCCTCCTGTTTCATTGAGTTCCACTTCTGTTAACTTCTAATTTTCTTTGTATTTTCTTTCATAAAGTAAATAAGAAAATAAAATTGTATGCCAAGAGAAATCAACAAAATTGGTCTGTGACTTCTCTCATTATAGCAAGACTAGCATGCTCCTTAACAAATTTAATGTGATATATCTTGGGAAAGAGGGGAGAAAATAAAATTCTTATTTTTGAGAAATGCAGGTTAACTCTCTCCTCATAAATGTAGCCTTTACTTTAATTCATAATAACATTTTTATCATTAGGGAACTTGGTCTTGCTAACCAACACACTTACTGTAGATATTCAAAATAAGTTAGAATGTTTCAGCATTTTCAAATAAATTGTTATTTTACCAGAAGTGAATATCAAGACACTTCACTGGATATTGCTGGAAACTAATTTTTTTAACATTGTGCTGACATAGAGTAATCAACTGTGTGAAAAGAGATACATCAGTCAATATACCTTTTTTTCCTAGTAATTTTTTTTGAACAGGGATGAAAATGAGTCATGAGGGTTACAAAATTTTTATGTTTTTGTAGGTAAAACTTTTGTTAAATTTAACAAATTCCATGCAAATACGACTCCATCTGGTTAATCATTCCTTCATGAATACCAAAGCAGTATTTGTCTTTAAATTCTAGAGAGGAAAAAAAACATACTTGAGAAAGAACTATGCTGGTGCATATTTAATTGTTGTATTTTATATATTGTTTCTCCCTCAGAAATAGTTAGAATTGTTAGAAGGAATAATCATGACAATGATAATGATGATGATAATAATAATAATAACAAAATATTTAATAATACATTAATTTTCTAATTTCTGTTATTCAAAACAATCTATCTTCCATCACCTTTCTCCTGTCAACCCTGCTTTCATTTTTCTCCCACCTACAATCCAGTGAATATAAGAAAGCTGATGGGTAGTACTATTTTCTGAAAATAGGAGCCATCCCTGAGGCCATATTTGTAAAGGAGAACTTTTGTGCACAATATCTCACATCAGTTCTGTATCCACTCAGTACTTGGTAGAGAGCCAAAGGAGATGCTTACAGTTCATACACAGAGATATGCAAGGTAGGACTCACCCTTTAAAAACACAACTAATCTATCTGAGGATACCTCTCACATATATCTTCCACGTACCTTTTCATATCATAGAATCATAGAATTAACTGGGTTGGAAGAGACCTCCAAGCTCATCAAGTCCAACCCTTGATCCAACCCCACTGTGGTTACTAGTTCCTGGCACTCAGTGCCATGTCCAGCCTCACCTTAAAAACCTCCAGGGATGGTGAATCCACCACCTCTCTGGGCAGGCCATTCCAATGCCTGATCACTCCCTCTGTAAAGAACTTCTTTCTGATATCTAACCTAAACCTCCCCTGGCACAGCTTAAGGCCATGCCCTCTTGTCCTGCTGCTGATTGCCTGGGAGTAGAGACCAATCCCCACCTGGCTACAACCTCCTTTCAGATAGTTGTAGAGAGCAATGAGGTCACCCCTGAGCCTTCTCTTCTCCAGGCTAAACAACCCCAGCTCCCTCAGCCTCTCCTCATAGGGCTTGTGCTCAAGTCCCTTCACCAGCCTCGTTGCTCTTCTCTGCACCTGCTCCAGCACCTCAATATCCCTCCTGAACTGAGGGGCCCAGAACTGGACACAGCACTCCAGGTGTGGCCTCACCAGTGCTGAGTACAGGGGTAGAATCACCTCCCTGTTCCTGCTGGCCACACTGTTCCTGATCCAGGCCAGGATGCCATTGGCCTTCTTGGCCACCTGGGCACACCGCTGGCTCATGTTCAGCTTCCTGTCGATCAGTATCCCCAGATTCCTTTCTGCCTGGCTGCTCTCCAGCAGGAATCTCTGCACTTGAAAATTCATAACTAAGCCTCCTCTTCAAGGTCTTACATCATGTAGAGAAAGAGCTACGGGAAACCCAGTGTTTTTTAAACTAAAATCCATGGGCTTTCACTTGCGACAGAACCTCACTTCCCTCCACTATACCTCAAACAGCTGAGACTATAGCAGGGAATATTGACTTAGACTTAATTGCGTTACTTGTGATATTGCCAATATTTTAGTGACTGTGTCACAAACTGGTCCACCAAAGCAACAGGTGTCATCTGCAGAAGACAAGAGTGCGCAAACTCAGCTCTGTTTGAAATTTGTCTTTTGTCATTCCATAACATCTATGCTAAAAATTTTACACATTAAATTGAATATGCAGAATATGGAAGTAAAAGTGTAATGCATTTTTAAATGCTTTTAAAGAGCAGCAGTACACTGATTTTTACAGTAAACATGCAAATGTTATTCTGTATTAATATTTAATTCGTTAAAATACTCCTGAAGAAGTAATAAGAAGAATGAGGTTTTAAAAACAAGATTTTAAATAGGAAATTACATATACATAAGTATAAATTTTAAATCCTATTTTAAAATGCACAGCATGCACAAATTGCTAGTGAAATTTTAATAAAAATCTGGGGACAATGTGTCATAGTTGCATCAAAACAGAGAATAATAAGAAAATCAAAAGTGGCAAAGTTAAACATTCTCTAATCTATTCCTATTAACAGTTGAAATAGTCATGAAAGGAACCGTTCACCAAGATTACTATGTTCTACCAAGGATGTGTGTTGTCTTAAAATTTAAATGTATTTAACTAAATTAAACATTGGACTTATTCATAAAGAAACAAAGAGTACTATGCTGTAAATACTTGACCAAAAAAGACTTTCCAAAGTTGTTAAAACACATGCATGTATTTATAAGTCTGATTTATTTAGTGATATACATACAGTACCATGGTCTAATTCTTATGTCCAATTGAGGAAAAGAAGAGGGGTTTTCAGAGACAAAAGAAGTTCTAGGACTTGAGGAAAAAAAAAGGCCTGCAGGTGGGAATCCAAGAAAAGTCAGAGAGGCAGGTCAGGGGAAAGATGAGGTTCAAGTCATGGAGATAGTTCTGCTCAGAAATGCAATAAGCACATGATTAAAGGAAGAAAGAGTTCTCAGCTCTTAAATAAGAATGAACATTCTAAGAACCACTGTAAGGTTAAAAGAAAAATATGTGGTTAAGTCTCAGAATATATCAAGTTGAAGATTTAAATTTCTTACTTTTACTGATTAATGCTCAGAGATGGATCAAGAAAAGACAAGAGTAATTTGCAGCTCAAACTAATGGCTGACTCTGGTTCACTTAGGTCATGCTCTGACAAAGGATGAACAGAAATTACTTGACCACTTTCGCTACCTAAATAGGACAATAAAGGAAAAAGGACATATGGTCCTTACAACAACCAAAACCTTGATTCTCTGACTGTGGTCTCTAGACAGCAACATTTCTCAACCTTTTCAACTGAAGGAACTCATAACCTCTGGAAGCAAAACAGGGACCATCTTGTGCATACTGTGCCGAAGCAGTCCCAAAGGCCTTCTTTTAGAGGCTAGAAAAAAAAAAAAAAAAGGTAAAAAATTTAACCCAATTTTTATTCTCCTCTTCCATTTTGCTCATATATATGGGAAAATATGGCTGTGCAGGAATGTCTGGTTTTGACTTGCTTTTTGAGCTCCCTTTTGATATTTTATTGACCGTCAATTACCCACAGACTATGGGCTGCATAGCATTGTTTTAGGTAGTGCTGCAATTAAATCACACCGCTCAGTGAGTACTGGAACTAATGAAGCTTGGTCTCTTAAAGATTTGTTATTCATGGTTGATTGACTTTGGTGCCTAAGAATGCAAACTCCAACTGAAGCCTTCTCTTATGGCAGGCATTTATAAGGGCTGCCTGGTTTATTGTTTACTCTTTCCCTGCTCCCCATTCTCCAGTGGTTAACAGTGTGCAATTTAATGATGTAGCTTTTTCTTTGTCTGTAGTCTTTCCAGAGGACATTTACAGAAGCTTTCTTCTATACTCTGCCATCTATTTCCCCAAAGAAAAAGAATTTATCAGATTTGTAAGACATGTTTGAAGTTGGCCACTTAACTCAAAAAAGTTATTATGGAGATGTAAGGGTACACAGACTAGGTAAACATGCATCTTGCTTCCATGGGAAGTGAGGATAAAATAACTTGCCGTACTCTGATTTTCTTTTCCAAAACTCATTGCCTATTTATTGATGAGAAAAAATACAAAATATTGCTACAGGAATATGAACAGAAGAAACAAAATAATTTCCCTTCTCTTATTTAAATGCCTTCCCCTCCTCCCCCCAATATCACATGGCTTCTAGACAATCCTATTCTCTTCCGTTCTCCAGCCCCAAACTGAGCTGCTATGCTCCCACACTCTTCTGTGGCATATCACTTCCCCTCATACAATAGGACTGGAGCCCCTCATTCTCCATTACCTCTCTCTATATTAATCTCAGGCACCTAAGCCACACCCAGATTAATATCTTCTCCACCTCACCCCACCTCAGCCCTGCTTCCAAGCCAGAAGGTCACACATGCTTCAAAAAAGTAACCTAGTACAAAGCAAGAGACTTCAACCAGAGGCTCAACATTTATCTGCAACAATTTCAAGAGATAAGTGAATTTTCATTAATACATTACACGTTACTGGCAGTGTGAAAACAGAAAATTACAATACAATCTCATTCAAGTATGAGATGAGATGTACTGGTTCGTATATTTTTTTCTTTTTAACAAAATAAGTCTTACATCCCATGCTGCTAAGGGATAGACCAACAGAAACAACAAAAATCTGACAATTTTTTTCATAGTTTTCTAGGATTAGGCACACAAACCTCTAGGCTTACATGAAAAATGTAATAAACTGATTGCTGATTCACTTGTGCCTCAATACTGAAAAACAGATCTGAAAAGATGACAACGTCAAGGTATTGAAATAACTGTATTCTTAAAACACAGAGTCATTTTGGAAGATGTTTGTACACAGAAAAATACATTGTTTGGAACTGTAGGTGAAAATCAATGATTTTTACCCCCTCAATAAGTCACTCAAGCTTTATAAAGTTCCAACTTTTGAATGAGCACTTTTTGGTCATGGAAAAAGGTGTAGGAAAAAGATTCTTATTATAAGTTCAAACTTATAGATAAAGAAACTAATATTGTCTAAAACCAGAGGCAAGCAATTTTACTGATTTATACTGGCTAGTGTCAAGTCTTTGCAATTTGGCACATTTTAATTTCTCCACAATACTGCTTTAAAAACCTACTCATTTTAATGTAATCAGACTCCAAATTTTTGTGAGGCACCAAGTTAAATTAAGTGTGCCCAAGGTGATTACTCTTATGTATTATTTATACTACTACATATGCAAAAAATCTTTTATTACACACTAGAACATAATTGTGTCAAGTATTGCATACATATTAGTAAAATCTGTATCTCACGCCTTAAATAAGAAGCAACACATGCATACCTCTGACATATAGAAGGAAATAAATAAATAGGAGTAAACAATTGGAAAGTGCAGTACCCAAGTTCCTTAACTATTGTAAAACTGGAGACTTTTAATTATACACAGTAAAAAATTACTAAGGTAGGATTCGACTTTAAGTGTGATGTCAAAAAACCCACCATATAACAACATAAGGACAGGCCCTTGCCCCTTACTTACCATATTTGGTAATGACAATATATATTTAATGTATAATTTCACAGACAAAAACACGCATATAAACAAAATGTATACATAACTATACTCAGTCTGCTTTCAGAACATAACAATCATGGAACCTGAGAGAGAAAAATGAGAAGCCTCTGACCGAATGCCAACAGTGCAGACATTCAGTTGTTATAGGGAGTGTTTATTGTCCTGGAACAGGAGCCAATATTGTGCACTGAAAAGCTGTTGATTAAAACATCTGAACACTGCTGGGAAGCAGGACCAGAAACGAAAACTCCTAGCTGCTCTAGCTATGCTCCCTAGTTGCTGAGTCGTATGGCATTACTCTGCTGCACTGCTTCAGTGTGCCTTTGTGAAGCTTCACAGTGCTAGCACAGGAGGGATAATCCTGGTCCCAAATCGGACAGCACTAATTGGTCACAGTCTGACTTGAAAAGAGAGATTGGTTTGAGTTTAGGAGGGCACAGAAGACAAGTGTTTTAGGTCCCAAGTTTTCCAGTCATGATACTGTAACACCTGGTGATCAGTGCTTCCATGTTTCCCTCGGCTCTGTCCTCTTGTAACTTCTGTGCTTGGTATTGATTTCAGTTCTTTTCTGTACTGGATATACCCTTAACTTACTATCATCACCCAGGCCCCAAACAAAGCAGGCTTAAGTCAAGCAGCAATTCTTTTGCTGCAGTGAAGACACCAGGGGCCCACTGCACACATCTATGAACACCGAGTACATCCACTGGCAGACTTGGGTGATGACATCTTAAGGGTTTTGTGGCTTGTGCTTTAGAAGATACAATTAAAGTACTATCGAAACGACAGTTCAGATGGTTTAGATAGTGTTTTTTTTAATATGGTCCAAAGAAACTCATCCAAAACTTTTATTATTCTGTATGAGTTTTAGAATAATAAATCTCCATGTAAAATCCCAACAATTACCAGGGAAATCTTCCCCCTACTCTCATTAGATACTGCTTTTTGAATTTTCATATTTTGAAGATTAGGGCTGAATAAGGAACCAACCTAATGACTTGCATTTAAGACTTGTAATATAAAACTGCTCATTTCAAATAGAAAGCACACATATATTCAGATTAGTTCTGCGTGCCTTTGCTCAGGGAAAATCAGCTTGCATTTGAATCTATTAAAGGCAGAAAGATTTGGTTTCAGCCTCATCTTTTTCTACTCCATTACTGTTAAGGAAGTTGAATTATTACACTTCACTTTCACTTTTCTATGGAAGTTTTAAAACCTTTGTTTTTGTAAGATATTAGGAAAATCAAAGAAAAACAGAAATTCAAATAGATATTATTGTTGTTAGCAATTTTATGGGCCAATAAAGGCATTAATTCACAGTTTTACTAGTTCACTCCCTCTTAAGTTCTGGAAGAGTTCTCCAAAGGTGTATTTTGAGCAAAACTACTGCCATTTACTTGGACTTTCCAATAAAAGGCTAGCAGTTCTCACTGCCAATCCTTTGCATGCAGTTACAGTAGCAGAAACTTTCACTGAAAAGGTAAGATACAAGTCCAGTCAGTGGATGCTCTAGACTTTTAAAACCTAGATTTTGCAATAGCAAGTCCTAAAATCCATGCTTATCAAATGTACATTGTTCAAGTATGCCAGAAAAGAGCTATCAAAACCTATAGATAAACCCAGTGCAGAGTCTTTTGCAAAGTTTCAATGGTGATTGATTTGTTTGGTAAGTTCAGTGGCCTAAGACCTTCCCCAAGGTCAACCCTCTAAAGGGGTAACTAAGGGGTTTATAAACCCTCTTTATTTTACCCTATAAAGAGCAAAGCTCTGAGGCAATGAAGACACCAAACCTGCATTAATTCCTCCTAGCCTTCAGTACTGTGTGATAAAATATGTAATCTTTACTGGCCAAAGCACAGAAGAAAACCAAAACAAGGTGTTTATCTGCAAAATGAAGACAACTTTCTCAGATAAGTATACAAGTATAACTCTTAAGCATAACTTAGATGTTTTCAGCAAGTTTTCAAGGTATGACCTTTAACCATTATGTATTTATGTACTGTCAGAGGGCTGGAGCACCTCTCCTATGAAGACAGGCTGAGAGAGTTGGGATTGTTCAGCCTGGAAAAGAGAAGGTGACACCTTATAGCACCTTCAGTACCTAAAGGGGTTTACAAGAAAGCCAGAGAAGGACTTTTTACAAGGACGTATGGTGATAGGACAAGGGGGAATGGTTTTAAGCTGAAGGAAGGTAGATTTATATTAGATATTAGGAGGAAATTCTTTACTGTGAGGCACTGGAACAGGTTGCCCAGAGAAGTCGTGGATGCCTCACCCCTACAAGTGCTCAATGCCAAGTGTGATGGGGCTCTGAGTAAAACCTGGTCTAGTGGAAGGTATCCCTGCCCATGGAAGGGGGTTTGGAACGAAATGAAGGTCCTTTTCAATCCAAACCGTTCTATGATTCTATGTTTCCATTACCTACTGCTCGAAAAGAAGTTGGAAAAATTAAAAGATCTTGAGGTTTTATAAGACATTTAAAACCAAATTTGTGACATTTTGCATTTATTAGCGTACCAAATGTCTTTTAAGAGGGAAGAATACATGGACTGTCACTGTTCTCCTGAGTGAGACAAATTTATGACAAAATTTGTTTTGAAACAGGGAGGAGGTGACCAGAAAAGAACATAACTTGTCTATAAAGTATTGTTTCAAGTCACTACACACTTTCGTATTTCATAAGGCAAGAAAGAACACTTGGAAATTTTACACATATTTTAAGAACTAATGCTGATACTTTTCAGGAAGTGTCAGTATCAGATTACTGATATTAGTAACAAGCAAAGCCTAGCAGTAGAGAAATTAACATCTTATGCAAAGACCAGAGATAGAAATACTGGCATTTACATCTTCACCCACCCTTTGTGGCTGGCAATGTAATGCTGCATCCATTTCAATTAGTTTGCTTTATGTCAGAAAAACAAACAGGCAGGAAAGAGAGATGGAGCTTAGTGGCAGACTCTTGACATGCTACCAAAAGATTGTAAGAGTAGTCCCATGGAGTAAGCAAGTACCGAATGTTGGACAATCTGCGAACAAAAGAGGGACTTTAATTTTCTTTAAATGTAAGCATTAGTTGTACATAAAACAGTATTACCTGAATTCTGTAAATCAGATGGATTAATTGGGTTGTTAACTGTAAACAGATAGTTTTACTTCCCACGTTGGATTTTGTGAGTTCACATATTCTGTTATATTTACTGCATGCAAAAATGCAAACCATTACAGTTTTCAGGCACTTGTACTACTATTACCAGTTGAGAGAAGATTTTTTTTTTTTTTCTTCTAGAATAGTCTAAGATACTTTTAAAAGTTGAACTGTACATAATATTTCTTCCTTTTCTGAACTTGGTGGTTTTTCTATATATTTTCTATGAAGAATGAATAGGCTTGAAAGCAGTACTTTTGTTTTTTGAAAGAATTTACATGCCCAAATCAGATTGGTGGCCCCCATGTTGTTTTTGATGAATAATAAAATACCAGACTTGGCTGGAAGTTGCTCCAGGGTCTCATACTATAAGCTTTTGTTCCTTTCAATTAACATTGGTGCTGGACTTCTTGAGACAACCACTCAAAGGCCTTGTTTACGCCCGAAAGTTCATGCTATCACTGCCTACACAGCATTATGTGGTACAGTACGAAGCCAAAGGTCATTAGTCTTCAGCGTAAGGCAAGCTTCAGCCTCACGTTTGTGCATATAAGTACTTCTAGGTTTGCAAATCTGCAGGGAATGCCTGAGCTTCCTGTGAGTGGAAAGCCGTCCCCGTGCCCGGGCTGTCGGAGGTGCCGTGGGGCGGGCGGTGTCTCGCCCTGCAGCGGGGCAGCCGGGCGGCCTCTCCGCCGCCGTCGAAGGTTGCGAGAGCTGCCTCTCTCCCGCCTACATCCGCCCGCCCGAGAACGGGAAAGGGTAAGTTACTCAGGGAGGGAGAAGAGGTCCGGCGGCGGGGGACGAGGACCAGCCGGAGGGATCTCGCCGCCAGCCGGACAGCGGCTCCTGTCACGGCGGCGGCTGAGCCTCTCGGCTGAGCCTCCCACAGGAGCCCGCCCTGCCTGCGCGGCCGGGGAGGGAGGGCGGGAGGCGGGTGGAGGAGACAACCCCCGCCTTTATCGCTCGCACGGCACCGGGGTGTGCTGGTTCTCGGCGCCGCCGCTACAGAGGAGCCTTCTCGGTGGGCAGCGGCTACCGGGAACCCTCCTTATCCTGCCCCAGCAGCTCTGCCCCGCGCACGGCGCCCCGGCGCTGCAGCCCGACCCCGCCTCCCCCGAGGTCGATTCCGTGCTCTCGGTTCTTCTCCCCGCCGCGGCGCCCGACTTGGTTCAGCCCGGGGCAGTCGCTAGGAATAAGCCCTGTCCCCTTTGAAGAGGCTCGATTCAGGCTCGCCTCCTCCCTCCCACCGCCGCTGCGCACTGCTCGGTGCCGACTGGGCCCTCCCGCCCGGGCGGCGGCGGCTCCAGCTCCAGCTCCACAAGTTCCTGCTGCCCGTGCCCGGGGCGCGCGCACGAGGCTGGCTCGGCCGTCGGGGGCGCCCGGCGGGAGCGGCGGGAGCAGCAGCAGGAGCGGCGGGAGCAGCAGCAGCAGCAGCAGAAGCAGGAGCAGCACCAGGAGGGGCGGCGGCGGGAGGAGGGCTGTTGTGCAGGAGCCGCCGATGCCGCTGTGAGATGGCATCATTCTGCGCGGCGGCGGCGGCGGAGCGCGGCGCGGAGGGGTGAGGAGCCGCCGCGGCGGCGAGGAGGCGACGAAGAAGAAGAAAAAGGTGGGAGGAAGGAGGAGGAGGCGGCAGCAGCTGTGAGGCTGCGAGCCACGGTAAGAGAACAAAACCGGCTGTGCCGCAGCCGCTTCGGCTTGCGGTCTGGCCCGGCAGAAACGCGGCTGCCGTTCTCGTCGCTCTTCGCCGCCGTTCGGCCGTGGGGGAGCGGGGGCGGCAAGGGCAGGGGGGTGGGCGCTGGACGGGTGCGAGCTGCCCCTGTCACCGAGGGGCGGGGAGGAGGGGAATGGGCGTGGGGGCTAAAATGGCGAAGGGATCTCTACTGAGGTCTCGGTCTCTCTTTTCCGGCAGTTCAACTCGTTGCACCCCTCGGGGTCTGCTGGCGGGGGGCGGCGGCTGTTGCTTCTCTCTTCCCGATGCCCCACATGGTGTCCGGAGGATTACTGTGTTTCCCTGTCATCTCCCACCCTGGCTCGAGTCTGGACGGGCCTCTGGGCCCGCACCTGGCGATGGGAGGGAGGGTCGGGGCTGTGTTGAGCCTGTGGAGGTGTGGAGCGGGGGGGAAAGAGGGGGGAGTGTCGCCGGTGTCCGGTGTCAGGCGAATAACCTTGTTTATTCCTGTCTCCGGCTTGTGCGAGGGTGACTGAGGGCTGAGTCCTGACCTGTGTCAACGCTGAGTGGATTGCGAGAGGCTTTAGTGGCCGGGAGTCAGTGAGGCAGTTCCACGGCCGGCCCTCGATTGCTTATCTGCGGGGTGAAAATAGGAGAAGGATATTGTTACGTTTCAGTTCACCTTGCTTTGGTGAAGCCGGGAAGGGAGGAGGTGAAGAGCCGTTTCGCCTCTCCAGTGCACTGCTGTCACTCCTCACGGTGCCAAAGTGTGCCTCGGCTCAGAGGCAGAGGGCACGGCGGGGTGCGAAGTGGTTTAGGGCACCGCTCAGGTTATAAGTGTCTGCTTGTCTCTCGGGGCCCTCATGGTGTGTGTTTGGCTGAGCAGACTGTGAATTCAAGACCTCAAAAGACCTGTTTGTGTCATTTATCTTTGTTTACATTGTTGCAAAATGTTACAACTCAGTCCAACTGTTTATTTACTTGATTTTATTTGTAGTTGTCTTATTTTTGGAACGACACCAGTTCTTATCCCAGTTTAACAAGGAGCTCTGCTTCCAGATCTGTAGACGTTTAAACTATATAACAAAGAAAGAAAAGGACTTAACACCACCTCATCATTTTAGTGGGAGCTCTTCGATGTTTGGGTGAAACAGTAAAAAGAGGTATTCATATTTCAGTTGTATTTTCACAGGGCACCCGTGTCATATAATAAGTCATCAGGATATTGTGCATTGAAAAACACTCAGGTTATGCAAGTTTAATAATACTGGCTTAGTAGGTGATGCCGTCGTCCACTGCAGGTAGCTGGGTTATGTAGGATCACAGATGTGAAAGACAGTATGGCCTTCATAGTAATGAGTCCCCTTAAAACTAGTATTCTGTTTTAATCCCTTTGTGGTATAGAAACAAACTGATTATTGTCTGTGATAATGCTTTACTAACTTGGACTGGTTGTTTATTTTTTTTAAAATTCTGTATGCTGACTTATTTGAGTCTATGTTGGTCAAGGTATAAACTCAATTATTGTTTCTAGTTGATTTTAACTAATAAAGATTAAAGATTTAAAGATTAAAACTAAATTTTAACTTAATAAAGATTAAAGAAATTTGGCATAGAGAAAACGTCTGAAGGATTTTTCATCATTCTGAGAAAAATTTTAGAGCTGCAAAAGCACCATTTACCTGGACTCTTGACATGGGGCAACTACAAATACTTTTAGTTGACATTGCTTGTGAAACTGTGGGTTTAGAATCCCTTTGTAACCTCTTCAATGTGTGTTTTGAGCTGTGTTTTAAAGTGCTTCTAGGTTCAGCAACTTAATACTATCAGTAGGCTTTCCCCAATGATACTGTAGAATAATTCTCTTAAACTCACCATTATACTTGAAAACTGAAGAGCAGTTTTACGTACCAGGGACTGATTTAATCTCTCGGCACGGGACATTTCATTACCAAAAGAATATGGATTATTTTTGTTGGAAAAATAGTTTACATTTGTTGCTAAACATCAGTGAAAAAAACATTTTAAGTCAGCCAGTATGTTTTTGTTAAAGTGTTGGCAATATAATGTAAATAATCACCTGTCTTCAAGCGCTTCTTAAATCACAGAAACTTGATTGAGTTCAGAATCAACCCCTTTTCCTGAGTCTGTGAAAGCCTTGGCAGAAGGAGAAATGTTTGCTAGTTTTATTGCTTTTCTTTTTTCCTTCTTATCTTTCCATATGAAGTTGGAAAGTTTGATAAGTTGGAATTTTTACCCACTTCCCTGTTTTTTCTCATAAAAGAATGTGTGTGGAAAGACATTTCTCCTGGGATTTGGATACAAAGAAGAATCAGGGGTAAGGATCTGTGACAGGAAGTTGATATTGCATTCTGTTTCCTCATGCTTCAGTATTCCTATGCCATTAAAACAGTAGATTTGAAAACTAAGGTGCCATAATCAAAAAATCATAGCCTAATCCATGTTTATTAATTGGAAATAACTAATCTTTATGCACTTGGAACAAACAGGCATTGTTAGCTTAAAAAAACCCCAAAACCTAAATCCCCCTGCCCCCCCCAAAACCCAGGTTCATTTTAGAATTGAGTTATAGATAATGAAGTGTGAAGGCATGGTGAGGTAATGGATGGAGTAATAAACAAAAATAAATGCTAGCTGCAAGCTGTGCTTAAGTGATTCTTTTAAGTTACTCTTTTTTCATAAAAGCTGAAGAGAAGGAGTGAAGCTACTGATAAAAATGTCATATCTTTTAAGCTAGGTTAGTACTGCACTTACCTGCTTCTGCACAGGGTAACATTCACCTGCAATTTCATAGCAACTCAAAATCAGAAAAGCTGTTCAAGTGTGCCTTTCTGTATGAAAGTGTGTACACTGGGGCAGGCTCCTCAGTTTCCATGGTAGTGTTGTATTAACCAAAATCTTGTCCTCTTTGCTGTCCTTATGAAGCTTGTAAACCAGAACTGCTGAACTCTTCCTTTGAATTCTGAGCTAAGCAATGCTTAGTGACATTCCTTCATATTGCTTTGGTCTGTGTCCAAGTGCAGAGGGTGGGAGGTGGTTACATCCGGGTCCTCCTTTAAAAGTTTGTTGTCATTGCATCGTTGGCCAATTTCTCTGGGTAGGTGCTCATTCAGATTTATCATAATCTGCCGATGTTTTCCTGTGGTGACAAAGTGGCCATAGGTAAGGACCATTGGCAGTAACAGAGGTCTCACCTCTGTTTTCTTGAAGGAACGTAATATGGCTGGAGAGAGAAACCTCTTCTTGCCCATCAGCAGGAGTTGGGAGTGTCTAGAAGAGGCATTCCAAAGGCTTATAGAAAAGAACAGGTCCTAGAGTGGTGCACCTGCTTATTTCTTTCCCCTGTAGAACAGTGACATTGCATGGTTTTCGTGAAAATTTACTCTAATACTTTTTAAGATGGAGTAAGAAGGAGTTTTTGTTTTTAATTTCTTTCTGTAAGTGAAAAGTTCTAATTCCTGCTGCTTGGGATATGTATCTGCTGTGTTTGAGGACCTGCTGGTTTAACCAGAAGCACACTTAAGTTTAGCTCTGTTTCTTGAGTGTGGTGTTGCTTTACAGAGGAACACTGGAGATTCCAGGGAAGTGATCACCTGTCAGAGTGGCTATAATATGTCAGAATTATTTACAGGGTTCTAGATTTTCTACTTTAAATTTCTTAGCACTGCAGGGAAAGTAGCTCAGGGAAACCTGTTATATGTAGGACTTAGTAACTCTTATACACATAGCATGAAGCAATTAATCGTGGCAGGTTTATATGACTGTATTGCTGTAACAGCATATGTATGGCAAAGAAACAATTTTTTTTTTAATTCCCTCTTCCCTTAGTCAGTGTTTAGGTTTGTGTAGATTCTTAAAATAATATAACACACAGTTTGATAATTCAGTATTGCCAAAAAAGGGCATTTTCAAAATCCTGTTAAATGAGAATATGGCTTTGTATTTAACTTATAAATTCTACTGATTTTGAAAAACCAACTGAAATTATCTGTGCTGGTTGTGTTACTATGTAAGGGCTTTTGACTAAAATAGAGTCTTCAATAAAAATTGGAGTGAAGCATGTATTTAACAAAGCACATCAAATTCCTGGGCTTTATTATTCACCATTTTCTTTTTGTTGGAATATGTTAGAGCTGCTTATGTTCTACTTTAAGTGGCTAGGGCCTGGGCGTACTTAAATGTAACCAGTTCAAAACCTGAAGACTTCTTAACATCAGTGAGGAGGTTAACTTTGAGTGGTGTAACTAGTACAGCCAATAGTTTCTTTTTTGTGGTGAAATTCAGCCTCTGATGTCAAATACATGGAATTTTTTGTTGGTCCAAATCACTTTGGAATAATTTTTTTCAAATATAATTATCTGTTTATGAAAACACAGTAGGACAGTTTCTTGGTTTGTCTTATGTGTAAATGGCATCGGGAATATAAATACATGTTAGTACATGACCTTCTCAAGTCGTTCCAATGGCACGAAATTATTCCCAGGTACTTTATTACATTAGGATTTTAGACTTTTTTTTTCAGAAAATCATTGTGGAGATGGAAGAAAGCAATATAAAAACCAATGAAAAGAGGAAGTCACATTTTGAAGATAAACAGCAAAATAATTCTGTTTTGTGCATTTAAGGATCTTTGCCTTGCAGCCTGAAGTGGGCAGAGGAGAGCTCTTGTCTGTACTGCTGTGAGCATAGACAGAAGTATACAGAGGATATTCTGTGCACATTTCTAGTTACTGGGGCTTCTAACCCAGATTTTTTGCTATAAACTTCTAAATGGAGCAGGAGATTAGCAGGAGAGGCCTTTAAAAAAGGAAACAACTAAAAAAGTTTTATCTGCTCTTCATATGAGTGGGTGAAAAATATGAGAGAATTTGGATTTCATGTGCATTTCAAGGTAGCCAGCGATTTCTCAGTATAAATCAAATCAAAGTAGCCATAGTTTTAGAAAAGGGTAAAGTAAAAAAGGAAAGATAAAGTTGATAATCTGTAAAATTGCACAATATTCTTGGGTATTAGAACTGAAAAAAACCCCACATCTTCAGTTTTGAAACACAGTCTGCTAATTCTTGAGAAATTCATATTTTTTTGTTGTTGTTGTTGTTTGTAAGGATGAACTAAAACTTCTGAACAGATCACGATACATTAGTCTTAAAAGATGACCTTGTTTTTACCAACTGGTATACCAAAATTATCTTTCTTGTATTTCCTAGCATCCACAATGACATAAGAGTATCGTTTTGTAAAAGCAAATAAAATATATACGAGAAAAGCTCAATAGAAGATGAAGAGTAATAGGATTGCCAAACTTCCCTTTTCCCCTCGGGTTAGAAGCGTGGAAGCTGCTTTTTCTTAAATTTCAGTTCCCTTTATTCCTCCATTGTTGGCATAATTTATTTCCACTTCCATCTATCTTCTTGCAGTGTTATCTTTTTAAAAAATGATTGCTGTCTTACTGTAGTAGCTGGAAAGATTTTGGGCTTTAAAAAAAAAAAGAAAGGAAAAAAAGAAGTGTGTTTTGACTTGTGGATGTCAGCTATAAGGACAGGAAAAGTTCAGTTAGTATTAAAAATCTGATAGAAGACTGATATCTGTGTGTTATTTCAAAATAAAATAAAATAAATCCCTGGTTGAATGTCTTGTGAGAGGTTGTTGACAAAATGTGTTGTCATGGGACGGTCAGTTGAACTGCTTTGTTAAAGGAATAGCTATGCAGAAGAAAACTAGTTGGAACTTTAGTTTGTAATGTGACAAAAAGTCTGCTGCTAATGAATTGGCAAAATCTGTAGGTCGTGAAATTATTTATTGAGTAATGGAAGCTGAACCTGCAGAGGAAAATAATAGTGGGTAGTTTAATATTTGGTGGTAGCTACATTTTTTGTGTTAACATAGGAGACAATGTGTGTTGGAAGGAGTAGCTGCAACCATTCTTCATAATGAGGTGTAAGTAGTTATGAATTGTTTTCTGAAAATGTCCCATTAGGAATTGAATAAAAAACTGAATTTTGGAATGTGTTCAGAGTATAACATATACTAGCTTGCATATTATTTTTGTTACTTACACAAGCATATTTGAAAATGTTACTATTCTATGGCAAATGGTTCTGGGGATCTCCTAGCTTTAGCCCTTTGGACTGTTTGGTTTCTCTGTTTTTTGTATTCCATTTTGATTAGGAAAAAATAACTAATTGAGTTAGTTATACATACTCTCCTGTGCAAAATGAAAAATACTGTTAATTTTTAGCATTAAGGAAAAGTGAAGGAAGAGAGGCCTCCAGCAGAGGCCAACAGAACCTTAAACAGAATATGCGTGAAATTCAGCCTATGCTTTTAACCCTGTGTCATACAACTAAGCAAGGAAATGTTAGAGCACACTTTAAAAAATTGAGGAAAGTAGTCTATCAAGAAGTAATTATTACACAATTCAATTGAGATTGGCTGATGTGTGATTCAGAAGAAGGAATAAATTGTTGTACAGACAAGGAGAAAATCTATTGCTAAGTAATAGGGATTTTAATAAAAAAGATCATACAGATTGTGCCTCAGAACATAAACTTAAGTGCATTTTTAAATACTTTTTATGTGCAAGTTAGTCTAATCTGCCCACTAAAACCTTTCTTTGTTAGTTTTTTTTTTTTAACAGTTTTATATATATACATATATACATATAGCAATATATATAGTGTATATATAGTAATATAACTGTGAGGGACAGCTTGCTTTCAGAGTTGCTTTCTGTTCTTGTCTGCTTTGTATAAATCTGTTATGCTGGTTACTTCAGTTTCAGAACTTTAGAGGCCATAAGAAATTAAAATTAGATTAAATAAATCTGTATTAGCCGAGACATATACTTTGGGCTTATTTTCCTGCATATTTGAAACTTTTGTGTTTCAATCTCTCCCTATTAACAGAGGGGAAGTAAGAACATTTTTCCAGATGTTTATTGACACCTCACAGCTTAAAAAGTGGTTTCAAAGTTTGATGTAGAAGATGTAGAAATAGAATAAAGAATAAAACAAGCAACATCATCATGCCACTGTCTATATCCACAGTGCATTCCTAGCTTGAATGAATGCGTTGTGCATTTTTTAATCTTTTCCATGTTCTACCCCGTCTCCAAAGCTGTACAGTATAACTGGAGAACGTACAAAAAAAGGCAACAATGATGACAGATTCATATGGAAGAAGACTTAGAGAATGACTAAGGGTTTTTAGTACTCTTCAGGCTGGAAGATGTGTACGTTGACCATATCATGCAAGTGTATGTTTTGTGGGTAAAGGACGCTGGAGGTGCTTTTCTCTTGCTTGTCTTTCCTCTGTCTCTAATATCTACCCCAAAATCCCTTGAAAAATCAACATAAATAAGGGAATAATTTTGAAAACTGACATCCTTCAGTGGGGAGTTGGATGGTCTTTTCTGTGCACTTTTTGTATTCACCTGGTTTCTAGTCAGTGTTGCTTTCAAGAATAAGCTGTTAATAATTTTAAATTATATAACTTAGACTTTAGCTTTTCACTAGAAAGGATACTGACCCTTTTGAGATTATGTTTTCTTATAACCTACTGTTTCTTTTATAATGTTGTGTTAAACTTGATATGCAATGTATTACTTTGGTCCAGTATTGGCCCTTGAGAAATCAAGCTTTGGATCCTTCTGGTAAGACTTGTGTTTTATTAATTTTCATCTTCTCAACTTGTCATTTTTATATAGTTAATTTTGGAATCAGATAAACTCAGATTAGAATTGCATTGAAAAATAATTGGCAGAAGCAGGCAACTCTGTTTTAAGAAGTATTATTTAACCACTGGAAGCCTTAGTAAGGATCAAGTTGAATTTTCTAGCACTGTAGAGACTGAAGGGCTGTTTTTGAAAAAATAAGTGACAGTGCTTGGGTGAGTGCTCTCAGGTAGAAGTTGGTAAGATTAGTGCAGTCTGTGATTGGAAGTAGGACAGACATGTTTTAGTGTTTTAACACTGCCGAGATTGACAGCTGGAAAGAGCCTTGCATAGCACTTTTAAAAAATCAAATATTCAGAGAAAAGAGGGTGAGAACATGCAGTGAATTCTACTTATACCTCTTTGAGCTATTTTTTGAGATAAAGTTACTGGTGAGAGGTGGATCACATCAAATGTCTTACTGACAAAAAGTGTGCAAAGAGCCTTTCTTCTGCTTTATCTCATAACACTGAGTAGGTTTCTCTTCCCCTCTTTGAATTATTGTCTCTTAGACTTACCAAAACAATGGGGAGGCTGGGAGACTATTTTGTAGGGCAGTATTAATGTATTTCCCATTATTGGTATTCCTTAGTCATGGTTTCTTCATATCCCCATAAAAACAAGGGGGAGGAGTGCTGTAACACTAACAGCAGCACTCTTAGTTAACATCTTTGATGTTGTTTCATGTTTGCTAATTTTGCTATGGCTGCAGTAGAGATGTGCTCACACTAGTCGAGGCTGTGGTAACTAATAAGGTGGTGATGACAGGCATGAATTCCTGTGAGTGGATTTTATAAACTATCTGGGCACTCTTGGTATATTCTCAGGCTGTCTGCCTGTTCTGAAGCTCACACTTCTCCATTTTCCATTTTGTTATAATATGTTACCTACAGAGTTGAATTTAATATGGAGCTACTATATGTAACTAGGGTAAAATTTTCTGTGTGCTGTATAGGTACACTAAAAGCAGTCCATATTTTAACAATCTATCTTAATATGTTTACTTTACATTTCTCTTGATGCAAGTCTCATGAACAGTAATTTATACCAAGCAGTAGGATTATCCATAACAGAAGACAGTTCAGAGAGGCCAAAGACTCATGTAACTAGCATATTATATATTCCTGCAGATATGAGGACTAACTGTTCAGCTAGATATTAGAATCAAGGAGAAAATATTCTTCCCTGATTTCTTGACATATGTGTTGGACTGTTGGCCTTTAACTACCTTTGTTCTGCTCCAGAATTGTTTACGCCATTTGTTTCACTCTGTGTGTGATTTTATCTATAATACACAGGGGAGGCATTAGGATATTTTTCATTATTTGATATTGTGGTAGGACCTACAATCATCACTGTGATTAAGATTCACAAGCAAAGTGTACCCTAAATATTTTGTTGTAAGTTACTGTGTGAGCAGTGGAACTAGGTTCCACACAGATTTTTCTTACAATTACAATTCTCTTCATCTGCTGTTCTAGACCTTTCTTACTTGTAGTAAAAAAGTGACTGTGCACCACTCCAGCTCAGACCGATTCAGGGCGGTCTGTGGTAGCCTTTGTGTAGCCTTTGAGTGAGGCAGCTTAGGGAGCCTGAGCTCATGATGCAGCCCTTTGCTCAGCAAGCGCATGAAATTGTCTCTTTCCTCTGCTGCTCTCCTGAGCTTGTGAAACTCATGGGAACTTAGTGTATCAGAGGATATTACTTCTCAGTTTGTTCTAACTGAATCTGGTGGTGAACAAATTCACTTAGAGGGATGGAGATGAAAGGAAGAGGGGGAAGAAGCAGGTGGACAGTATGAGTCATGCATGTGATGTTTGCTTGGGAAAAAAAAGCTAAAAAGGTACTTGCTAGTCCAAGTATAAGGCAGAACAGAACAGGCAGATGTGTGCAGTGCAATCATAGTCTGTCATTTGTTTGGACCTCTTGCATAACGCCTTGAAATACATTTTTTTGTAAACCTCTGTAATGGTACTATATTTTTTCTTAGACCCTATTGTGAGGATAGCAATATGTTGTAGATAATGCATGGATCAATACTGGAGCACTTGTAGCAATGCTCAGTGAATGTGCTTGAAAAATACAGAAAATGAAACAGTTTTATACGTAGCTTGTTTTCCATATCAATAAGAGTAGACAAAAATTTATTTCCCGAGGTGGAGGGATGGGAAATGCATATGAATTGGCTTAAGAAAGATAAATATAGAAATGTTTATATCAGACCTAGTGTGAAGAATATTAGAATTTGTCCAAAGGAGGAGTAGAGGGCATGACTTATGAGGAACAGGTGAGGGTGTTTGGTTTGTTCAACTTAAAGGAGATCGAGAGGTGACCTCAGGGGAGCAGGTATGGAGGTGCTGATCTTCTTCTGGTGTCCAGTAATAGAAGGTGAGGTTGATTAATAAGAAAAAGTTCTTCACTGAATCATAGAACGGTTTATGTTGGAAAGGACCTCAAAAGAGTGGTCAAGCACTGGAACAAGCTCCCCAGGGAAGTGGTCGTGGCCCCAAGCTGTCAGTCTGCAAGAACAGAGTAGTGTAAAACTTATCAGTTGGAAGGGACTTACAACAATCATTTTGTCCAACTGCCTGAGCAGTTCAGGGCTGACCACAACTTAAAGCATGTTTTTAAGGACATTGTCCAAGTGCCTCTTAACCACTGAAAGGCTTGGGTCATCAACCACCTCTCTAGGAAACCAATTACAGTGTTTGACTGCGTTCTCAGTAAAGAAATACTTCCTAATGTCAAGCCTGAACCTCCCCTGATGCAATGCTGAACCATTCCTATGTGTCCTACCACTGAATACCCTGAGAAGAAATTAGCACCTCCCTCCCCTGTTTCCTGTCCGCAAACTTGTTAATGGTGCATTCAACTCCAACATCCAGATCATTGATAAAAATGTTGAGCAGGACTGTCCTGGAATTGAGCCTTGAGGAACACCACTGAGGCAGGTCATCAGCCAGATGTAGTCCCATGCAGTACATCCCTTTGACTTTGAGCTCTGCCCTTCAGACAGTATTTCAGCCAGCATACCATGAACCTCATTCCACAGTTGGACACTTTGTCCGGAAGGATGCTGTTAGGGACAGTATGAAAAGCCTTGCTAAAATCCAGAGAACTACATCCTCCACCTTCCCTTCATTGGTTAGGTGGGAGGCCTTATCATAGAAGGATATAAAATTAAACAGGACTATTTGGTGATCACTGCAGTCAAGACAACCACCTATCATCACATTGTTCGTAAGTCCTTCTCTATTCACAAATAGCCAGTCCAGGAGGACACCTTTCCTGGTTGGATCACTGAGTACTTGTGACAAGAAATTATCTCCTACAGACTGCAAGAATTTCCAAGACTTGCTCATCACAGTGGTGTAGTGCTCCCAGTTGATATCAGCTGAAATATCTCATAAGGCCAAGGGCTACAAATCCAGGGGTTTCCCCTAATTGTCTAGAGAATAATTAATCAATGATTATATCCTCCACCTTGCCTGCCCTGCCTATTCCTCATGAGCAGCCTGTAGCCTTCCATCCCAGCACTCCAACTGTGGGATTTGTTCCAAGTCTCACTAATACCAATGATATCATAACCCTCAGAACTGACCAATGCTTCCAGTTCAGTGTTCAGACACATAATTTAACTTTTAAGTAGTTCTATGTGGAGTCAGGAGTTGCATGAGGTGATCCTCGTGGGTGTCTTCCACCTCAAGATATTTTGTGATTTAAGTAACAGCTTGCTTTCCAGTTCTTTTCTCTCTAGGTCTGCTGTAGGGTTGGCAACTTCTAACTTAGTAACAAAATATTTGCGATGTATCAGAGATGTTGAAGTATCTCTGGAGAAGCTGTTAGTTAACTGTCTGGAAGAGGTAATGCCTTGCCTTGTTTTCAGGGCCTTATAAAACTTGAAGGAAGAGAGTGCTTAAGCTGAAATTCTACTAAGGTCAAAGCAGATCCTAAGGAAGCCACTACTATATCTATGCCCACCAGTGTGGTGGTGCTATGGGCTTTGCGAAAAGATGGGAAATTAAATGCTTCTACATCCCTGACTGTTTTGACTGGTCTGAAGATTCAGTCTCAAAAGTGTGTAAATGAAAACAGAAAGTATGAGGACATTCTCATAGCTTTCTTCTCCTTTGTTTTGTTGTGGAGTACTAATTAACAATTTTGGGTCCTTTTCCAGTCCTCTCAGCCTCAAGTAATTCTGGTTTGTTTGTTTGGGGCTGGGGTTTTTTTTAAGGTGGGGGCATTGGGGAAACAAGGAAGGGAATGCTTGTAAGCTGTTTCTAGGTAAAGGAGTAAGGGACACTGTCAGTTGAAGATGGTCTTGGTAGTACTTTTGAGTTTTAACAGGAAGAAGCAAGACATTCTGCTGACAGAAAATGATCTGGAGGTCCTGACGGGCATGAAGTTGAACATGATGCAGCAATGTGCCCCTGGGGACAATGACAACAAACGGTGTCCTGGGCTGCATTAGACAAAGAATTGCCATCAGGTTGAGGGAGGTGATCCTTCCCCTTTATTTAGCACTAGTGAGGCCACACCTGGATCTCTGTGCAAAAGAAACATGGACATGGTGAGTAGAGTTTAAGGAAGGGCCATCAAGATGATTTAGGCACTGGAGCACCTCTCCTTTGACTCAGAAACAAGTTTCCAATGTTCATTATTAGCATAGATGTGTTACAAGTGTTTTGAACAGTACATATTACTGTCCTGTAAAGTTTTCCAGATCTTTTTGCTTCTGTATGTAATATTTATGAGTCTGATGTAATACAGTTGGTTTTGGTTTTTTTTTAACATGTACATATTTTTTTTTAAACTCATCAATAACTAAGGAATTGGAGAAACTATTAATAAAACGTAAGTACTAAAGGGATCTGGAGGAATCTTATAATCTTGATAAGTAGCTAACTATTCTGTTAAATAGTTTCAAGTTGTTAATTTTTAATTTTAATAAACTATCCCAGAATTTTTTTATGGTGGAGACCTGCATTTGAGTCCATCAATATATGTCTGACTCAGGTTTAGCAGTTAATACCACAGAAAATAATTTGTTACTCAGCAAATGATGGTCTTTACTACAATCCTGACCTAAAACTACTGCCACTGTGTGTTTTTCTTGTGTGATGAGAAGTAAAATCAGTGCTCTCAGCAGTATTATTTTCAATGATCAGTGAAAAACTGATTTCCACTTCTCATATTTTCTAAGCTATTAAACAATGACTTAAGCTACTATTTGTAATACTTTCATGAAAGATACTTCACAGGTAAGGAGTCTGTTCAGTATTACTCACTGCATCTTACACATTTCCTGGCTAATTATTAAACTTACTCTATTCTTTTTGGTTCTGAATATATTTTGTGCCATCTTTTACCTTAAGTTTGAGCACAGGACCATTGCTTAAATTGTTTTCACAGCGATTCTTAAAGTTAACAATCTTTCATTCATTGAGCATAGTGTCACAGAAGTTAGGATTTGTAATGTTGCAGATTCTTTAATTTCATGATGCATATTTTTAAGACATATTTAGGAAACCTTATGGCAAACATGCGTGTTACATTGTTCCAATCTTAAATAGGTTTTTTTTTTTTGTAGCATATGGCTTACATGTGTACTTCAGTGGTGGATAGTTAAAATGTATAGGTATAAAATGCAAAGAGAAGAATATACATAGGACTGAAATTTAAAGGTAGTAAAGGTGAAAATAACAAAAAGCAAGGAGTTTAGAAAAAAAAAGAAAAGTTTGAATTCATGCACATAAAAAAGTCTGATTAGGAATCCAGTTCTTGCATTCTACTTGTGCTGGGCAAAAGCATAATACCAGAAGACATAGAACTTGGTTTAGTATGTGAAAAAAAATGTAACATTTCAGTGTCATATAAACAGATCGATTATGTTTAATTGAAAGAATCCAAGGCCTTCAGTGTAAAGGATCCAGATTAGAAAACAAAGGTTAGAGCTGTTTCAATAACTTGGACTTTGCCTTTCTTGCATATGTCTGGCGGGAGTCACACATAGGAGCACTGCTTACTGGGTTTTGCCACTGGACTGTTTTTTCAGTATATGCATAAGAGACGAAAAAATGCCTGCTGCTTAATGGTGCTTCATTACTCTGTAGTTCTAGTTCTATTCATTTACTTAATTTCAGTTAACTAAGAAATGTCAAGGCTTTTGTTTGACATGAAAAAAAATTACTTTTAGTAATTTAAGGTGGGAATTACTACCTGCCTAACTGTTAAAATAGGTTCATTTACAACTAAATATAACTCTTTTAAAGCCCTTGCCAGTAAGAAGGATTGATAATGTAAAATAATGAAAATAATAGTATGACTAGACAATATGTTCCTTCTCTTAAAGTTTGTTCAAACAATTTGGTTTCTTAGGAGTGAGTGTAACAGTTCATACCTAAAAGAATTCTAAGTGGCTGAAGCACGTCATGGTACCATTTTGCCATCTTTAGGGTATTTTAAGTTCTGGCATTCTGTTGAAAAGTATCAAACCAGCAAATATTTTGATTAAATATAAAGATGTACACAAATATAGCTTTTTTTGGCTAATACTTTGGCCTGTATGATGTCTTTTGTCTGTATTGCTAGTTTGTCACACCTAAAACAAAATAAGTACTGAGCTTCACAGTGTATTCCTGATTACTCTGTGTTTGTTCAGAAAAGAGAATGGAGCTGCAGACATTTTGAATTGGCCTGTAGTAGTAGATCTTAAAGAGGAAGAGGACATCTGAAATGAAAGAGGACAGGTGAAATTTTCATGAAGAACAATCAGTTAATTTTGTCCTCATCATGAAGCAGAAAATTCAGTGGTCCTCAGATGGCCATACTGGTGTTTGTGGAAGATATCTCTTGCTGATAAGCATTGTCTTTCCGTTGCTTCTTAAAGCAGCAAGCAGGTTTGTGGCATTCAGGGAAATAGAACTTTAAGTTCTCTATTTGACTATGTGTAAATATTACTGTAATTTTAGCTTTTGTTGATCAAAGCCATTCATTCAGGAAGTGCCAAGTCTTAGATTTTATTTTTTTTCTTAGTGTTCCAGTAGGCAAGACAAGTTGTAGAAATGACTCTTTACTATCCTGCTCAATTTAATAAAGGCCAGTATGTTCTTGGGTCCACAGATACTTCTCCAGATCTGAAACAGACTTGGTCTTTATTTGTATCCAGTTACTGAGATGAAACTTTCCCAATGGTAAAGGGAGAAACCTTTGATTTTTTTAATGATATACAGTTACTGGTTCTCTCTGGAAAGAATATATTTTGTTGGTTTTTTTTTCTAAAGCCTCAGTTAATTAGACACATATTAAATTCCCTCTAACAAAATCATCACCATTTTTATAGTGAGATAGACTTTCCATTATTGTATTGAATAAAAATTCTGGATTTGGAATGTCTGAATGAAAAGAAATCAGTTAAGAAATTTACCTGCATCTAAGTTCCCCCTCCCTTTTTTTTTTTCCTTTGTTCTAATTTTGGCATCAAAAAACTTGTTTCCAACTTTACTCTCTTTGATTTTCATCAGTGTCATGACTCTCTTCCCTCTGCCCTAGCCTTGTTCCTTCAGTAGAAAAAGAGGGCCTGGAGGCAGGACTAGGAGTGTGAATACTCCCTCGATACTTTCCTGATTTGCAGATCTCCTTATTTAAAGTTAAACTGAAAAAACCACTCTGAGTAGTTGCTAGTTTCTGCAAATTTAACATTCTCACTATATTTTAACTGCTTTGTGTGGTAGGATTTTCCATATGTTGTGAAATGATGTCACAGGTAATTGGGCTCTACTATCTTGGTGCATTTTTTTGTTCGTTTGTTTTACTCCTAGCTTGACTCTTGTGGTATCCTGAGTTAGAGAAGGACTTTCTCTGTTTGCTGTATTCTTCTACATCTGAATGTCTTGGTTCTTCCTGAGGTATCTCCTCAATTACTGGTCCACAGCATCAGTCAATTTATAAATATGTGTTTGCTGCTCCATTGATACCTTTTACTTTCAGCTTTACAATCAAAACCTGCACGGGGTGCAGCCATTACAAAATGAGTAATGTAGTTTTAAATGTACCTTAAATTCCATGAATAAGTAGTTAATCTACTAAAGACTGAAAAATAAATTAATGAAATATCCACTCTCATGGTTCTCTTTTATTTCTGATGCTTTGATAGCATTTTGAGATTTAGCAAAAATTCTTCACAAAAGTGTAAATTTATAAATGTTGTTAACTAGACTGGCTTCCATGAAACTGTTGATTCACATGAATTAGGAAATGATCCTTTAATTTTTTAGTAGACTACTATGTTGGCCATTCTGTGGTTTTGCTAGGGTCTTATTTTGTCCTAATCAATCCGTAGTTACCCCAAATAATTTATACAACTGAAATAGTATTAAAATATTTGCTACAGGGGTTAATAACTAGATTGTACTCTTCCAGTGGATGTAACAGTTACATATGATGAGGATGGTTTTTGATAGACGTGATAACTGTGGTCTTCATGTGGCTCTCAAGAGTCTCTCTATGAATTTTTGTCGTCCAGGACTTTTGAGGGTGGGGGTGGGGGGTATTTGTATGTGTTGCTGAAACAGTTCTGAAAGTAAAGTTTCACATCCTTTAGGTCAACGGAGTTTAACCTAGAATTTGGATGAGGAGGTGTAGCAAATTCGTAATTAGGAATGTGTGGTGATTGTAGCACTGTCAGAATTAATCCCCTGATTTTCAGGAAGATTATAACTATAAGGGTAGTGACTCTTACACTGCTGTATGTAATCCTCTTTTTAAGATTATGTAGAGATAACCTCAAAGATTTTGACCCTTAATCAATGCATTCAGGACCCAAATTGGCCATTTATTTTGAGTAACAAGAAAAAAGGATTTAGGGCTGAGGGGAAAAAGAAAGTTTGTTCACATTGCAAGAAAACAGCACATAGTCCCCTAGGACATAGTGTTCCCTTGTCCATTAGTGGTTAGGGCTTGCTTTATTTGAAATAGAACTTCAAAAATTGTTTAGTTAAAAAAAAAAAAATCCTTATCTTTCAGTGTTTCTTTGCCACATTTTTTTTTTTTTTTCTCATGTAGACTTTCTTGCAAATTAGATATAGAAAGTACAAGTATTTTGCTTTAGGCATAACCCCTGACCATGAAAACTTCTCTGTCCGCCAAATGAATATTTTCTCTTCACTTGGTGTAATTGCCATACCATCTCCTTTCCTTCACCAAGAGAAGACAACTTGTTTGGTTGAAATTTTGTTTAGTTTTGGCCATGCAGGAATAGTTTCTCCTGACTCATAAACACAGGAGGTCGCTAATCCTTAAAGCTTCTAGATCTTCAGTATTTGAAGAATGTCTAGTAGAAATTCTAAAAATCTTTCTCAGCTTACTTCTCAAAAGGTGAGATGGTTGTCTCATCCCTGTGCAAGTCTGTCAGTCCTTCTGCCATGGGACTTCTTTACTGTCCCTGTTTAGTTTCATACAGTATATACTTGCTCTCTCTGCAGCAGCCTTGCCCCCCAGAAACCTGAGATATGTGGAAACATTTATGTCAACACTATTTACTTCCAGTCTTTATTAATTTTAGACTGCTCTTTCATTGACTCTGTTCTCCCAGCAGAAATTTTCGTGTTCCGTCCTTTTCTTGAATGTGACAGTCAGTACTTAGTACCTTCCACAATGTCATTAATACTGTTTTTATCACCACTGCAGTCCCTGTGATAAATAGAGTTGTTGTCCCATGTCCCACTTCATCTCTGCCCCCTACCATGCCTGCATCAGTAATTTTCCTATCAAAGTTTGAGGGGCTAAATTTTGGATTATGCTTCTTTTCTTTGTGCAGCAGTTTGTCATGTGTCTGACCAGCCCTTAGGAAGTAATAGGTGTCCAAAACTCTAGATAAGATAGTTCATCTTGTACCATCTAACTTGGCCAACCTCTTGGAGGCTTTGTTTACCTGGAGTAAAAATGTGTTTGACTGGAAGTGAGTGTAACCCAGTGTGAAAGAGGGAATCTTGAAGGAAAATGACAAATATTGTTATGTGAGCAGGCTGTCTCCCAGGAGAACCAGCCTGCATCCGAGCTGGTTAGTTTAAATTTAAATTAGGCAATAATTTAGGTTAACAATTTAAAAATGTCAGTAGCTGAGTTTGGATAGTCACTAGTGAAAATAACTGATTACTGAAGGCTAAATAATGTTTTTTGACATATCCTTGGCAAAGAAGTTTCTAGAAAAAACAATTGATGGGTTTTCTTTTGACTCAGAGAAAATTTAATGTTTCCTTTCCTCTTAATTCCTAATGAGTTCTTGATTCCTAATCAGTTAAGCAAGGATGAATGAACTGCAGCTTTGGAATCTTTGGTACGTGATGAAAACAGAATTAGTCAGTTCTACTAATTTACTCTGTTCAGCAAAGCCCTTTTGAATAGAAACCATGACATAAAACTTTCTTCATGTATTGTTGATAAAAAACTCTGTTTCTTTTAAAAAAGTTTAAATTTTTTTTTTTGAACTTCCATATATTTTCCTTTGTAGTGTTTGACAGACATGTCAGTATTTTTTTACGACATAAAGAAAGTGTGGAACTGTAATCGTTGCTGTGTAAACACACCTGGTTGTACCATATTGGCAAGAATATAAGAAAGACTTCTATTAGAGAAGGATGTTCCATTTACAGGGGCACAACAGAACATCGGGGGACTGTTGACATGGGATGCAATTATGTAGTTACAAGCAGCCCTTCAGCCAACCCCCAAGCCTAACTTTATCTACATCCACTGTCCATTGTAATAATTGCTCGTTAGTCTTTTTTTTTTTTTCTTTTTCCAAAGGGAAAGATGCAAAGCTAAGTGTAGTGAATTCTCACTTCCCTGTTATCAGAAAATTAGCAAACGTGTTTGCCAAATGCAGTTAGCAGCAAGCAGAGCCAGAAACTCAGGTTAGGGCAGGTGGTATGCCTGGCAGATAAATCAGCACCTGAAACCTGAAGTCTGAGGAGATTATGCAATAAACTGTCTACCTGAGGACTTTGACACAATTTACTTATTTAGTTAGTTAGTTATGTATTTATTTTGCTTTGTGCATCCTTGGAGTAGAGTTAAAAAAAACCCAAAAAACCCAAAACACAAACCCCAGCCAACCAAACAAATAAAACCAAAAAAAACCCCCATTACATCTGTGCAGGTTGAACAGTTGCAGGAAAAAAAAAACACCAGTAAAAACAATCATAATTTGTCAGTTAAAAAGTATGCCTAAACTGATTTTTTTAATGTATGTTTAGAACTAGTTCTTGGTTTCTTGTGAAGAATCTGAGTTTACTTGCCTCAGAGTTGTTTGAATATGTTGCTCTTATGATGTCTTCCATGTCAGTGGCCTCCAAAGTCGGGGGCACAAGACCATGCAGTGCGATATGGGAAAAAAAAATCTAATATTTATATTTTATCTGAAAAATAAGAAAGAAATTAAGTTTTTGGGTTTTTTTTAGTACACATATTTGCGCTGGCACCCTCGCTTGGTGAGTATGTCAGATAGTCCTGTGTCGCAGTTGTTACATGAGGTGTCCTGAAGGCAGATTTAGTATTACACAGTATGGTGAGTCAGCAGTAGCACCTTTTTTTCTTCATTCACTTCCAGTGTATTGTAATGGATGCAGTTTACTTGTGACCAGTTAGGATTTATAGATTATATTACTATGGATAATTTATAGATTATATTATTTAGATTTTACCATACAAACTCTAATAAAGTGGGCAAGCAGCTTAAAAAAATGCTGCGAAGAGACTATGGATTGTAGATAATACTAATAATATGAATAATAAGAACATGTCAGAGCTGATGTTTCTACTCCTGGTATGAGCTCTTGGTCATTTGGCAATTAGATCTGACAAGAAGTCTGCCAAAAAGTTTTGTTTATTAAGAAGGGTATGTCAAATGCGGATGTACATCCGCCACTGTAAATGATGAACCTCACCCTAAGAGAACATTCTATCTTGAGATATCAGCTAATGATAGCATGAAACCGTCACAATTAGCGAGGCATTTAAAAACTAAGCACCCAGAACATGAAGACAGATGTCTACAATTTTTTTCAGCAATGCTAGTCATGGCTCAGTCCAGTCAATACTCAATCCAGGACTTTTGTTACAAGATTTCACTAAACTTAATGATAGATATTTAGAAAACTCTTCTGAGAATTTTTGGTAGCAGAAGACATAGAAGCCACATAGTGATGGGGATACACTTGGTCTTCCTGCCGCAGTAAAAGTGTCTGAAATAATACATGGAAAACAATGTGGTGACAAACTAAAATGCATTCCTTTGTCAGCAGACACTGTTGGAAGATGTCTGGAAAACATTGCCAAAGTTTTGAAGAAACAAGTTAGAAAAAATTGTGCAGTGTGAGAAGCTTGCTGTACGGACAGTGGGATGAAAGTATAGATGTTTGGTTTGTAATGTGGCTCAAATTAATCGTAGTTGCTAAATTCTGTGTCCATAATGAAATTCACAAAAAACTAAGTCCCTAGAGAAAGATGTACCAGACAAGATACATTCTTAACAGTGAATTCTAAACAATATCTTCTTTAATAACAGCATTTTTTTTTAAATGGAAAAACTGTACAAATGTAACCACAGATGGAATGGCTGATTTGAGTGAACTGAAAAACGTTCTGGGTTAAGGTTTACAAGGTGAGCACCATATACAGAATTTATTCACTGCATCATAAATAGGCAAGCAACAAGGAAGTTGGAGCCATAAGTGCATAAAATGCTTCAGGATGTCATAATTGTGGTTCATTGTGTGAAAGCAAGGCCTTTAAATAGTAGAATCTTTACAATAATCTGTAATGACATGGGGAGTGACCAGGAAAATCTTTTGTACCGTGCAGAAGTTTGCTGGTTATCATGGCAAAGTGCTTAGAAGAGCTGCAAAAGATATTAATTATTATGTTTTTATTATTAATTATTATGATTAATTCTGTGTTTTATTTCACAAAAAGACAAGTGTTACAAATTGACCTGTTCAGTGATAACAGGTGGCTATCAGCAGTATGCTGACATTTTAACAATGAGCAAGAAAATGACTGCTTTTGGAAAAAATAAGCTCATATTATGGAGAGAGCATTTTGGAAATGTTTACACCATTGTGGGACTTTTTTTTTGCCAGAAAAGATGCACGTCATCTGTAAAACCTCCCATATTTGTACACTTAAACTTGGAAGCAGCATTTCCTTACAGGTTTAAAAGTCCTCACAGTTAAAAGTTTCAGAATCTGAAAATTTGTTAAAAATACAGAAATGCAACACCTTCCACTGGACAAACTTCAAGAAAAAATTTTGTATAATTATTGGATGGGAATGAAAAATGAGTGTCATGGTTTAGAAACTGTAGCCAGTAATGCACTTTCATTTGGATGTTCGTATCTTTGTAAATTGTTTTTTCCAGCTATGGCAACCAATAAACTGAATTTAAAACTAGACTGTCAAATCACTGTATTATAAAGTTTTAAGTCAACATTTTAAAAAATGCTGAAGCATATTCAATCATATGGGTCTCACCAAAAAACCTTCCTTTTTTTTAGCAATAGCATAAAGGTTTTTTGAACCATTAAAAATTGTTTAAAAATACTGCTTATTTAACCTTTATCTTATCTGGTTTTATATATACTGAATATATTAGTACAGTAGTACATACATATAATTTATAAATTAATACGCACATATTGGAAGTACGTACTCAAAATATTTTTACTTATGAGGTGAATGATGCAAAAGGTTTAGTGACAACTGTTCCCGTATTATTATTATTGAAACCAATCAGTGCGCAGAGAAATAAATATCTGAATGTTCATGTGTATTTTTTTCTCATGAAAAAATAGTTGTCTGATAGAAACAGAATATTTTACTTCTAGATGTGTGTCAGTGTAGTAATTCAGGAGGACAGGAGTGATGTTGTTTGCATGTGCTTCAAATGCTTCAAGAGATGCACCACCTGGGATTTGAGACACACTGTTTTAGTCACTGAGTGGGATAGTCCTTGTAAAGTGCTTATTGTCTCAATAAACGAGGGAAGTGATTTGTGGGTGGATAACAGTGGTGTAGAAAGCTGATGCCAAATCTAGGGATAGAATGCAAATGTTTGTCGTCTGAATCACTGCGTTACTGCTTGAGTGTATTGTTCTGGTGACAGCTTGATTTTCAAGCATGTAAATGTTTCAGACGTTTTGTTCATTTGAAGTTGTTGGTGCTTTGCTCATCTGAAATCAGACCAAAAGTGTATCTTCTAGAGAGAGGAATATTGATATATCACAGCTGAATTCCTATCCTTGCCTTACACAGTTGTTCTAAACTATGTAAATGTATATGTTACTGAAGTATCTTGGCATCCTAAGAGATGTAACATGGCACAAATTTCCAAAGTGATTGCTTTTTTTAACTGCCGTTATGAAATAATGTGTTCTGCTATAGCTAAAAAACATTTGTGAACTTGTTGATTGGTTGAACATTTTATTTATTAGCTGTAGCTAACATGCAGAGATAAGTACTTTTTAATAAGCTACCTGTTTGCTTTTTTCTTTTTCTTTTTTTCTTTCTAGGCTAAAGCCTAAACCTCTGACATGGCCACAGCCTCACCAAGATCTGATACAACTAACACCCGTAATGGAAGATTACAGATGCAAGTAACAGGCAAGTAGTGATTTTTACAGGAAAATATATGTATTCTAAAAAAGTAATCTTGGAAATGGGTGTAAAAATGAACTACTATAGTTAACATTTTAATTATTAATGTGAATGTTACAGTTAAGAATGTGACTATAATACATGTAGGTGATCAGAAGATAGAGATTGTACAGTGAGCTGGATGGCAGGGTTTAATTTTTCTTCAAAAATAAAGAAAATAAGATATTCAGTACAACAGTAGGGACAATTACAAGGAAATTTGCTTGGGATTGAATAATTAATGACAAATTCTGAAAGGGGAACACATATTACTGAAGTTCTGCAAAAGAGATAGATAGGCAGTTGTAGTGAACCCCAAGCTGGCAATGGATCTAATGTTGTAGTGAAGGTGGAGAAGAACTGGAGAAGATCACAAAATTTTCTAGCCCTGCAGAAGTTTAAGGTCTTTCATTACATATCAGGTAAATGTTTGTTGAAAATAATATTGCTATATAAAAATCCTTAGGGCAGCAAGTTGGATTACACACACAAGTGGAATAATTTAGTTTGGAATGGACCCTTGGTGATTTCCTAGTCCATTTTTCTGCTGAAGGCAGGGATATCTTTGAAGTTGGATCACGTTGCTTGTGGTATTGTCCAGTTGAATTTTCAGTATCTCAAACACTGTAGATTGCCAACTTTCCTGGGTATAAACCACGTCACTGTGAAAATATTTTTCCTTCTATCCAGTTGGAATTTACTATGTTGTCTCTTGTGACTGTTTAAGTTTTTTGATTTTGCTCTGCTGGTTCTCGTAGTTCGAGGCAGAATTCAGCCATCTGCTGGAAGGTAAACACAGTAGGCTACAAACAATCCTGGAAATTTCTGGTTGTGATCACTTTTTCAATAGATGTTGAGCAGGCCAAGTAGATTACTCACTGTTCTTCCTCGTGGTTAAGAACTGGTCAGTGATGTGACAATTGGTGTCAGTCTTAGCTGCTCTTTTTGTGGGATGGCAGAGACTTCCTTGCGGTCTGAATATAAGCAAAGTGCATCTAGGTAAACAGATTTTAGAGCTAATTATGGCAGTGTTACAGCAGTTAAAAGTGAAAATGTTACCAGCAAATAGTTATGGTACTATGGATAAGTACATCTGCCTACAGATGTATATGCATGCACATTTGCATAAATTCGTGTGTATGTATGTATATAAGTATTCTGTTGGTAACAAACTTTCCAGGAATTTTGAACCCTGCAGTAAGAGTGGATGCATAGCTAAGAATATATTAAGGCTATCCTGAACAAAAGTTGGAAAAAACTTGAGGAAGATACCATGTCATAATGAAAGCTCCATCTCAAGAAAGATGTGTCATGCTGGATAATCCAAAGGTGGCCAGGTTATCTGAGAAAAAATGCATTGTTGAAGAGTCCCCCAAAATGAATATTTTATGAAGTTAAATAAGAGAGGAACCTAGAGACTGACTAACCTTATATAAGGAGCACATAATAATGTGATGAGTCATCAAAACTGGCAAAAACTAACAGCAGAGATGGAGCCACTTGTAGATTGAATATATATAATATATATAGTAACAAACTGACTTTGACAAATGACCCCTAACTTCTCCTTATGGAAATAGTCTTGTGTTTCTCTGGCACTGAGGCTTCTCAGAGAGATCTGGTTCAAGGATCAAATGGGAAGAAGTCTGTACAACATTTAGGATTAGTTTTCTGAAGGTTTAGTTTCTAACCAGTCTTTATTGTAAGATCAGAGGAATGCCAGTGGCAGTACAGAGAAAGGAGTGGGAGACAAGGAGTTTACGATTGTAGTATTGCTGACTGACACTGTATGCTTTAGTTTTGTTTATGCTGCTGTAGAATCTAGACTTGTATTTCAAGAACTATACCTAAAACACTTTTATAAAGGCAGCAAGTAACATAAACTCATTTTGCAGACAAGGCAATTCATATGGAGTGGTGACTTGTTTGTGTTCGAACAGATACGTCAGGTTGCAGGCATGCTTTGCCATCAGTATTTATTCAAATATGCTTGGCGAGATGTCTTGTCTTGTTAGTTCTTTTTGAAGTCTTGCTAGTATTATTACTTACTCATAATTTTTTTAAGAGATGTCCTAACCAAAAAATGGTAATTGTCTCCTCCTCTGTTTGAGGATTCAAAACTTACTTAAAACATAACCAGATAGAAGGGGGGGGGGAATTTAAGGAAAGCTTGAATATCATGAATAAATACTTGTATTTTAATAAATGTTGTATTTGCTTTTAGAAAGCAAATTATTGAAGAAAAATGTGGAAGAAGTAGAGGTTGTCAAAGCTTAAAAATATATCATGATTTCAGATCAAAAATATGATCCATGTATAGAATTATGTTTTTAGTTTTCTACATTTAAGCTTTCACCTTTATCAAGGAAGCAGTTCCTTTTTGATGAGTCCTGATGCATTACTTAGACTGGATTTTTCAAATGTGAGGGAGTTAAGTTTGCACCTTTCAATTGAAATTAAGTCTGTGGCTAATGCCATTAAAATCTTGGATGGTTGCATGCCACTAACTTTTAAGTAACTATGTATGCGTCTCAGGATATTGTAATCCAGAAATTCCATTAGCAAATTTGCAGATCTGCTGGAAGGCAGGAGGGCTCTGCAGAGGGACCTGGACAAGCTGGAGAAATGGTCTGATTCCAACAGGATGAGGTTCAACAAGGCCAAGTGCCGGGTCCTGCACTTCGGCCACAACAACCCCCTGCAGCGCTACAGGCTGGGCACAGAGTGGCTGGAGAGCAGCCAGGCAGAAAGGGACCTGGGAGTTTGGATTGACAGGAAGCTCAACAGGAGCCAGCAGTGTGCCCAGGTGGCCAAGAAGGGTAATGGCATCCTGGCCTGTATCAGGAACAGTGTGGCCAGCAGGACCAGGCAAGTGATTCTGCCCCTGTACTCAGCACTGGTGAGGCCACACCTGGAGTGCTGTGTCCAGTTCTGGGCCCCTCAGTTCAGGAAGGATATTGAGGTGCTGGAGCAGGTCCAGAGAAGAGCAACGAGGCTGGTGAAGGGACTTGAACACAAGTCCTATGAGGAGAGGCTGAGGGAGCTGGGGTTGTTTAGTCTGGAGAAGAGGAGGCTCAGGGGTGACCTCATCACTCTCTACAACTACCTGAGAGGAGGTTGTAGCCAGGTGGGGGTTGGTCTCTTCTCCCAGGCAGTCATCAGTAGGACAAGAGGGCATGGGCCTTAAGCTGTGCCAGGGGAGGTTTAGGTTAGATATTAGAAAGAAATTCTTTACAGAGAAAGTAATCAGCCATTGGAATGGGCTGCCCAGAGAGGTGGTGGATTCACCATCCCTGGAGGTTTTTAAGATGAGGCTGGCCGTGGCACTTAGTTCCATAGTCTAGTAACTGTGGTGGTGTTGGATCAAGGGTTGGACTTGATGCATCTCAGAGGTCTTTTCCAACCCAGCTGATTCCATGATTCTAGGATACATGTCTCCCTTTCAGATAGTTTACTAAACTTCTGTTGTTGTGGTTTAACCCCAGCGAGCCACCAAGCCCTATGCAGCCATGTGCTCACTCCCCCACCAGTGGGATCAAGGAGAGAATCAGAAGGGTAAAAGCCAGAGGCAAAAGCAAATAGGCAAGGCAAAAGCCATGCACACAAGCAAAGCAAAACAAGGAATTAATTCACTGCTTCCCATGGGCAGGCATTTGTTCAGCCATCTCCAGGAGAGCAGGGCCCCATCACATGTAACAGTTACTTGGGAAGACAAACACCATCACTCCAAACTTCCCCCCTTTCCTCCTTCTTATTTACTGAACATGATGTCCTATGGTATAGAATATGCATTTGGTCAGTCAGGACCACCTGTCCTGGCTGTGTCTCCTCCCAACCTCCTACACAACCCCAACTTCCTTGCCAGCATGGCAGTTCCAAAAGCAGAAAGGGCCTGGTCTCTGTGCAAACACTGCTCAGCAATGACAAAAACATCTCTGTATTATCAACCTGTTGTTCAGCACAAATCCAGAACACAGCACCATACCAGCGACTGTGAAGAAAATTAACTCTACCCCAGCCAAAATCAGCACACACATATCATTGAATTAGCAAGTACTGTATAGAAAAGCAACAGGGAAGGATTATTTCCGAGTTGCTGAAAATACTCAGTCTTGCTTTAGTTTGCAAGTGGTGGGAACAAGAATCGCACTGAAATATGGGAGGAATGAGAGAGAAGGCAGAGTCAGCAAATAGGTACATCTGTGAGTCCATTGTTGTGGTATTCTGAAGACAACATCTGCCTGAAATAGAATTTAAAATGTTGGCAGTTAAGTTGCTGTTGTTTTTACAGTGACTTCCTCAGCTGGGCAAGGAAGTGGGAGAACAGATTTATGTTCAGGAGTACAGAGCAACTCACCAGTGATTCAGAGATGAAAAATAGTTTCTTTGGTCAAGTGCTATTTCTATAGTTCAAATATTTTTTGAATATTTGGCTGAAACTTTTAAGTTCATCTTCAAAGCTGTTTAAATAAGGGAAAACTGAGAACTGATTTCTTACTTTTAACAAACTGATGTGTAAAACCACAGATTAACCACACAGATAATACTGGCAAGGAAATGAAACTCTGTATACAGGGTTTGCTATACGGGGACATTTTGAAATAGGCGTGAACTGCATATGCTTTCATAACAATATATAAATAAAAAAAAAGGTCTACTAATCTCTCAGATGCGTCATACGATGTATCATACTTTAGTGTTTTTCATTTAAGGTAAGAATGGGAAGAACTGTAAGAAAATAAGCCACATTATTTTCAATGTTTATCCCTAAAAGAATTGTGCCACCTCTCCAACCAATCCTGCCATTATGTGGTGAAAAGAGCATATGACACTTGGTTTCGACTACCTGACAAAGTAGCTTTTGAAAATAAAAGCTACCATTTTTGCATTGTCTTCTCTCTGTTCAGCAGAAGTAAAGGTGAGAAATAACATTGCCATGCAATGTATTTCATACAACGTGTAGGTAGTACATTATCTGTTTTTCAGCAACAGTGTGCTGTTATAGATAAAGCAATGTGTTTTATTAGTTTCTAGTGCCAAACTGAAACGGAAAAAGAATTGGTTTGGAACAACTTTCTACACGGAATTAACTGCAGATGGAGAAATTAAGAAAACAGCAAAATCAAGTAGTTCTTCCAATCCCAAATGGGATGAGCAGCTGACAGTGTAAGTAGATTTTTTGGTTGTTTAATACTATTTATTAGACAGATGTTGCAGGCAAATATTTACTAAACTTGGCTGCCTACATAGATTGCTCTGGCTGTTGATGTCTAAATGCAGACATTAAATGATATCTATCTCAAATGAATTTTTTTCCTCAATTCTCTTAATGTTTTGAGAATATTTTTTGTACAGAGAGTGTTACTTGCATACAGTTGCTGTACATGCTTTAGTCTTGATATTTGTTAGCACTGTATTAGCACAACTTGCTAGAAAGAGTTACTAATTGTAACTATGTAATTCTCAACTTTAAAAGGTAAAGAATCTCAGCTGGGTAAGTAGTAGTTATGAGGAAGGTAATTTCTTTCTCTGATGAGGAAGAAATATGAAGGGATATGCACTCAAAAAGAGTTTACTGCAAAGTGACCTTGCAACTCTTCCTAATAGTTGACCTTTTTAACCTTCTTGTGGTTTAGTTTGGTTTACTCTGTGCTAGGGCTGTAGATATACCTAAATACGACACCGTGAAGAACTGGCAGTCTTGCACCATGCAGTTGGCTAGAATGCTTTATTATACAAGCAAGACTGTACTGGTTCAGACTTGGGTCTGGAAACAGCAGAGCTACTATCAGGTGGCATTGAGCCTGGGCCAGTACATTTCACAGCAGGTGAAGTGTCTGTGTGCAATAGCCAGCTTTGTTAGTAGTAGGAGCCATGCTAGGTTCTCATAACTAACTGTGCTGGAGAGGGGGCACTGGTACAATTTACCCAACTTTAGGAAACTGTTTGCTTGGGAACACTTAGTTACTCCAGACCTGGGCTGAAGCAAGTAGGGTATTCATTCATGTGTCATGTTTCTCAGTATATCGAGTTTAGTGAATGTATTAACCCTTTGCAGTATTGCAAGAGAGAATAATACAGTATTGGACCTTATTACTAGAATAAGTACCGAGCTACCAGTGTATTCACAGAGACCAGAGTTTTGCTTGAGGAGGCAGGTTTGATTTTCAGGATTTGGTGATCTGGTAGAAATGAGGTGATTTGCAATGCATGATACAACCAAGCAGACTTATTCCATCATCAGTATTACTTAGGATCTTACCCTTATATGTATGTTTAAGGTATTCTGGCCACCTCTTCCTCTGGCTGTTGGAATGGTATTGTTGCTTCAGTTGCCCAGTCTGTTTAATGATAAGTGAACTTACCAAATTCTCCTCACTTCTGGGGGTCAGCAATATGTTTTCTCTGTGTACTTGTTGGTTTTTTTTTTTTCTTTTCTTTGTTGAGCTACTCTTCTGGTAAGACTTCCATTAGAAGGAGGCCTATTCAAAATGCAAAAATATATTTGCTCATCTGTTTCAGCAAATACAATCCACATTGTCCAACATGTTCAAGTGACTATAGAGTTAGTCTCGTTGTTGGGAGGGTGGGGGTTGTTCTTATTGTTTTCATCAATACTGATATAACTTTCTATATATATTAGATCAATACTGACGGATGTGCAGCCTTTGACTTTTTGCAGTAAAGTACTTCTACTCCCAGCCCAGAGCACCCTTGCAGTACTAGACCCTCTACTACAAAACTACTCTTCAGGACTAGCATAGATTCCCCTTTTCCTTCTTGAGCAGGGGAGAGAGCAATGCCAAAGGTTATCATAATACTACTGTAATTGGGTCCTTTATCTCTCTGCTTCCCTTCAGTTTTTATTTTAGCTTCAGAATTTGATTTTTCCCCTCTGATTTCTGTGAGTATGCCTTATGGTTCCATATATATTTGTGGATTCATAAAAGATGTTTTAAAAATACTTTCATGGCAAGCTGATGAGGGTTCTTCATGCTTGCAAGTAGCTGTTTGGTCCTTTTTTCCTTTAAAAAAAATATTTAGTATTTTTCTTTTTAGTGACATAAAAATATACTTCCCACCTTTTTCTCCACATTTAATAATGTGAGATTTTAGCTAGAACTCTGGAATAGTGAGGAATATGGGAAAATATGCCTCTCATAAATAAAGATATGTTTTATATAACTGAGATTTGAGCTTAGTGTAGGTTATTGTGGTACTTTTCAAATTCTTTATGCTATTGTAGTAATGCACTTTAAGTTTGAGCCTAAGTACAAATATCATAGCGTTTGCAGTCCTTAGTTAAAAATTTCCCTTTCCCCTTGCAATACAAAAACTTATTTCAGTTCATAAGTATCAAGAAACACAATGAGAAAGTGAGTTAAGTTCAAATACTACTAATTACAAAAACAAATATTTTAAAATCTGTATATATTTTTTAAAAAAATGTATTTTATATGCAGGAATGTGACTCCACAGACTACGCTGGAATTTAGAGTGTGGAGCCATCACACTTTAAAAGCAGATGCTTTATTAGGAAGAGCCACTGTAGACTTGAGACAAGCTTTGGAAATACACAATAGAAAATGTAAGTTATCATGAAGGATATTTTGAATAAAGTAGAATTATTATTACTAATCTATATCTCAAACTGGAAACCAGACTACTAACTATACATGTAGTTACAACTGACTTTCAGTTGATGTCTTTACTTGTCTCTTCTAGACATGTCTGTGCTATTGAGAGCAATTTAAGTGTGACAATGGTATATAATACTTTTGAAACAAACAGTATAGTATGAGTTACTGCAAATTAAGTGAAAGCAGAAGTGATTAAATACAATGTTTTGTAGCAAACTAACAACTAATTTTCTAGAAGATCTGTTTTAGATTTGGTAACAAAAAAAAAAGTTAAACTTTTAGAAAAGCCTTATAATTTTTCATGTTTTCCTTCTCTGGAGTCACTAATAAAAAGGCTGGATATTTTCCCTCATAATTTAGCTGACCAGCAAGCAGTAGAAACCATTGATTAATGAAACAATTGAGAACTTCCTTTTAGTACATTAGAGATTTTTTGTTCTATGTAACTGCTAATTTGAAATGCCTTTAATAGAATTAAAACAGGTCTTCTAATTTGCTTTTCAAAATTTTTTTCTTTAGTACAAGAAGATGGTGAATCCACACTTTAAATTCCACTCCAGAGTGGCAGTAGAATTCCAGCTAAACCAATCTTAACCTTTCTCACAAGTCAGATATACAAATCTGAGATATCTGTTTGGGAAGGTGGGGGCAAAGGAGACCCAAAAAAAAAAAGCTTCATTTTTCTGATTCTCACAGAAAATTGAAACAATCCAAATTAAGTGGGGCTTCTTCAGTATTTTAAAGATTCTGCACAAGATTCCATAGTTAAGAAGAAAATTTACTATTTAAATAAGAAAAATATATCAGAAAAAAACTGGCTTATAATGATGCTAGCCAAAAAAAGAGAGATTAATTAGTATTTTAACTATTTCTAACAAAATAGTTAATGTTTTTTTACTGTAGATCCAGGGATGTAGGAATAACAACTTGACAAGTTCTTTCAGGTAATGGTTGACTGAGTTTGCTGCACATTGCACCAAAAGTAATTTATGTGCAGTGTTTCTGATTTGGGCAAGTCACTAGTTTGACACATACTAGATTATCCAAGAATTCAGTGGTAGAATACTCTGATTGGTATACTTCAATCATTCAGTTATTGACACCTAATCTAAAATGCAGCACTTGAAAGGCTCTTTGCTCAAGAAGATGGAAAGGGGAAGTCCTCTAAATGCAGAAACTTTAGAATTAGTGCTGTTACTTTCTCTGCTAAACACCACCAGTATTGAATTGCTGCCCACACACCTCACAGTTTCCTTGCCAACTCAGTTGAACCACAGCCAACTCTTGATCTGTTTTAGGAAGATAATATGTTAAAATAGCAGAAGTTAAACCAACCAACCTTTGCAAAAATTAGGATTCATAAACATGTTAGCTTAACAACTCTGTGATAGGCTAGTTTCTTCTTTGTCCTCTTTGAGGTGGTACCATTTTCCAAAATGCAGATTGCTAGATCAATAATTTGGTGGTCCTGGGAGTTTCGTGCTTGTTGCAGAGATTTAAAGTCCTTTGAAATCCCTTGTAATATAGCAGTGTGTGTCTGCTAGTGACTGCTGCCCAGCTACTCTGTTGAACCTGCTCTTCAAAGTTACAGCTTGGGGGTATCTGGCAATAAGTTATGGTAGCCTTCCCTGTTTTCATGTTTACTGTTCAGTTATGATACATGTTAAGATGAAAAAAATAAGGAAATGCTAGTTTAATGCACAGGAGTGCACAGTGAGCTTTAACTTGGAATGTTATCACATGGAGGGAAATACAGTAGCATATCTTAAAAAACTAATCTTTTAATCTGAGACCACAATTACTGAAAGGTCATAACCATTTTAACCTGGTTAATGTGAACTCATAGCTGACCGTGTTGAATTTATGACATGTAGCTTAACTGTTCTACTAGTCAGAGTTGATTTAGAGAGAATTATGCAGCATCCACAGCACGCTTTACCTCTGGGTTATTTATGTCTCTCTACAGATGTGGCCATTGCTTGTCAGTCCGATTGAATTATTTTACTGCATCATGTATCAATTATCTCAAAGTTTCTTTTGGTGAAAATAGTTTCTGATCTAATTTTTAGTTACCTGAGGCATCCTCTCTGTTACTGTTCAATCTTTGGAGTCATGATCTATGAAAATCTGAGTAAGGATTTACTAAAAATAGTTTTAAAAAATCAGGAAGCACTCTATGCAGTCTTTGCATTTGCTTCTTCCTCAAAAACATGTTCTTTTCAGTGGTCTTTTAGAATTAGTTTTGGAAGGTGATAACAAGAAATGAACATAAGATCTGGTTGTAGAGTGAGGTTCCCAGTGACTTGTAATATTTGGCTGTGTAGTTCAGAAGTTGCTTGACTTTAAACCATCACATGTTATGTACGTAGTGCATAATTTCAAAGGGGCTTAGTGGAAATAGCAAACCTGGGAATTCATTAACAATGAAGTACTGAAACCACACAAATTCTATAGCATATTTATAGAATATGCTATATAAATAGCCAATTCATTTTTAGAATAAACCGTGTTTACCCACAACAGGTGTAAATGTACACAGCTCCATAGTGATTACTGTTTTGATTTGAATCATCTGAATATATATTGTAGAACTAAATACATGCATCACGTTTGTGTTGAAAGTATCTTTTAATATGAATATGATTTAGAATTTAATCTTTCCTTTATCCCTTCTCTCCTTCTCTTCCCCTATCCATTCCAACTCCATTTTTAGTGGAGAAGGTAAAAGAACAGTTGAAACTCTCTTTGGAAAACAAGAGTGGCATGGTGCAAACAGGTGAACTGACAGTTGTGCTAGATGGTTTGGTTGTTGAACAAGAATCTCTTACAAATCTCAGTTCATCAGCGACCAGTAAGTTAAAATGATTAAATCAAATGATAATATTTGGATTAGGATTTCAAACAGATATAATAAAATATTTCTATTGAATTTGTTTCTTACTGTTCAGTAGAAGTTCAGCAAAATGGCGAGGCTGTGCATGAAAGCAGAGATGCTTCAGCAAGAAGTTCATCCAGGTTGGAATTTATTTATGTTTTATGCTATATGAAGTATAATAGCAAATTTTTCAGTCGAAATGTTTGGGTTGTTTATGTTTTGGTGTGGTTTTTTGTTTGTTTGGGGTTTTGTTTCATTATTTTTTTGTTTGTTTGGGTTTCTTTTATTTTTTTTGAAGGCAATAGATTTTAACTGTCAGGGTCTAAAATATGTTGCCATAGGCTTTAGAAACATTACTTGTTTGATAATTGCATAATTTAGCTTGAGAGCAATTAAATTTACACTTCTGTTCTTTGCTCTCAACTGACTGAAAATCTGTTGAATGCTGCAGAAGAAATTAGGGAGTAGTGGTTCAGTGTGGTTTTATGTGCTTATTCCATTTGTTTTCTTTTGTTGTTTAAGAACTGTTTCTACGAATGTCTACCATCCTGTTGCACTGTTGCATCTGAACGGAAGGGAAAGGAAAAAAAAGCCTGAATTACTTCCCCCTCACCCTTTTTAAGGTTGCGATCAGGAACTTGCTTAAGAGACTTGTTGAGTTTTGCAAGCCGTATTCATAACAGGGTTTGCCTGCTCCACCCTGAAGTGGCAAGAAGAAGACTTTGGGATGAGTTCAGAACTTTGTTCTTGGCTTCTCTGTTGTTATACCAGCTCAAGGACTGACTGGAGAGAAGTAGATTTTTTGCCCCCTTATCACTAGTAAGACAAACAGGTCAACATCCAGAACAATTTAATGTTACTGCCCTGCTCAGGTGCCCTACATGAGCCCCTTGCTGTGTAAGTTATTGACACCCGTTGGGGTTGAAAAACATACAGTTGCTATGCATTTGAGTGACAAGGACACATTTGTCCTTGTATGCTCGACTTGATTCTTCTTTTGAATACGTGGAGGTTTGTCTCTGTTCCATGATGGGTGCCCAGTATGAGGGAGTGAGGATAAAAAGTTGCTTATCCTTTGTTTTCATTAGAAAGGTTTGGAACTGCTAGAAGTGGTTTGAAATACATCTGCATACCATTTTGAAACAGTAGTAACAATAATTTGTTTACATTTAGCTGTTGTTGCTGGAGATATGTCTTTTACTGGGATCCTGCTCTTGATATTTTAATTTACAGTAGTTTTCAATACAACTGTCCAGCACTTTTGTTTTACAGTTTAAAAATTAAGAGAGGAAAAAAAGTTTTAAGGTAGCTTCTCTGCATGTCTTTCAGAAGCTAAATTGTGTTTGTAGTACAGAGTTGAGAAAGGATAATACTTCAATTCTCTGTTTATACTACAGGTTTGGAGTTGGATAAGGTAGCATGGAAATGCTGCTTCTTCCCTTCTGCAAAGTTGGACTTCTAACTATTCTAACATTTTTGTCATCTGTTTAACTTTTCTTCAATATTCAGCCTCTATTCCTTGAGAAGATAGGGAGTTGGCACTGAGTGTAATTTTCACAATATGTATCTCTTGTGGGTGGCTTTAAGCATTCTGGAATAGATTTAAGTAAAAAAACAATGTAATTGAATGAAACTCCATTCACAAGCCCTCAAACTGCATTTATTTCCATGTGACCTTGTAAACACAGAGCTGCCTGTGTGTATTTGTCATGTCCCATGCTGCCAATTATGAGCATAGAGAAGCTCATCTTATTTTCTTTTTACTGAGGAAAAATTTTGTTGCTTTCATGTGGTATAACTATTTTTAGTGATATGACTAACAAATCCAGTTGTTCCTGTTGCTTAATGAGAGAAAAAGTTTTCCTTCTCATAGCTGCACTTTGGAAGGGTTCCTGAGACCTTTTTGGAAGATGTGGCAGGTGCATCAGTCTGTTCAACTCAATTCCAGTATGTCATTACAAGTAAAAGAGGAAGGGAAAATGGCAAATCTTACCTGTTATAAGCATCTAAAATACTCAAAACTAATTTTTGCCTTTTTTTTAATTGTTTTGGCCTTACGCTTGACTATTACCCAGGCTGCAAACACCATTCCATAAACTGTTGTGATTTATGGTCTACTGCTATTTCTTTGTTTCTGTAGTGTGATTTAGTGTAGGATTTGGTTTAGTTGCATAACTGTTGTTTGTAATAACCTAAAATGATCTTTTATTTTTACCAAGATCTGCTTGTGACATTTCTAATGGGATAGACAATCAAGTACCTTCCAACTCTGTAGTACAGAATACATTCTGTATAGAAGCTGTTAATGGAGACAGCACACCATCTCCTACTCATGTTGCAGCCAGACCTAAAAATACGCCAGTACCAAAACCACTTGAAGCTCAGCCTGTCAACAGCACTGGTAAGAATGGGAGAGTTAAGAAAACATGTTCCATAAGGCTTTTTTATCTGATTGAAGCGTATCTGGAGTTGGGCCACTTTTTCTGTACAATTTTTGTTGGATTTCAAAAATACTGAAAGGATGTTTCTAGGCTAGAGTTTATAATCTTCTGTGTCCACTTTTGTAAATTTTTTTTCACTAACCTCATTCTGAAATGTATTGTGTTTCACAGTCTCCCATCAGTTCTTTTCTCTGATGAAGAAAGATTAAAGTGTCCAAAAACTTCCCTATCTCTGTCCCAGATAACAAAAACATATTACTGATTGTCTGGAGGAAAAATAAGATTTCTTTGACAATTAATTTGAGTAACTAAAGTTAAGTTTCTTCTGACGTTTTGTAAATCTGATTTAGTCAGTGAACTGCTGTGCTCTGAGTCGAGATGTGTTGCAGGCTCTCCTTGCCTTCAATTTTTTTGAAAGATATGCTGTTTCAAAACGTGTAGTGGCAAATACTGAATTTAATTTTCATCTTAAACACAAAAATGTTGATTCTGACTACAATTAGCATTTGATACATTAAAACTAGTGAAAATAAAGTATTTTTAAATTTTTGTTCCTCTGGCAAAACTTTGCATCTAATAATGACTGTGCTTTTTAAACACTTTCTGTCTTTTCTCAGCTGTTTGATATTACAGTGATAGCAGAGAGAAAAGATAACCTTAAATAGAAATAGACAAGCCGTTACTAAACAGTAGAACAGAGACTGTCAAACTTTCTGTAATAGAGTGGAAAATGTGGATACAGTTGGAAGATAACAGAAACAATTATGAAGTTTAAAAGGTAATAATTAATTTAGGCCTTCTCTGAAGCTTTTCTCTATTTGGAGAAGTTTAATTTGATTCCCCTCTCTTTTCAGCTTGAGGCTAGAGGGCGTATATATTATTTAGGCATTTCTTCCTTTTTCTTCAACTGCGGCAAGATCCATTTGAAATCTGTATTAGGATAGGATAATTGAAAAATAATTGGTTTGTTCAAATGGTAATATTGATGTAATCATTGTTGAGCTTGTACTGAGGCACTGATATAAAACAGTTTTCAACTACTGTACCAGTTGGTGGAGATGTTTTTGAGGAAAGGCATAAAGCAGGTCTCCAGCATTTGTTGATGACGCTTTTTTCTTTTCCCCACTGTTGTGCTTAGCAGGATTGTAATTTTATGTGGTATTGCCAGAATTGCTGGTTTAGGCATAATTGGTGAGGTAATCATCTGATGTAATGTTTTATAGATCTGTTTTGGAGATCAACTTACTAATAGAGGAGATGATTTGTCAGTTATTTTGCTTCTAACTTTATTATGTAATTCTATTCACTCTTTAATGTAGATGGATTGAATTTTTTTAATGAGAACTGAAATTTCAGTTGGTTTTTTTCCTGTTTAAATAAAGTTGTTGCTAGTTTAAGCAGAAGTTTGAGGAAACTTGATCAAATTGTTGGTGGTCATGATTTTTTTTTCATGTCATGCTTTCCATTTGCTTGAAGTAATATAAAATCATGACAGGTCTTAATGTAGTTAATTTGTTTTGTGCCATCTGAAAGTAGTGATGTATTACCCTGGAATAGCTGTGTTGAAAAAGCAATGCCTTTACAGATCTTACAAATTTGTTGCTGCCTCTAAAATCATGCTTATCATTATGCATATCAAGAAAATATATATATGGTGCAGTGATAATTCCTTAAAGAAACTTATTCACTAATTTAAATTCATTCTTGAGGACAGTTTTATTGTTTGTAATTCTTGGACCCGCTTTTCTGACCCTCTATAAAAGCATGAAATCGCTGCCATTATATACATATTGCAAGTAATAAATAGAATCTAGCTATTTTTTTTTATTTCTAAGAGTGTTATACAGAACTAAAGCAAATGAACTCTTTAAAATAATGGAACAGCATTTTATAGACACTATTGTTGGGTTAAATTTTGCAAATCTATATCATTAAGGTTATAGAGCATTATAGAGCAATTGTATTGGCCTCAGCCCTTAGCATGGTAAGGTAATATGCTCTAAGGTAGAAAACAGTTTGAAGTCTATGTTGTGTATTATCATTAGTCCTGTAGAAAAATTGTTCCAACTCTTAAACAAGGTACAAGCTACTAAATATAAATACAATTGTCACTGTATGATGTTGATTAGTGATACAGAAAATGAAAGTCGTGAATGATGTTGCACTGCTTTTTTATAGGGCCTTGACTTTTAATGGGAGTCTTACAGACTGCCATACCTGATTTTGCTTGTCTAAGACAAGATCTTGTGCTGAGATACTGTTCTGTTAATGTCTGCAGATAATTGATATTGATGTACTGTTGGCCAAGTGGTCTTGGGAATAATAAAGCCTTCTTAGCATCCTCTGCCTACTTGAAACCTTTTATGAGATTATGCTTGCTTGAGTTGGATTACGTTTATATTGTTCTTTAAAAGATAGAATTGATTTACTTTGCGACTCTAAAGTAATTTTCTTCAGTCATTGAACTATGGAAAATGTGTTAGCCAATAATAATTTTTATATTTTAATCCTGCTTTTGGAGGGAGATTTTTTCCAAGTTGCACAGAGCTGTAGGGTTAATTGTAGGGTTCTGTATGTCAACTCTGCAAAAGGAAAGAAATGATCCATAAGAAATGCCTCTTGATTTTCCAATCTCGGAGAGTAATCTCGTAATATTTGGTTTTTGTGTCATACTGATTGAGATTCTTTTTTGAACTTGATGTAAGTGCAAAGTTTCAAAAAAAGCCACACTGTTTTCTGGAAAGCAGATGGGTGCCTCTTGCTAATCTAGAGTAAGGTGTAACATTGAGTTGACCAAGATATGTAGAAACTAAGAAATTATTTTAACATGGAAGTATAGAGAATGGCTTGCAGACTGTAAGTTTTAACTAAAGGCAGATGCATTGTGACTTTTTGTCATCTCAGACAACAGTGCTGCTTGTGGCATATAGATGCAACTAAATACATTCCTTCCAATTTGTTTACTCCAAAAGTTGTTAATTTGAAAAATAAATCTCATCAGATTCTGGTACACAAATGTTCTTATTTCCCGTTTCTCAGTTAATGGCGAGTCATCCTCCTCTGCGCCTGAAGCTGGTAATTCTTCTGCCTCTGAGGCTCCAGTGACTTCAGTCGAAGCTCCTGTGTCTTCAGATTGCACTAACACTACAGTAGAACCTCAGTCAGCAACAGAAGCAACTAGTTCTGAAAGCCACACTTCTGCATTACCTGCTGTGACTGCTGGACTAGAACCTACAGCTGCAACAGACTGTGCTCAGCCTAATGCTCGAAATAGTATAGCAGCAGATGCAGCAAAACCAAGGGAATCCTCCTCCACCTCAAGTGCATCTGCAGAACCTGTAAGACAGCAGCCTGGTAGTGCCAGTACAGAACCTTTGCCACCAGGGTATGTGGTTTTGTTTTTAATGTTATAATTATGTTTCATCTGAATGTGCACCTAAAGAAACAGACACTTAATTCTACACTAGGAAGCAATTCTATACTGGAATTGTCAAATGCAGGTCAGCTGGCTGAGACAGGGTTATTTGATCTAAAATGGGATTTGTACTGATGCTATAACTGGCTACTCTTGTCCCAGAAAGTAACAACTGATAACTGGTTTGCTGAGGTGGTATTGTGATCTCAATAGACAAACTCTTGGGCATTATGGACGTGAAGACTTTTCATTTCATATATTCAAACTTATTTGGGCTGTAATTTGTTACTCTTTTGTTACCTAAACTGTGAGAATGTTGTAGGAACCAAAATACGGAGAAGTGGAAATCATTAAACTAGTTTATAAATCCTTTTAGGTGCTTCCCGTGTAAGGATAGCTAGAATATTTAAATTTTACTTAACTCTTAGAAACCTCTTCTGTAGTCCTAAAAACAAAATTAAAAATGAAAATATAGTAGATACTCAAGTGCGTATATATATATATAACAACATTTTTTTTATAGATGCTTTCATGTTTAGGTGAAAAAATATCTTCAGTGACTAATTTGAAATACTGACATTTCCATAATGTTGTAAATATTAACTATTTCATCATTTTCTGATCCCAGAAATTGTTTCTTAACCCAGAGTGTGTACACCTTGTGTCATTGTAGATGATCTTTCAGAGGGCCTGTTGTGTACCTACTCCTTACGAAGAAGGTTCAGTAATTATTAGTGACACTTCACTTGAGTTTCTGCAGTTAGATAAACATGAAAACAAACATTTAAAAATATAGAAATATATTTTTATATATAAATTGTTGAGGAAGAGTTACCTCATTTTTAACTTTCAGACACTCTGACGATGGAAACTGTTTATAGGTGGGAACTGCCGTGGGTATCCCCGCTTTAAACACTTTTTTTTTTTTTAATTAATTGCATGCTTTCCCACTGAGGACAGGATCATGAGTTCCAGGCATAGTACACACTATGGCCAAATGCATGTTTTCATCATTCCTCCCTGATCATGTTTTCGTGTTTTGGTTTTTTTTTTGTGGTTCCCCATGCCCCTCTCCCTTCCACCCCCCAGCCTAATTGAGTCTCCATTATGTCTAGCCGTAATAACTCAGTAGAATGCTGCTTCTCCTCTCTTCTCTTCTTGAAATCTTAACATGTAACCTCTTAAACTGCAGAAAATATTTTGCAGGAGTTTTATAGGATACTCTGTAATAAGGAGGAAATACATACCCAGACCAGTGAGTAGCAGGCCAGGTGTTCTGCCTATGTTTTGAGGAGATTATTATGTATATATGTAAGAAAACCAAACATGTATCATATATCAACTGCAGATTTATATTGCATTATGGTAGTTCTCAGCATCGTGAAACTTTAGTTGTTGATGTTTGGTCCTGGCTCCATCTTGTAAATTTGCTTTGCAAAACTTAAACTGAAGAAATAATTCCCAGGGATTACCAGGATAGGAAATAGAAACACAGGAAACCACCTGATAGCACACACTTCAGGCTCACTCTGAAAGATGCTGTTGTTTGTTGGATATAGGGAACAGAGCTTCAAAATGTAAACTCCTTTTTTTTGAGAGAGGCATGAACTTGGAAATGCAAAGAGTGCATCTCTAAGCACTTTTTGAATGAGGTTATTTTAGCATCCAAGCATCGAGCAGGTAATTAATTACTTTGTTCTCAGATAGCTTAAATATAACTTGATAATGCTTGTGAATATTGATGTATGCTCATTTTGTGTGCCAAGTCCTTTAAAGAAGTCTTTATGATGATATCAGTTCAATAGGAAGTAACTGATACATATTCTAGTGTGAATTTTCTTCCGAGTTCTGGAGTGAGTTTTGGATCCTATATTTTCATTCAATACCAAGGTACTTTTTTATCTAAGTTGGATGTCCCAAGGAAGTATTTTCACCTTGATTTATGTGAAAGTCTCTTTGTCTTGAAGGTGGGAGCAAAGAAAGGATCCCCATGGTAGAACCTATTATGTTGATCACAACACACGAACTACAACGTGGGAAAGACCACAGCCCTTACCTCCTGGGTAATGTAGACATTTTTGAATTAAATATGATAAATATACTATTTGTTTATTTGTTTGATGCAGGAAACAAACAACAAACATCTCATCAAAACTATATTGTGCTTCATATAATAAGAAATTCTAACTTTCATTTAATGTGGAATTAAATTGTAAATTGTAGCTATTTTTATAGGAATGTTGGTATTGTATATGTCACTTGTTCTGATCACTTGTTCAAATAGAGCTACTAACGTATTTTGTTCTTCCTTTAAAACTTAAATATAAAATAATGCACATTTGATCACCTTTATTTAGGTGGTGCCACTAAGTGTAGTGCACTGATTCCAAACCCAGATTTCCCAGCAAAGGGTTTTCTGTGAAATCTGCTGACATTACTTGCAGTCACAGAAATTTACAAAGTTAAAAATGCAGTGATAGAGACCTGAGCATGCTATTGCTTGAAGCGTGTGTTTGCTCTGTGCAGTTGTTCTTCTACCAGTTAAGTTGGGGAGTACTTTTGTGTCCTTTAGAAATTTAAATCATGCCTGTGGTGCCAGTGGTTCATTCAAGCACAGGCTAGGAATTTAGCATAAAAAGAGTATCATCTAGTAACAGTACTGAAAAATTTAGCTGTTAACATTTGCGTTTCCTGAAAGCTGGGAAAGAAGAGTTGATGATCGTGGGAGAGTTTACTATGTGGACCACAACACCAGAACGACAACGTGGCAGCGACCAACAATGGAATCAGTCAGGAACTTTGAGCAGTGGCAATCTCAACGGAATCAACTGCAGGGAGCTATGCAACAATTCAACCAACGATACCTCTACTCGGTAACTTTCACATAAAATTTAGAAATTAGTAAAGAGGTATAGGTGTACTTTTTGTTCTTTAACTTTAGAAAAAGTGATTTTGTAACTATTCAACCAGATGTGTTATGAGACATTTAGCATCAGTAATTCAGATTCTGATTCTTTTGAAGAATGCTAATAAAAATCAGCTAAAAGGGCAGAAAGTACTCCCTTCTGAGTCTGTTCCCTAACTGGAGCTTTGTGTACTGCATTTTACCTCAGATTTTTCATTATAGTAATAAGAGGTAAAAATAAAGCAATCCCTTAAACTGAAAAGGAACATAAAGGCTGAGTTATGGACCTTTTGAACATCAAATGGCCTTCAAAACTGTTTTAGTGATTAGGAGTCATTCGTTAATACAAGTGGCAATTCTTTTACTTTGAGCTTACTTTTGAAGCTTATGCACCTGGTTCAGCTCTGGAATTTCCTACATGGTTTTTCATTTCTCTCAAATGAAAACTTCTCTCAAATGCTCACTTCTGCCTGAAGAAAATATGAGTAGCTTCAAAGAGGATATTTCTTGAGCCAGATTCTCCCATCTGTGACTGGATAAATAGGATAGTTGTTTTTTCAGAGTTAAGAATGATGGTGCCTGCATGTCACTGTCACTCTAAACAGCACACTTTAAGAATTGTGCTTGGCCTCTTAAAAAATGCTAGGTTTTTTTTTTGAGCTGGATTTATTCTTTCAGGGAACAATGTATTTTTAAAATTAAATTATGTTCCTTCCTTCATTAAATGATAACTCTTACTGAAAACCACAGACTCATTTCTTAGAATGTTCAATCTGACCTTAGAATCATTAAATAAGGATTTGTTTGTGAGGCACAATATACTTGAAGGAAGAGAAAAGATAATGTGACTGTTTGCAACTCTTTAGAATTCCATTTTCTAAGTATTATGTCAGTTGCACAGGTAGAACTCACAGTTGTTTGAGGGAAAAAATTGAAATTATGTTGAAAAAAGTGTAGGTTTTTTACTTTAGCTCTTTAGTATACTTTTGTTCTAGAATAGTTAGGGTCAGATTCTAGCTAACTTTTCATCCTCTGATGACATACCAGGACTGCCTATATAGAGTTTATGACTGAGATTGTATTTTATTTTTTGGGAAAAAGTAGATGAATACTTTCAGTGAATAAGAGACTGTTTCAATTACCTTGAGTGGTCAAAGCTAAACTTTGTAAAGAAAGAAGAATAGATAGGCTGTAGTAATATTAGTTACTTTCTTTTTTACCTGATTTAATTTACTGTGGTCCTTTCAGTATTGAATCTGCCTCATCCCATGCCACTACCTACTATTTCAGTGTGTTCTGTTAAATATACAGCTGTGTGTGGCCAGCAGCCACACACAAATCCTTGGGCCTATTAAGAAGGGTGGAAATCTCTAAATCGTGCCACTATTCAGTTATTTGGCAGACAGCATTTTGCTTTTGTGCACTACTCTTTTTTTTTATACTCACCACAGAGAAGTCTTTGGTTAGAGGGTCACTGTGATTGTGTAGTCTCAAAAGCAGAAAAGGCTAACTGCGTATGCTGCTGAGATAATGATAATTCTCTGTTCACATGTAGTAGCTGGTGGTTGGAACAAATACGCAGCTTCATTTTTGAGTGTAACTAATGCTTTTGCTTCTGATCCTTGCTCTGTTTCTCTTTCACAGGAAAAATATCATAGATTTGTTTTGCCTGAATTTGCTGTTGTAAACCCCTAAGTGGATTTGACATTTTTGTACTGCAAATGCTATAAAGCAGTATTAGTAGCAAGGTGTTCCTCAAATACTCTTTGGAAAATGTAGATTGGTTCCCATATATTAAAATTCCATTATGCACACACACGTGAAAAAATTTTTTGTCTACAAAATTTCAGGGGTGGAGGCTTTTAGTTATAGATCAGAGCATGGATCCTACAATCTGTGGGATTTCTGCCTTTTGGGTTTTTTTCCCTATGCTTTGTATTTTTGGGAGCTACTGGGGAACTTCTGCAAGGTTACAGTATATTATGAGCTTAGCATGGTTTTACATAATAACATAATCCGTTTGTTTTTTTTTTTTTTCTTTTTTTGTTTTTCCTTTTAACCTTACCATATGTTGGTATAATTTCACCCATCCGCATATTTTAACAAATGCAGCTGCATTTTCAAAAAAATGACAAAGTCTGAAAATAGCCAAACATCCAGAGAAGTCATCGTGTATTGAGGAAGCAAAACCCCTTATGCTGGCAGTATTTACCGTGCTTGCAAATGTTTATTATGGTAAAACGTGTTCTTAAGCAGGAGCATTGTGCTTATCTGCTGACACATGTTTCCGCAAAACTTCGATGAACTGTACCTCTTCATGAGATCCTGCCCCTCAAGTTTGCTGTAGGAAGGGAAAGGGATACACTGGGTTGGAAACAGTGGAGGGAAGTGTGCGAATCATATCTTGTTATCATATAATCTATGTTTCCTCGCAAAACCAGATTAAAAATGGCATGATGTTTTTTTTCCAGAATGAATAGTCTGCAGGACTAGTGAAAATTTTAAAACACATTAAGGAAAAAAAAAATAATATTTGGCCTAACAGAAAGTCCTCTTGTTTTTAAATAGGCTTCGATGTTGTCAGCAGAAAATGATCCGCTTGGGCCTTTACCACCAGGTTGGGGTAAGTTAATTGGCTGTTGATTTCAGGAAGTGACAGTTAGAGAAATTTGGAATGCAATTGTTCTATACTGGACATTTTTTCTTTTTTTTTTTTTTCCCCCTTAGAAAGGAGAGTGGATTCAAATGATAGGGTGTATTTTGTAAATCATAACACAAAGACAACACAGTGGGAAGACCCTCGAACTCAAGGGTAGGTGTGTATATAAAAAGATCTTGCTAAATTCTTTTTTATCATGATATGGGAGAAACCTCACTGTTTGAAATTTCTTCTGCAGTTTACAAAATGAGGACCCTCTTCCAGAGGGCTGGGAAATCAGATATACCAGAGAAGGTGTCAGATATTTTGTAGATCATAATACAAGAACCACCACGTTCAACGATCCTCGTACTGGGAAATCTTCTGTGTAAGTGAGAAACTAAATATATTTTCAAATATTTTACCTTGTTATAGTTTAATGGTGAAGTTTTCTCATACTATAAAACAATCTACAGTTTTGGCTGGAATTGCACAATAAATTATGAACAAATTCTTGTAATATAAATTTAATTTTTTTTAAGCTTTAATTGTCAGTTTATTTATGATACACTTTGCTGTACTGCTCTTATGTTTAATAGTTTTTATACACTTTTCAAATGCCAAGAATTATAATCATTTTATAAATCGGGAGGGGAAGTGAGGTAAACTTGAATATTAAACTAATGTAACAGTTACACTTTTAAAGAAACAACAAATGATCATTATAAGTATTGCTTACAATTATTTGCTTATAATTATACACACTCTAGCAACAATAATGTCTAAACAAAGTAGTTCTGAACATTTCTCAGAAAGTTTGCATAAAAAAACTTTAAAAAAATTTTAAAATAGTTTAGTTAGGAGTATTGATCCAACCTATAGTGGCTGTCTTTTATATAGGGTAGGGCTTCCGATCACATGTTGATGACCTTTCATTTGAAGAGCCTATAGTGTTGCACTAGAAAGTCCTTCACAGTTCCACAAGTAGCTGAATTTATGAAGCCTAACTTAGTCGTCTTCCTCTCAGTGAAGGTGGTGTCTCTTCTTTAGATGACTTGTAATTTTTACAAGTTTGATAGGGATTTGATATCCTCTTGAGCTCTGACTTTCTCAATTTGGTAGATTGACTTGCACCCTAAGCCAAAAAAAAAAAAAAAAAGAAAAAAAAAAAGGGGAAGGGGCGCGGGAAAGAAAGACTGGCATACCAAACCATGAGCTGCATTTTGTTTCTGATTGCATCTTGCAATAAAAATTTTTGTGTATTTTTGATATCTACATGCTGTTGTTTAGCATTGAAAGTACTATTTGATGTCTGTATGGTTAACGTATCTCCAATATATTTCCTTACAGAAATAAAGGGCCGCAGATTGCTTACGAGCGTAGCTTCAGGTGGAAACTTGCTCATTTCCGTTACTTGTGTCAGGTACTGATTTAGTAATTATTTACTTATTGAAACTATATGAGTTTACATTTATTTATGCTGCCTTTTAATGTTATTGCCTTATGATTACAGTCCAATGCACTGCCAAGTCATGTGAAAATCAATGTATCCAGACAGACTTTGTTTGAGGATTCCTTCCAGCAAGTAAGCCTGCAAAAATTACTGTGTTTGTTTATCAAGACAAAGCATAGAAACAAAAATGCCCATAGCCAGTTCAGACTAATGGTCCTTTAGGCATGGTAATCTTTCTCTGGTATTAGCCACTGAAGGATTCTTATGTAGGACTGTAAGAACAGAAGTATTGTATATAATATTTTTACCAAATGATCTTTCAGCTTCCAACTGTTTACAATTGAAATGCCTCTCAAGTTTGATGTGGTTTCTGAGAATTTTAATAATCCTCAAGGGACTTCTCTTCAGTGAGCTTGTCTGTGTTCCTCTTGTGAACTTTTTGCATCTACAGCATCCTGTGGTAATGAATTCCATAGCTTAACCCCGTTGCCTGCTGTATCAACTACATCAGATTTGCTTTTCTGATTCCTGTGTGTGGCTAGATACATTACAATACATTGCTTTCTCCAGTTAAAACTGGTGTCCTGCTTTGTCTTCCAAAGGTTAAATCTGTGTAATTGAAGCTCACAGTTCTTGATCTCTTACAGTCTGCAGCCAATGTATGATATTCCTCCTTTCTCTGTAACAATGGAAATTCTCGCTGCTGTCACCACATCGAAACCTTCTGTGAGGGATTCTCTATGAGTAAAGAGCATATTATTAATGAAAGTGTACTACACTTATTCTGGATGAAATTACTTTTTTAAGTGATTTGCCTAAAACCAAAAATCATATATATCAGATGAGGTGCCTTTTTGCCTGTTTTCCTTTAATAATGACTGCCTTAGGAAGAGTGTAAGAACAGGACACTGTATAGCAATACTTTCCAGATATTCTCTCCCACTTGCTAGCAGTTTGTTGTTTAAGGATTTTAAGTCCAATTTGGTATTTTTGTGTGTAGCTCATTGATTGCATTTTCCATGAGATGGTCTAATTACTTGTCAAACCTGTATAACATTTGACATATATAGCATTTCTGTATCAAAATAAAATTAAATCTGAATGAGTGATGTAGTGACAATGCGTAGTTTATAACTTAATTACTTTTGTTTTTTTAATAGATTATGGCATTAAAACCCTATGATTTGAGGAGAAGACTATATGTTATATTCAGAGGAGAAGAAGGATTGGATTATGGTGGCTTGGCAAGGTAAAAGAAATTTGTTCAAAATAGTTTTTATTTTTTTTTAATAGTACTCTAACCTTGATTTCTCTTGCAGTCTGACCCTCGGTACCTTTTTAGTTCCCCTAAGTGTATTAAGAAGGTGGAACTGGCAGCACTGGCTATTGTTGTGGGTTATAACCTTGCATTGCTAAAACTGTGGTCTCAGTTGTTCAGTTCTTTGACAAAGACTGATATTAAAATTGGAATTTTTTTATGCCAGTTAATTGCTCTGGACTGAGTTATTTCAGAAACTTTCTATCAGAAAGTTCCATTTTCCTAGAAGTGGGGACTGTGGAAAAATAAAATGTTCTGCTTATTTGGGAAAAAAACAAGCGAACACCAGATTGGGGCTGTTACGAACAGAAAGGATATAAACAATAGGAGAGTAGTGCATGTGTGAAGTAAGAGCAGTCAGACAATGTAGGCTCCACAGGAATGCAAACCAGTTGAGCTGCCGGCTTTTCTAAGATCTGAAATGGAACTCAGAGGGAAAAATCTGATAACAAGAAAACCATAGACAAAGTGTATTTCATCTCTTGACCCCATATAGAATACAACCACTCACTACTGCTGCCAGTTACTTTCAGACTGAAATGTTAATGTTAGAATGAAAATTTCAGTACTACTGTCTATCCAGGGAATTGGAAGTGGTTATAGATGATAGAGTTTCTCTTGTTAGGTTGTTTTTTTTTAATGTGAAGCTGTTCTGTTTTGGTTTTGTTCTGGTTTTGTGTAGCTTACTGTGTTAAAATGAAATTCAGTGAAAATACATAGTATTTATAAATAAGGAAGCTTGCCTCTGAAGGTTGAGCTTCTTTGGATATGTGAAGTGTTATGCTTCTGAATTACAGTATCTGATATGCTTTTGGGAAGTGACTGCAGGGAGGACTTCAGTATTGCTATACATGGGTTTTGTTTGGTTGGTGTCCCTATTGTGATGTCCCTAGGCATAGGATGGAAACTGGGAGAGTTCAAGTAGTCTGTTCCATAGAAACTGAGTATTCCAAAGAAGTGATGTTAGAGTAATTTAACTGAAGTGTGTTAGTCACAGAAAGCTGCAAAATAAATAGATAAATAACAAATACATAAGTAGTATAGTTTCATAGTTAGTTAAGTCTTGCCCAAGATTTTGTATGTGATACTGAGAAGCAGCAAGGATCTCATTGTGACTTGAGCTGAGAATTTTTAAATGACACTGAATAAATGTTCATGTACTGACTACTACTGCATTAATACAAGTATAAAAAGCTGAAGCCCTGGTTTATCAGCTATCTTGCAGCAGGCTAAACTCAGTGTTCCCTCCAGACTTTACCTTGTATTTAGCAGGACCAATCTGACACTATGACTTGTGGCCAGTCTAGTTGTTGATGTGAAAAATTCTTTGCTTCTACAAACTTCATGTTGATGACTGATTTATTTAATTCCTCCTTTCTTATCTTTGTTCTAATTCAAATGCTTATTAAATCTGATGCTTTTATATAGAGTCAGTATAATTGTTTCAGTATAAAACTTGCATAGAATGCTGTACAACATTCTCATAGTTATGGAAAGATATACAGAACCCTGTTAGGGTTATCATGTCCTGGCTGGCTTTCTCTGTTCACTCTTTCTTTTTGGTCTTCGAGTTGGAAGTGTATCATAGTGAACTATGATCCATGACTTGATTTCATAGAACTGTTAGGAGAAACACGCCAGCAAACCTCATTTCTATTCCCTGATCTCGAGTAAATACAGGGGTAGAAAAGACGCCTCTTAAATGTGAAAGCTGAAAGGTAGTTAGAATGGAATTCAGTTCCTGCAGTTATTATAGGATAGACTTTTAGCTTTTTCTGTAGGTTTTCCCTAAGCCTGGCTGTTTAGTACTGAACAATTAATGCCTGATACAAAAGCTCCTGACAATATAGGACTGCTTCTGAGATCTCTGATTATATGTAAATATTATAAAGCAACAAATATTACAAAAATCACCTATCCGAACAATAAGTACCAGATTCTGGGATTATTTCAGATTAGCTGAGCTGGAAACTATTGAATAATAGGGGTGAATAACATGTACTTGTTTAATCTCAACAAAGATATTTTCACACTGTTGTGTTCTGTAGGCTTAACTAATGCATGGTAATTTGTTAAACCACAGTAAGTCAGTGTCAGATTGGGAAAGCAAATAAGGTGTGCTGAGGTTTGGGCTTATTTGTTTTGTTTTGTTTGATCTAAGTTGTTCATAATAAGCTTGTAATAATCTGTGATTTTTTTTTGAATAAAGATTTGAGTTGTAGACAGTAAAGCAGGCATGAGGAGGATAAATGCTGTATACTGGTTGAGGCAAGGACTGTAAGAAAAAGTGTTACTAATAGGCATCTAAAACCTGTGCTTTGAGGGTGTGTTCAAGGTGACAGTCTTAACTATCATTTCTGAACTTTGAAAACCATGATTTTCTAACATTATTGTTCTTGATAATGAATTTTTTATATTTAAGAAGTATATAATACTACATATTATTCTGTGATTCTAATACAACACTGTTTATATTATTTTTCAAAGTTTGCATGTATTTTGACCATTTTGCTAGTTACCTAAGGGGAATGGTGATAAACATCTGTATTTGATGGTTTTTATGTGTATACATGTTTTTTTTTCCTTAGAGAATGGTTTTTCTTGCTTTCCCATGAAGTACTGAACCCTATGTACTGCCTATTTGAGTATGCTGGCAAGAGCAACTATTGCCTGCAGATAAATCCAGCATCAACAATCAATCCTGACCATCTTTCATATTTCTGTTTCATTGGGCGCTTTATTGCCATGGTAGGTTAGATTTTTAAGGTTTTATATTTGCTGTAGCTATACATTTATTACTGAACAGTATTTGTTTTTACAGTTATTAAAGGTTATATTAATCTCAGAGAAATGGAAGATTAAAGGCATATAAGGTTATTGAGCCAAAATATTCCCTGAGAGTTAAGTCTCTTACACATTTATGTTTCCTGGGAGAGTGATGAAAGTTAATATGACATTCAATATAATATTTTATTTTCATCAATTGGATGTGTGTGCTTCATGCAAACCGCTGTTTGATTGAGTGTCTGAATACTGATGCTCTGAAAAATGTGACTATATATTTTGTGAAAAAGGCTCCTCAGTTAGACTTGGTATACCTTACTGTATTTGAAAAAAAAAGAACAGTACACTGAGTACTGCAGAGTACACTGAGCCTTTATTTAAATGTACATGCTTGGAAACAAAAGTCAAATACTGAGGAGAACTGTTAGGGAGCTGATTCTCTGCCATCAGATGTCTCGTAAACTAGAAGTTGGGGAGGCATGTTGTGTCACTTCTTCTGGTATCACTGTGTCAGTTTTCTATAGTGACTCCTGTTCTGTCACATTTCTTTCTTTCCATGTAGTGATACAGTCATCTTTCCACATAATCATCATGTCTACAGGTAGTCCTCAGCAACATCCCTGAACATGGTGAATAGTGAAACCAAAAAGAGTAGATAAAAGTGCATTTTCGTATTGAAGAGACTGTTGTCTTCTTTTGTTCAGGCTTTTTGTATGACATTAGAATAAATACAAGCCAAGTGTAACATAAATGAAAAAATATTATCAGACAAAATAATTTAGGTTTGGGCTGTTTCTTGGTTTTGCTTTTCTTATAGATGCTTTCTGAGATATTTATTCAGTTTTGACAGTAACACCTCTGATTCCAAGAATTTTATGGCTGAGTTCACCATTTCTGTGCTGTCATGACAATTTATCTCCTTGGGTTAATGCTTTCAGTAGGCTGCCAACTTTTTTCTTACTTTTAGAACCCTTAGCAAGCTAGAATGCCATTTAGCAGGAAGATGTGATACAGCCAGTTAGGTTCTAGAGCCAAATTTTGTTTCTTTTAGTTGGTGATTTTTGACCTTGTGCATAAGATAAATCCATACTTGAATTTAATTAATTTTAGGAAAACTATTTCTTAACAATACAGATCGTAGTAGAGAACTTAATTAAATTAATTAATTAAAAGACAAACTTTTATTTCCTGAAGTATTCATGTGCTTGCATTTTAAATTCTCTCCGCTGGGCAAGAGAGAGCTGTGCAATGGTGCCTAATGTGGTCTGTTGCAAGGTTTGAGTGTAGTCACGGTTTATTCTGGATGGTACTTTCTTCAGTGCTTCCTGTGATGCCCTCTAGTGACTTAAAATATCTCAGGTAATAATGTAACTGGGAAACATTTTAAGGAGTCTAGATAGGCTTTTTAGGTGCAGTTGCAGTTTCTGACCGTCTCACTGTTGTAAAATAGTTGTAAGTTCTCTTAGTTTTAAGTACTAAAGTCACCACAGAGGTTTTCAACTGAAACAGGATTAAACATAAAGAATACACATCTTACTCTGTAACAAAACCCTGTTAAATGAAGTTGGCTAAGGCACCTTTTGTATTTCGCCATAAGATTATCATACACATTAAATGAGATGATTTTAAGAGCTTACTTTTGCAAAAAGCCGAAAATCATATGCCTAGATGCTGTGCTTGACATTGAATTTTTCAGTTTCTATCAGCTCACTCTACTGTAAAGAAGTAGAGACTTGTTTAAGAATAAATAAATAGATAAATAAACAAACAAATAAATAAAGACCTCAAAGGGAAGCTCTTTAAGCTCTCCTAAAACAGAATAAAATGCATGCTAGACTAAGCCTTAGGGGAGAAATAAGAACACCAGGAAAAAAGATGGAGCCTAGAGAAAATGGGCTGTTAATTGGCTCTTCTGCTCACAGAGAGGAACAATGAATGCCATCCACGGCCTAAGTTTAGGATGACAGCTGTGCTCCATCAGCTCTCAGATGCAACTGAGTCAGTGTAGAGGTTAACACTGTGTGTGTGTGTGTGTGTAGTGCTATGCTTCAGGAGTAGAAATTAGCCTATACCTATGTGCATGTGTGGTGAGACAAGTGTGACCATGTTTTGGGATTTTTTTTTTTTTCAGTTTCACGGAGAACCTAATTTCTCAGTCCTGTTACTCACCTATAAAAACTGTGATTCCCAGAGCTCTTTCTTACAAGCTGCAGTAGCATTCTGTAAAGGATGATTTTGCTGGATGTATGTATGTAGTAAAAAATGGCAGTAGTACCAAGTAGAATCAAATATTATGATCAGGTAGGATTAAGTAACACTTGGCAATTATGCTTATTCACACAATAAAGCGAAGAAAGGATGAAATCCTTTTATGAGAAGGGTTTTTTTAAATCAAAGAATTTCTAAATTGTAATAACATATGCTTGGATAAATTTTGTCCATATTTTTTTTGCTTCCCACTTAATGTAATGGTTTGTATTTTTTAAATACCAAACTACTACTGCTATTTGGTGCTTTTTATTATTTGAAGGAGAAAGGAAAAAAAGACTTCAAGTCCAGAAACACTGCAATGAAAGTTCAGTGAAAGCTAAACAGACTTTTTCTGTTCAACAGGCATTGTTTCATGGGAAATTTATTGACACTGGTTTTTCTCTGCCTTTCTACAAACGAATGCTGAGCAAAAAACTTACTATTAAGGACCTAGAATCTATTGATACAGAATTTTACAACTCCCTAATTTGGATAAGGTTTGTAGTTAATTTTTTGTGTATGTGTCTGTGATATTTTATGGATTTTTTTTGCTTATAATTTATTGCACTATTTTTTTTTTTTTTATCCAGGGATAATAACATTGAAGAGTGTAACTTGGAAATGTACTTTTGTGTCGATATGGAGCTCTTAGGAAAAGTAACCTCACATGAACTGAAATCAGGAGGTTCAAACATCTTGGTAACTGAGGAGAACAAAGAAGAATATATTGGGTAGGAAGATGTAGACGCTGAAAAAAAGTGTTCCCTGGTTCTCCTGTTGCTCTAGTCTTTTTTGACACAGTGTTGCTTTTGGTGTTTTTTTTTTTTTTTCCTTCCCATGTTACTATGTAATTCTTGTGACTGTTATTGAAACACTATTTTGGTACATGTTGCTATCTTGATAGTATGATCTGTTGGTACAAAAAGAGACCATGTGGATAGAAGATGACCTGGTGTGCTGTTAGATGTACAATGAGAGAACAGGTAAAACTGAAAATGAGGAAGCCTATTTTGGGTAACTGCAGGTAACAAATCCAGCTGGAGGGAAGGACATGTATTTGACAGAAGATTCTAAAATTGTTCAGAACTTCACTGTCAGTGTGGCAGCTGAAATTCAGAATGGTGTATAACATGGTGTGATTTAAACTAATTTTTTCAACTCTTTCTTCTGCTTTTTCCTGCTTATTTCCTAATTTTATCACTGTCTTTCTTTTTTGGAACCTGTGTTTCTGATCCATCTATTCAGTGATCTCAAAAGCAGATGTACACAGATCCATTTCTGGGGTTCAGTGTATGTCCAGTGCTGCTCATAAAATTTCCACTTAAATAAGCAGTCTTTAGTTTCTCAGATAGTTTGTGTATATATATATATATTTGTCTTTTTATTATTATTATTATTATTCAGAAGTGGCTTGATCATTTTAGTTGAAACTTTGAACACATTACCTCTTTCTCCAAATCTTAGTGTCAGTCAGCTCAGAACAAAAAATTACTTCTGTTTTTTGAAGCTGGAAATAGTCTTATGCTAGAAGTATTGGGTAATGATAGTATTAAGTAGTATAAGCAACAGTATTTCTTACTATTCTCTGCTTACATGGTATTTTTTGTAAGAGAATATTTGAAAATCAGAAGAAATTTTTCTTTTCTACCATTGAAATACTAGGATTATGCATTTTTTAAGCTAAATCAAATAGTTATCATAACAAAGTCATAATGCCCAAGTAGCATTATTTTAATGCAAAGGCTGCTGAATTAATGAAAGGTTAATAATATATTTTTTTTTTTTAACTGGAGCAGTGTTCCAACTACATCTTGCTACTTTGATTGTTATCTGAGTTTGGAGATTTGTGATAATACTAGTATGTTAGGTTCTTAAAGGAATCATACAATGTAAGAAGTAAAATCTGAGGGAGTGTTACCTCATTGGGACACACAAACAATAATATGTTTGAACTTCACCTTGAATGCTAAGTGATGTTTAATTCACCTTTGATTTTGTTTCATCCCAGGCTAATGGCAGAGTGGCGATTTTCTCGGGGAGTTAGAGAACAAACCAAAGCTTTTCTTGATGGTTTTAATGAAGTAGTTCCTCTACAGTGGCTACACTATTTTGATGAAAAGGAGTTGGAGGTGAGGTTTTCTGTTGAACATTTTTACCTTTTGTAAAGGTAATACATATGGAGTGACATTCCTGATAGGTCAGCTTGAATCTCTCTCTGTGCATGCTGCATATGGTAGCCTCTGGAACATGGAGAACTTAAGAGGAGCATTGGGATTAAATTGTGATGAAAAGCCGTTATTATTGAATCAGTGTTTTGTAAGATCACTGATGGATCTGTTAATCATAGAAAACTTTTCCCTCTGTGGTCGACAGGTAGAATCACCATGTAACAGATGACACAGAAGCTGATTCTGGCGTTTAAGGATTGCTTAGTATCAAATATAGAATCTAAAATAGGTTCTAGGGTTCTTATGTTTAAGGACAGAAAAATGGAGGAACCAACAAGGTTTGAAACTGAAATCTGCAGATGCTCAGGATGGAACCCTAGGGCTGATAATGGGAATTACTTTCATGCAACGTGTTTACTTAGCAATCAGCTTGGCCTGTGTTCACTCTTGGGTTTGTGATTTGGAGCAGGGACAAAAGGCTCTGTAGTGCTATCCTCATTTATTTCTGTGAGACCTGCCAAGGTTCCCTGTATATAATGAGCAGTTTTCTGAAAGCTTCCTAAGTTATATGGGAGGCTTTTTCTGAGAAAAGACTTTGATCAATCTTATTCAGTGTCCAGTTTTGTAGGAGGCTTTGCCTTTAGAACTTTCAGCTTTCACTGCCTCTTGTAATGAATACTTTGCAGTGTGTTTTATCTTTATTAGTAGTAGCAGTAGCAGCAATGTAATCACCATCATCTTGGAATATGAGGCAAAGTTTTAATGAGAGGGGAAATATCCTCTTTAATATAAAAATTACTTTTATGGGAAAGGTAATATCTTTTATTATTGAATTATTAGTTGGAACATACCAAGTTTCTGGTATTCAGTCTTTCAGACCACTTAAATACATAAACAATTTGGAGGAGTTCTGTAAACTTAGAATAAAGAAAAACTTAACTGTGGAGTAAAATGAAAAAATTAACAGTCCTTTTTTCAGAGCAAGAACTTCAATTTTTGTTACCATGTGTCATACAAGATAGAAAATACTCTTAATTTATGTGTTTAATTTGAAGTAATCATTCTCTTTTCTAGGTTATGCTCTGTGGTATGCAAGAAGTTGATTTAGCAGACTGGCAGAGGAACACTGTTTATCGTCATTACACAAGGAATAGCAAGCAGATCATATGGTTCTGGCAGGTGTGTTGATCAGTAAAATTTCTGACTTTGTTGTTTTGTTCTGTAACACAAATGACATGTGGAGTGGAGGGATGCCATCCAAATGAACGTTCTTACTGCTTCTTTTCTTTTTTCTTTTCAGAGAAGGAAAGGAGGATTACTAGTCTTTAGGGAGCATACTTTAGGGTGAGAAATGGCAGATAGGTACATATATTACATTTGGATGCTGGCTTATGAATATTTTTTCTGTATCTTGTCCTTACTGATAATACAATGAGTTTTTTGTATTCTTAGCAGTCATCTACCTTCTAAATGTTCTTATGTGCAGTTGGCCTGTACATCTTCACCTTCTGGTACATGAAGGGAGCCTACAAGAAAGACAGAAAGGGACTTTTTACAAGAGCATGTAGTGACAGGACAAGGGGCAATGGATTCAAACTTAGAGAGGGTAGGTTTAAATTAGATACTAAGAGGAACTTCTTTGCTGTGAGCCTGGTGAGGCACTGGAAGAGGTTGTCTAGAGAAGCTGTGGATGCCCCATCCCTGCAGGTGTTCAAGGCCAGGCTGAACAGAACTCTAAGCAACCTGATCTAGTGGAAGGTGTCTCTGCTCATGGCAGGGAGTTGGAACTGGATGACCTTCGAGGTCCCTTCCAAGCAAAGCCATTCTATGATTTGATGATCTAAAATGCCACACATTATTTATGATTATTGTCATATTAACTATTTTGGTCAGGCACTGACTAATTATGACATATTTCAATGAAGTTGGCTAAGGAAAAACACTCCAAAATGCTATTCAGGCTCAAGGTTTCTATGAAGTTTCCTAAAGAGAAGTCAGAGCCAGGCAGTTTCTGTCTTGTGATATATCACCATTTTAGAGATGCTTTTGACTAAGTTTCTATAGGAAAATGAAGCAAATCAGTTATCTCCTAGCTTATTTATATTGTAAGATCTAATATATCTCTTTAAGATTCTTGATACTGAAAGAATCTTAACCAGAAGTTTAAGTAACTTGGATATGATATCAACATTTATATGCAAGTTTTTCTAGTCAAAATTCTAGGTGTATCAATGCCCCCTCTCTTACTGACGTTCTCTGTATCCCCTCTCTTTTCTTCCTCTCCCCTTCCCAGTGAATTCCTGTACAAATTGATGCAGCTGTTATGGATGGGTTTTCTCTGAGACTTCCACATGCATGGAATGCTTCAGTCTTGAAATACCCAGAGCCTGTGGTTAGACTAGAGCTGTGTTTAATCAAAATGGCAGTAGCCTTCATGTAAAACATTGGCATAATTTTTATCTTAGTGTAGAATAAAATAGATAAGGAGTCTCCTTTTTTTGCATTTCCCAGGCTTCACTTTTTAACAGTCGACACTGTTGACAGTGCATATAATCTGAAATCACTGTCTTCTCTCTCCAACCAATTTTGCTAAAATCAAGAAACGCAAACTACTGCCAAGGTGGTGTATTTTTAAATTGGACTATGCTTTTTCAATCATCTTGTGGGGTTTTTATTTTTCTCCAGCTGCGCTAAAGATTTTTATTTAGTAATTTGAATTTCTGTGCCTAGTTTGTAAAAGAAACAGACAACGAGGTTCGCATGCGACTTCTGCAGTTTGTCACTGGCACTTGCAGATTACCACTTGGTGGATTTGCTGAACTTATGGGTAAGTAAAAGGGCACGAAAACTTTTGTTATACTGTAACTGTTTCATTTGCAAATGAAACCATCCTGCAATCGTACAGATAACAGAAACTTCAGGTTTATCACCTTGGATCTAGAAGGGCTTTTTATATCAGAAATCCCATGAATATAAACTATTTGGAAATTGGCTCATTTCTATGAGAAGCATGTAACGATGAGTAGCACCTAATGAGCTCTATCTGGTGTATCTGAGTTGTGTCTTAATCTTATGTCATGTATATATCATGTGTGCTACTTAAAAAGAACAGATTACACTTTTAAAATCTTCTTTTTTAGGAAGTAATGGTCCTCAGAAATTCTGCATTGAAAAAGTTGGTAAGGAAACCTGGTTACCAAGAAGTCACACTTGGTGAGTTTTTACATGTAAATTTTCTGTGGTTCTCTTTTCTGGTCTTGCATTGACCAAGTCAAATGAAATGTAATTGGAATCACTTCTCTCTCTCCACCTTCAGCTTCATTTCATTGCCCTGACATGCCAGCATTGAAAACTTTTCTAGTTGCCCTATTCTTAAATTTTGCTACTGGGCTACACAGTTTGTCAGTATCATTAGATCTATCAAAAGTATGAGAACATCCTTCATGCATAGGACTGAGAGATGTTTCCCTAATTCTCTTTGTACTAGAGAATATTAAATACCTAAACAAGTCATGCTAGTATAAAGCACATACAGTTCTTAGATACAGTTATTATGCAGTAACATTACAAAAGATAAAATGTACAGTCATGAGAAGAAGTAGTGTGAAAGAAATCACACCAAATGTTCAAAACAAGGATGCTTAGCCAAGAATGCTGATACTTTTTCCCACCCAGGCTTCAGAGGGGCCAATATGGGCTTGGCATTCCCGTCCCAAACTGGTGCCAACAGGTACACAGATCAGTTTCTCATATATCCTGTGTGCAAAATGGACACACTTTCCTTTGGCAACTTGTGACAATAACATTTGTCATACTTTTAAACTATTTCAGAGTATTCGCCATTTTACATTTTCTCCATTAGATTTTTTTAAAGTGATGTTTGCAAGAGTTAAACATCTCTCTTTATCTATGATAATTTTGGGGAAGACATGGAATGAAACAGTTTTGGCAGAAGCCTGTTAGGGCAAAGTTTAGGGGGAAAAACCTATATCCAGGCACATGTAGGAGGGAGCCAAGTTCAGCTTGTTCATACTGTTGTTGAAATTTGGAGATGCATCAAACAAGGATTATATTAAACTTCATGCTGAAAATTTCCTTTTCATTTTCTAAGTATTATAGGGTTTTTTTTCTAAGCATTATGTTTATGTTATATTTTTTCTAAGTATTATAGTTCTCTGTATCTTGGGCTGTCTTTAGTCCTCAAAGGTTCTGGGTTTTATCTGGTAACGGTCTTTTATTTCTTTAGGTATTTGTCTCAAACTTTGTCTGGTTTTACTGCTTGTAGAAATGTAAAGGCAGTGAGATTGTGCTGATTGTTATTTCTTTCTAATAGTTAGATCTAATAGTTACATTTGTAACCTGTACTATAGCAGTCAAGTTCTGTAGAGTTCTACATGGAATTTAGATAAATTTAACAAAATGTTGTGTTTTTTCTGCTCAGTTTTAATCGTTTGGATTTGCCACCATATAAAAGCTATGAACAACTAAAAGAGAAGTTGCTTTTTGCCATTGAAGAAACAGAGGGATTTGGTCAAGAGTAGAAGCAGCTTCTAGTCAAAATGGATATCTTGCGTAATAAAAGGCCCAGCCAACTAAAATTGCACACTTAATTGTATATAAGCTTTTTGTTCTGTACAGTGATCTTTCTGGAACTCTAAAAGTTTAATTGTTCTCTGTTCTTCCACAAATATATGCAAAACAGTTCAGCCTTTTCTACTTTTATTTATTGCCCTCCCAAAAGACCAGAAAAAACCCTCCATAAATTTTGAAAGCAGACAAGAGACTTATTTAAAATATATATATAAAAAATATAAATATATATACTAATGGGCTCTAGTTTTATAGAGCTTTAAGTGTATGAAAAGTTGCAGCCATTTAAAAAGGCCTGGATTTGCTTTATCTTGGCTTTATCATTCAGAAAAATGTTTAAACTGCTCAGTGTTCTCTTGAGAAACATCTCTAAGTTTGTTTTATTGCATGGCTATTCTAAAAGGTGTTAAAGGCTTAGGCCAAACGTATCCTAAATATATAGAAAGATGCTGCTGGTATTTGAGACGACAGAATCTGTTCTTCCGTCAGTTTAATTTTTTTTAATACATAAATAGCTGATATATCCCTCTCTACTGATGTAGCCAAGGTCATGAATAAAGCCTTTACTACTTGCACAAGAGTCATGTACAATTAGATGAATGTGATTTAATGTTGAAAGGAGTTGGTGCCACTGTTCTGACTTATTGGAGGAGCTGAACAGAGTATTTTAATTCATTTGAGCAGCATTGAAATTTGTTTACATAGTACCTTGGGTTATTACCACGAGGATGTTAGGTAATCTTCAAAGAAAAAATAATAATAAAAGAGAAAATATTACCCATTCTCTTCCTGGTCTGGTGTCTTGCAGGTTTCTTTTTTCTTTTTTTTTTCCTGTTTTTGTTTCCCTTTTCAATCCATGATGTCCTTTTCGTAACTTTGTAGAGTTATATTAATGTAAACTGAGCTATAAGGGTATACAAAAGGTATACAAAGGGTAATGTGAATTTTGCTGCTTTCTGTGTTCATGTTCAGTTTCAGTTACTGGATCTAGTAAACCCAAATAAAATGAAAGTTACTTAAGCTTTGCACAGATAAAAATACTATTTAGTATTAAATGCTCTTATTTTCAATTCCTCTAAAGTTCTTACAGAAATTTAGACATACTTGAATTAAGTACGTCTAAAACCTGTCATTCTTTTATGTAGGTCGAGATTGTCCTAAATGCACAGTAATATAAAAGCATTTTAAAATTAGTTTTATTGGCATTGAGGGCATTTGCTGAACTGCAAAGATGTGTTTAAAAAAATATTAAAATTTAACACCTTATTCATGTGAATTATATTAAATGCTACTTTTAGCAAACCGTGCTTCCTTATTATAAAAACACGTTTGAAATCACCATTTGTATTATGCTTTAAATATTAACTGTAAATTCCATTACATTTAAATTATACAGAATTTTGTACACACATGAAAATGATTTTAGAATATGATTAAACACACTTGTGTAACATATCATTGCACTGTTAAAAGTGTACATGCAAAAAAATAGCTGTATCTGTTCATGTATCTTTCCAATACAGCAACTGAATTCTGCCAAAATTTTATTTTTCTACATACTGGATTGTCTTGAGGCTTTGTATTCATTATGCACAGTTTACAGTGGAGCTGTTAATCTGTGCATAGCTCTGGTCATACTGGTAGTGCAATGGGCCCAACAGACTGCTGTTTTACATGAACTTTTCTGTAAGAGCTTCAAGAATTTCAACCACCTTGAGGGTTTTTCATACAACACCAAATATCTTCTACAAACCCACTTTCATGTAGCACTAAATTAATTTCAAGTGCAAGTCCACTTTAATTATTACTTACGCTTGTTAGAATAGAGAAAGTTTAAAAAAAAAAAGTCTAAGGCCAGGCACCGGAAGTGTGTGTGACTTGCCTAAAAGACAATGAGGAAGGCTAAATGTCACAGTTAAACTTCATGAATTTGCACTAATGAATGACTTAATGGCCCTCTACCAACTGCTGAATTTTGTGAATCTGTGAGTAACTGAACAAAATAATAATAATAAAGACAGCACATCCCAAGAATGTAGTTGCTTTATTGTTTTGATAACTTTAGGTGTCTCATAACTGCAGTAGTTCTTCCTGTGGGTAAGGGTTAGTAAGCAAAACAAACCCAGTAGCCTTCTGTACATGTGTATGATCTGTGAATTGGCGCCAAGGGACTGACTGAAAGCATGGCTCTGGAGGAAAAAAGGCACAACAACTAATATACTGGTGTGCGTGTGTGGACAGGTAACTTAAACGTTCAGCGAAGTTCAGTAATACTACATTGTAATATTTTCTTTTCCCATCTGAATTCCCCATAATTCACCTCTACCTGGGGGGGGTGAGTACGACTGAAGAGAGGGAAGACAGCAAAGGCTGGAGCTCAGTCAAGGGGTAACACTACTTGAAGAAGCTGCTGTGTAGTTCATGGGTTTTGTTGGTTTCCTTTCTTCCTGAAACTGAGCTGCTTTTCACTACACACTCAACAGTTGTTACTTAGTATTTGGACATCCTTCCTCCTACCTAAGTAAGGTGCCTGTGGCTCAAAGCTACTGGAGGCAAATCTGTGTATGGCAAATGTTTTTGTAGTACATGAATGCAGAAAATTCTCTAAAACACCATGTCATTCACCCTGAGACATTGCCACACTGAAGACTTCATTTTGATGCTCTACTAACAGAAAATATTAGAAATATTTATAATAGAAAATAGTAATTGAAAATAGTAATAGAAAAATAAAAATTACTATAAATTACTTAATTACTTTAGTGGACAACCCCCCTGTCTTAACTAGTTTCATAATCTGAGGCTAGAATTAAAGCCCTAGATTCTCTCTCAGCTGTTAATTTTTACTACTGACTTATACCAGGCTTGGTTTGTTAGTCTTAGCAACAATGCTGTTCTTCATCTTCCTCCTATAGATTGAAATACCCTTTTCTAGTAAAGCAAACATCAGGTATTTATAGTCAATTTGATCTGGATTGTTCTTCTGACAATACTGCATGTAATTGATTGCCTACCGTCTTTTTATCATTTGGCCCTCTTTTTCTCTTCGGTAATCAGAATATACTGTTTGGAAAGTCTGTAAATGCTTTCTATGCTGAATATGTAACTTAGGTTACTTTATACTTCTGGTGAAAATTCCTGCTAAAATGGTAGCAAGACCGAGCAGAAAATGTTATCTTTACAAACAGAAGTCCATAAGCTTCCACACAGCAGTTCCTTTCTAATATATTAGGAGTGTGTATTCCTCCTGTTGTCACAGTCTAGGCGAAATTGTGTGTACCCAGCAATCATTTACAGCCACAAAGTCATCAGAATTTTGGTTTTGTTTCTTTTTGTTTGGTTGGGTTTTTTTCCTGTTTTTTTGTTTATTTGTTTGTTTTTTGTTTTACCACAGCACTTTTTGCAAAGACAAACTCTAGCATTTAAGAGTATTGGAATTAAGACGGTGCAGGCTTAAAGAAAAATCTGTAAGAGCAGGTAATAATGTGAACATCTGTTACTCTTGAGGATCACTGAACCCCACAGCAGAATGCTTAGAAAAAATTATGTCATGGCTGGGTCCTTTTTAAACTTGTGCTAATCATGTTTCTTATTATTCCTCATACACAACTTGTAGTTTAAGAGTGTAAAAAACTTAATTAAAAACCTGTGAAACCCCTCTCCCAGCCTTTTCCCTCTAATATATCCTATATATATTCCTTGGTTGTCCATAACGCTTTTCATTCCCATACAAATCAGCCGATGAAACATCTTCTAGTTGACAGTGTAATTGAAATGATAGGGAGATAGAAGGTCTGGGCTATACTTTTATTAACAGCTTCAATAAACCAAAGTAGTATTTGGGGCCTTTTTCCTATGCTGCTCAAACCTGAGGCACTGAATTCCCATTATCTTGTTTCTTCTTATATAGAATTAAGCAGCTCCAAAGCTTCTTTCTGTACCTGAAAGAAATAAATTGTAACAAGAGTGCCAGGTAGTTATAGGTTCTTCTAGCAGAACTTGCCCCACAAGCACCCAAACACTCACCACAGTTCTGTATATTCAGAATCCTCCTACGACTAGTCATTTTTCATCTGTAGTTAAAGATGCTCAATATTTGAAACATGAATAGTAATAAAACCACTTAAGCCAGTGTCTTCAGTGTAATTCCTTCTATAAATACTAAGTTTATTTGTGTTAGATACAGATAATTAGCTCTTTATTTGCTGTCGTCCAATAGTGGCACTTAGGAAGTTGTCCTACCTCTGACCATACCCAACCAACCTAGAGTTTTCAAGACTATGGACAGCAGGTAAGGGAGTGTGAGAAGACAGTTTCTGAGGTTCCCTTTGTCTAGAGGTTCTGGGTAAAATCTAATATGATTTTACTACGACCTCTAACATTTATATTAACCCCCATCCCAACAAACCCAGAACAACCATAAAATCCTAGTACCACCATCCCCCAAACCACAAAAAGACCCTCCAGCTCAACAAACTTCTCCTGACAGAGCAAGCAGTGCAGAGAATATAAGCCAGATACCTCTGAGTTCCTGCAGTAACAAATGGTCAGAAAACCTAGTTATGCTGAGGCAAGAATTCAAATTTCTTTGCACAGGCCAGTTTTCTTCATACTGGACTAGCAAGATCTAGCTCCCAATGAATTTTGCACTTTACACATTCACCCAGAGAATGGAGAGAATACCACCTCTCTCAGTTCAGCAGCTCTGCACCCCTCTACGAGATCAGGAAATGGATGTTTGTACCAGGACGCCACGACTGGCTGCAGCAGATAAACGGTGTAACAACTCGGCAACTGCACAGAATACACTCCTGACTATTCCTTTTCTGTGCTTCTTAAAAAACGGCAAGCTTTTGGGATAACTGGTTTCACTTGTGGCTCCAGCTACTAGTAACTGTCAAAAGAATTGACCAATTTCATACACACCCAAGACCACTACTCCTTTAGGCTATTAAATTCCTATACATTGTACAAGACAGTGGAGGAATGTAATACTCATATTTCTACTGAAAGACGTTACTAAAGGAGCTCGCTTTTAGAAGAAACAGTTTGAGCCTTACCAGCGAATCTACAGAGGAATTTTGTAACACTACCTCAGCAGTGTTTTTTCTGAGGTGTGAAATGCAAAATCCTACCAAAGTATTTCTAACAATTTCTAAAAATTAGGACATTAGAATGTCACAAACTATGTGGATGATTTCTGTAACAGTTGAAGCATCTCACACTGCAGCTTAATGCTAAACAAATTAGAGGTCAATCAACCATAAGAAAAACCAATTAGTAATGAGTTTGTACATGTTTAGGTAGGAAGTAGATGTCTACTCATCCAAGCCAGGATCCTTCTGAGCAGTTCCAAAGGGTAATTTAGTGCCTGATGCCACCTTGCATTGGAGATTTGTTGTCAAAGATACATTACCTCCATTTGTCTCAATTCAGACCATCTGAATCTGTCCCCAAGGGCCTGGAATGGACTGCAGTATTAAGTCTTTAATATATATGTGGAGGTTTTTTTTCTTCCTCATGTTCATGTGATTTTTAGCTCTTCCAAAATGTGATTCCTACCTGTCCAGTTTTAGGCATAAGAAAAGTCAATCTGCTCACAGAGACAGAGGCTAGCTTGGGTGCCTGCCTGAACTTCAGCAACACAGCTAAGGCTGGGTCGTTGTTAGCACTACAAAAACATCATGGAGGAGGAAAGGTAACAGTTCTCTACAATTTCCAACCACTGTGTTCAGGGGTGATTAGCTACACACTGGAATTTTTTGGTGCTGATGTGATTATCACTGATGTGATAATAGGTGCTGAACTACAATTTCATCTGAGTTAATTTTATAAAACATTTTGCTGCCATGATATCACATGTTGGTTACAATATATGATTGTACTATTACAGTTCTTAACTTCCTACCTGTTTGTCCTCTTCTGTCTGTGCAGGATACTCCTTTGCTTTGCTTAACCAGAGAAGAGCCATCTTTTTATTGTTTAACTTCAAGTATGTCTTCCCCAAAAAGAGCAAATTTTTGCTGTAGAAATTTGGATCGGCTGCATAGACAGGAGAAAAGCTTTACGGTATTATCAAAGCCCTTTGATACTTATTTCAGAAAACACATACAGTCTTTTGGCTTTGGATCAGAAGGAAGCCAATGTAAAACTTTCACTTGCTTAGATTTTGGTCTTATATAAAAGTATATTAACTAGCAGGTTGTTAGTTAATATACTAAATGAAACTAGGTTCCTCACAAAGAGCAAAGCAGTGAGCTTAATGCATAACAGCTTTGTTTTGCAGATTTTGGGCTTTTTTGGACCTAGTAGGTACAAGAGGCAATGCAACCAGCTGAGCAAGTATAGGCAAGGGAAAAAAGGGCACATTTCCTAGCACATAAAGATACCAGTTTAGCTTTCGTTGCACAGAAGAAAACTTAAAATTATTTGTCCCCACATTTAACATTTTTTAAGGAGAGATTTAAAGCTATTTACTAAGCAAGCTTGGCTATCAATCATTATTAAAGGCTAATCTTGCCTCCAGTCCATACTTATATGTGCAGGCTTTTTCTGCCGCTGGATCTAAGATCAGGATTCAAAAGATATGGAAGTGTTTTGGAAGGAAATTTTGAGATGAAGTTCAGTGTTTCAGCTCACAGCTGCCTTACTGGATACTCAGGGGAAGACACACAATGAGCTTTTCCTTTAAACTTCACTGGTTTAACTATGTACAAGTCTTTCATAAAACACCATTTTTCCTTGTCTTCCTTTATCTTTCAGCTAGTCAGTTTTGCTTGCAACTTCACTCTTGGAGAAACAGTAGGTTCGTATTTTCTTCTACATCATGTGGACAGTTTTACTGCCAGTTAGATTGGCACTCTGATCCTAATCACTTCTGAAATAATAAAAAGTGTGCTTTTTCTGTTGTTCTGTTTAGAATACAGAGAACTAAATTTTGAAAAAAAAATAACATAAAATTCTCTTTTTTGATTTCTTCTTTCCCCTACACTCCAGCTGAATTCCTTGGGGAAGAGTACTGTTACTCAGGAAGGTACAAATTTCACTTTAATACTTATTCTGAAAAAACCCTTCAGATTACATTGTAAGTGATGTTAGTAAGTGTGGAACATACTTTGAGTATCTCTGAAGAAATGTGCCAACCTAACAGTCCAGTGTGCTGATTGGCACACCAGGCTGATACATTTATCAGCTGATCATACCGTACTGTTTGGTTTCCCTGGCTATTAATAGCTACAGTTATTAAGGTAATACCAAAAACTAGAGGTTTACTGCAAATCATTCACAAAAGATACTCTTCAGTCAAAACAAACTTGAAGTATTACCTTCCTCTGCCATGTGAAAGTAACGTAGAGCCTGTAAAAGACAAAGTTGTCTTTCTTAAAACGGAGAATAAACCAAACACAATAGTCAAACTAAAGCCTTAATTAAGTGCATGCTTAAAATAGCTGAAGGACTTTCTATCTGTGATCTTATTTTTTATTAATTCAACATGCTATGATGCTTCTCATTCAGTCTACAATCAGATTTGACATAATTTCAGCAAAATTATCCAAAATATTCCCCTACCACTTCCTCCAGTAAGCACAGGACCACCTGTTTGTCCTCAGCAAACTGGATCGTGTATTTCCAGTTCAACTTGTCAAGACAATTTCGCATTTTATTTGTACCATCCAGCACATCTGCAGTTTTCCCCATACGCTTCTCAATTTAACAGATGAAATGAATCTTATGATTTAGGACATTAATGTTAACAAATGCTTCAGAGAGAACTGACTCCCACAGAGCAATAGTTAGTACCCTCTTACATGAGGATAAATATTTCTGAAATCCACATATTTTTCAATCAGTTCCCCATCCTGCACATACGACATTTCAGTCCATCCCTACATCTTCCTAATGGTACCAGTTGGGGGGAGAACACTCTCAGAGAACTTAAAAGTGTGGATGTACCTACAAAACAGATTTTGTACTGAAACTGCAGAAGTCCTTCCAGTACAAGTTTGCTTCTTCAGCCACTTTAAGTGCTATGGAACTCAATGCTGGGACTGGCATGATTTTGCAGTATTTGAAATCCTGGTTGGTGTTTTGTATTCATCTGAGAGTGATTTTCAGCAAAACTTACAAGCTTGACATTCCACTAAAAAGTTTTACTTCTTTTTCAATCAGAGGTTAAATTGCTTTCTGTGTAACAGCAAGCAGCCTTCTACAATTACTTCCTAGTGACTCCTGACCCCCACCATAAAAGAACAAAACAGTTATTAGTTGATCTAAACAAAGTTTGTAATAGCTGCAGCAAACTTATTACCAATCTAATTTTAAAGTTTCTATATATGTACTAGTGTTTAAATATGATGCACACTGTTTTAGATGCCCGAGAAGATAATATCTGGACAGTGTGTTTTTAGGGTGTATGACAGAAGGAATTTTCATAGCAAAGAGGAAAAAATTTATCTTCAACTGAAAAAAACCCACCCTATGTGGCCAAGGAATGAGGGGGTATTTGTTCACGTTAAGTAAGAAAGCAACCTGTTGCTTTTTGGTATTTAATATAAAGGGACAAATTCTAATAGTCCTATCAAATAAATACACAGTATAACAGCACCATATAAATCATTATCACTGCACTAGTACAGACAGTTATCTGCAACAGATCACAACAGTAAATACAAACTAAGTTCCATAGAGCTTGTTATTTTTGGCTGCATAAGCTACATGAAATACTTTTCAGTATTCTGTGTGTGCTACAGTGGAAAAAAATTAGAAGTTTTTTATGTTTTTAGTTACCCCTCAATCTCCTGTTCTATTCTTATTTCATTACTGATAGTTGTAAACTCCCAAGTCCATGGTTATTCCATAAGCAGAGGTCAGCTTTGACAGGAAAATAAGTAAAAGTGTATCAACAACTTTGTGGGGAAAATAATAATCTATGAAACATTTTCTTACTGTACCTCTTGAAACGTGGAAGTTGGTGGTGTGGCAAACAGTGTTGCAGCAATTTTTCTTTGGTACCATGGCATTTCAGCAAAGGAGTAACACCTGAAGCAAAAAGAAACATTTATATCTACCCTTCCCATTTTTCTTCTGTTTTTGAGAAATATTTTCATAATTGTTGGTGAACATAAAAACTGGATGTCATAAGTGTTGTTTTCAAGAGTCAAAACTCCAGACACACTGCAAGTTCTAAAACCACGTTCTTACATTTTTACAAGAAAACAGCAGGATGTCTGAAGCTGCTACTAAAGAAGTTTTGATGTGTCTTTTACTGGGAACTAATTACATTAAGTAAAACTGGAGACATTTACTAAGCATGAGACAGCTTTTGAGCTTTAATCATTTTAATGTGTGTATTTTGTTCTAATATATTTGTAAAAATGGCACAACTGAGTAATGTCATATTGCCTTACCTCAACACTACTTTGCTTTTTTCAATTATTAATACAAAGCAGATCTGCAGTACATTCCTGAAAGACTCTGATCTATAAGAATGAAAATAAATCCAAGAATCAAACCACTGTGTTCTAGGCTAGGTCATGCTACACTGTTTTCCTACCTACTGAATAACACAGGTAATCAATCGGTCACCTATTTATTGGTGAAAACATTTGTGAAGCATTTCAAGTCCACAGAACATTCCAGGTGTAAACATTAAACAACGCTTAAACATTCAGTTTAGTAACCTCCCAATATGAGTTTACCATTACACTATGTAAAATAGAGCACTCTAGAGGTGAAAAATTAATAAATATTCAAGAATTGGCTGATACCAAATGCCAGTTTCAAATGAAGATGCTCTGGTATTCAGTAATGAGTATATTTAAACATATAACATGGGAATATTTTAGAGCCAAAAGCAGCAATAATCTCACATTTCTTATCATGTTTTCTAATTTTCCTTAGGAACAATGTCTTAAATACTTTCCAGAACAAGCTTCCTATCTCAAAACGGACCTTGAGGCTCAGTCAGTTGGTAGCATATGCTTTTGTTTAGATATTTGGACTACTGCAATTGTTATGTCATATGGGATAAGTGGTGGATGCTGAAAAACCAAAATAAATTTGTAAACTAGTAAAAAACTCTGGAGCAGCAGATTGTAGTTTTCTATGGTACTCAAGAGTCCAAAAAAGCCATAGAGAAAGTAACTGCGGGTTTTAGTATTTTTTTTAAACTGTACATATATTGGCTTTCTTTATTTTCAATCTCTCAATTTTATAGCAGAGATTTGCTGTAAAACAATGTAACAGCTTTGGTCTTTTTGAAACAAATAACCAAAAGTGGTGTCTGGAGTCTCTCACCAACATATAAAAAATACTGCTTTCCATCACACCACTTTCACAGAATGCCCTGGTTTGTATGGAAAGTTGTATTTCCAGTCCCTTTCCCTGCTATGTAACAGTTATTTTTAGTACCAATTTCACTGAGCAGTAAATTAAATTTCAAAGATTTTTTGTTAATATATATGAATTCATAAATCCATTTATTAATATAACTTTTAAAATACAGTATCATGACAGATAACAAGAGAAGTATTTTAGGAGCACATCTCACTTTGGTAGTTTTTCACAGATTATATTAAGCTGCACTCATCACTGAAATTCAACAGAAATTCAGTGTTGAGTTTTGACTCCATTCACACCAGTAGAACAAAATGAGCAGCACTCAGAATTACTGATGGCTGCTCTGGATTCTATGAAGCAAACTTACTGTCTGCAAAGCGAGCTTTTAATAGTTCCATACAAATAAATTAAATGAAGAATTATTTTTCATCTTTTTGAACTGCTAAACAGCCTGACTTTTTCAAGGCGTGACATCCCATATCTGTTCAATAGGTTTTTAAGTTTGCATCAATTACAAATCACTAAATTATTATAAGCAGTTCAGCAATTCGTGTAAGATATTTTATATTCTGGCACTTTTCTTTGCCATATGCTAAATTTTGTTTGAAAATATACCTTACCAAATCCCTATAAGATGAATTGTTGTAGCATCTTTTGGATTTAGTTCAATGGCTCTCTGGTGAGGGGAGAAAAAAACAACACAAGATATAAAAAGTTGTTCTGACATATGTGGATTAAATTACATTTAAAAAGTAGATTTGTTATCCTACAGTTAATTAAACCAGACTGATCACGGGTAGAATTTCAAGGCAATATATTATTTATTCAGTACACAACTACATCAGGTCACCTCCAAAAAACTGACAACACTGACAGATTTTTAAGCGCTTCTGCTTAGTAGGTCATTAAAAGTTGCATATGAGACTTGTGTGTTCAGATTTTGATATAATCTCTGGTGATATAAAATTAGTAGTCCCTTATCTTTTCCAGTATTTGTCCTTTACCACTACATAATCCACAATTCAAAGGATGGCCACACAACCATTTCTCAGTATCACTGTTACATTTTATCTAGTCCTAAGAGGTGTCTAAAGCACTTCAGCTATTTCAAGACTCCCTTCTAAAAGGACAGGAGATAATTTGTACTCCTTGTTTCCCCAGCATTTCTGGGGCATATGTCACAAGAACCCAAAAATCAAAGTGTCACTAGAGATATAAAGATACACTTTCAATATTTTGCTAAAAATTAGTTACCAGCTGTCACACAATCTACATACTGGACACATTAATGCTGTCATATGCAAAAAACTGTTTGCATTACCTGGAAGTGCTCCTTGATAACAACAGCATTTCCAATTTTAGTCTTGATTCCTTCATAGTCTCCAACATCACTGAGGCAAATTCCATACCACTGTAATTCAAATAACAAAAATAAAACATTTAATACAGCACTACAGCTATTGATAGCGCATTTTTAAAAGCCTACAACCAGAAGGGCTGCCACCACCAAAAATGACAAACAAGCAAGAACTATTTGTAGTGAACAGCTGAGGCAGCATCAGTGTGACCTGCTGGTCTGCATGTGTAAGGGAATAAATGTCCTTTTCTGATCCTAGATGTCAACCCAAGTGACTATACTTTGCCCGTGAGAGAAGCAGCACCAAAATAAAAAGGGCAGAATGAATACAGGGCCTGAAGTATTTCCAGTGAAACCCTATAGGACACAGAAACAGCATGCTGAATGTGGGACATGTACAACGTTTTTAAGGTTACATCAGAGGAGGAGGAGCTGATTATATCTGCTGTAATAAACTTCATCAGTCACACCTCTTTCCATGGTCCTGCATACATTTAACCAGTTTCTGTTTCCTGTATAAAGGAAATTTAGCTGGAGAAGTCTGAACTCAGATCTTCCAAAAAAGTTAGGGAGAATCAGAAGTCTCACTCATTCTCAGCTGAGAAGGTAAATTGTGCTGAAGTTTGCTAACACAGCACAATGACATTTCCAGTTTCTACTAGCAGAAATCAACAAACAAGATTTCAGTTATTTTGCATGGCTCACCTTGTGCGCTGCAGAATTTGATTCATTTTTTTCAAGTGCCTTTTTTGCATACTCAAGGGAGTCATAAGTCAGTTGTTTCTTCTCCTCTGCAGAAGTACTGCTAAGCTGAGCTAGATCTCGTGATGCCCGTGCCAGCCGCCACAACAACTCTGCATCATCACTGGTTAGGAAGAGAACCGCTAACATTTTAAAACAATAATGGAAACAAAGGTCTTAAACCAGTCTTTCAAAATGTATCTGAAGTGGATGATAAGACAACAGCGTATCATCTGTCCTGCTATGCTATATACAACCCCAAGATAACAAATAGCAAATGAAAGCCCATCATTACAGACTGTCTGACAATGCCTCTGTTCTGCCATTCTGGTCTGCAAAGCAAATGGGTCTGTAGGAAAGGTCTTTGTTTTCTCAAAAAAAAACAAAGATAAAAAAAAATAATGTTACCACTCAAAACACCAGAAGGAAAAGAGGACTATTCTGTTCTTAACTAGACCATATTTTTTTCAGCATTCCACTGATTTGTATTGATGTTTACTTGGAATATTTATTATCAATCTTTTCCCTAAATAATTAAGTTCTTCCTAGAACAACAGTGAAAAAACCCAGATTAGCCACACCACTAGCACAAAAACCTTTATGTTTATGTATTTATTTATATCACTTTATCTAATGGTGTATGGTAGGTTATAGCCAAAGATAAAGGATCTAAAACTTGATTTTATTTCACATTGTTATGAAACACTGCTTTCACCTTTAAAGCAAAACCATTTTAATTTTGGCTTGCCATTTTAATAGAGACTTTAAATTTAAGTCTTCCAGAGGTTTTGTCTATGTGGCTATAAACCTCCAGCCCTGGAACACTGAAGTCAAAACTACCAGAAACTAAAAGTACTTAACAGCATATAAGTATTATTGCTAAACTCAGAGCATCAGTTTTCTATTCTTATCTGGAGTAACAGTGAGTCACTGCTCACAGCACAGCAGTCCTGCTCTATTCAACAGAGTAACACAGAACTAGAAGGCTCATTTTTCAGCTAAGTCACAAAAATCTTAAGTACTGCTACTGGAATCACTACTCCTTAGAGAATAATTAGTGTTGTTATACACCCAGTAACCAGCTTACACATTGCTTATGATATGGTGACCCTTACAGGCTGGGAACTTCATTTAACTTCACAGGTTTTACATTTGCACCCCTGGCAAGAACAAGAGGGGAAAAAAGAACTAAAAAACAAAACAAAACCAAAACCCCAACCCCCCCAAAAAGATCTGCAAACTACTGAAAAGAACCAAACAATTGGTTTCCACCGAAATGTTTTTGGAGCGAGATGTTTTGTCTCCTCCAAAGTTTGCAATCCTTCTTCTGCCTTTTCTTTAAACAGCTTATCCCAGTTCACTTAACGTTTTGTGCACATAAGACATAACTACGTGAGTGCGGGCCTTTTTTTGTTCAGACTCAAATTTTAACATTACACAAATGAAAACAGAATAGCTGGTCAGCAGTGAAAAAGAAATGAAACAGTGACTCAAAAATTTTCAACACCTAAATTCTAGGTACCTTGATCCTTTACTAATGCAAAGACACATTATGAGTTTTTGCAGTAATTATAGAATTATTTAAAATTTGAGTAACAAATCAAACAAGCAAAAACCCCTCCTTTGCAGGACTGAAAAACTTAAGGGTTAACCCTCATCTTCTACAGCTACCAGTTCTTTCTTTATTCATTTTTCCAGTAGGAGGGAAAAGATTAAGAATCCTTTCCTACTTACATAAGGGTGAAAGCAAAGTTCTCCAGCATACCACAACGAGAATATTTGCTGAAAAACTGATACAGAAGAGCACAGAAAAGAAGTCACAGTAATGTCTCAATGCAACGAAGTACCTATTTTTATGCTGAACCAGTAACCGATACAGCTTTTCCGTTTCTCCACTCCCATATAGGTAGTCTGCTTGTTCTATCACGTCTTCCACTTAAGAAGGAATTAAAATTGGGGAAACAGAAGAAAAAATTACAAGTAATTAGGACATTATAGCATGAACAAAATATTTTAGAGCAAGACAACCTAGCTGAAAATGATATAGCTCTTTTTTAGGCCATGATTCCAAACAACTTACAGGTACAACAGGATTGAATAAGCAACACGTACAATGCTCAACTAGGATGAGAATCAGTGCCTCTCTAATTCAACTACAACAGCTTTCAGCAAGCAAGTGCTTAACAAATGCTTAACAAAACGTTAGCTCTAACCTCCTTTATAAAAATTAATCATGTTTATAAGCTTTCCTTTTTGAAGTTACCTAGTAAATATGGCAGCCACATTTAACGGCAGCAGAGTTTTCCTTAATGGAAGAAGGAAAACAGTAAAGGTTATTAAACACAAAAGCCTGCTCTTCAGCTTAAAAAGATCCTAGATCATAAATCTGGATAATTTTTAACCTTACGGTCTCTAAAGATCTTATCTTTCAAAGATAACAGTCTACCTGGACTTTAGATTTTAGTGTTTAAAATGAGCTTCATGGTACATCTGCAGTATTATCTTCAGTAAACTGTTACGTTCGCTTGTTGATCTGAACACTACTAACATATCTAATGACTAAATGCTCAAAACTCTGAACACATTTTCCACAAGGTGCTTTTATGAAAATTATTATACTTTTATTGCTTTGGAGTATTTTTCAGGTATTTCTATTTTACCCTTATTTTCACCTTATCTATTACTTGCTCTGCATAGAAAGTCCATTACCATTGCTTTTCTTGGCAATGTAAATGCCAGATTCAAGTGGGAGCACTGAAAAGACCAGAGGTGACTACACAGTGTTATGTTCCTCATGAGAAATGAGGAATTCCTTATTCCTTATTATTATTATTTATTTGTGAACCAAGCAGCTATCTCAAATCTATTCACTGACACTTCTTCTGTTACAGCAAATGAAACAGTTCCTTATTTGTTCAAAAATTGTCTAAATTTTTGTTTCTAAAAGCATCTACACAGTATGCATATACCCAGTCAGGCTCATTCTCTATGCAGTTAGGCTTACTCTCAAAATCCTTAATTTACCATGTGATAGACAAGTTCCAGGTCTGCAACAATATCCTCTTTTAAGATATTGTTACTGTTCTTCCAGCAGTGAAACTATCCTTATTCAAATTTGAAAAGGATATTTTATCACTTGTTATATTGTTTTCTGGTAGGGAAAGCAGAGCTTTGAAGCATCACAAAAATATAAGACATTTCTCAATTTTCTTTGAGATGGAATCTCAGTATTGCTCAACTAGATAAAATGGGAATTACACTTTTTTCATACTGAAAATCCAAACTAACTAACTGAACTATATCTTGTCAGTAGGAGTTATTTAAAGCATGGGCAGCAAGTTAGGTATCATACATCTTGTGCATGTGTTATATCCCTGTCAGGATGAGCTACTAGATCTGATTTCAGTGCCAGTTAAAAGAATCACTTGTTAAACTGCTACAAAGCTACCCATAAACAATTCAAAAGCATCCTCTCATTAAATCACATTTCATGCAGTCTTAATGGAGAAAATCAAAAAGTATTACACCATTTTCCTCTATAATTCTTGCACTAAAAATTTTAGCTTTTACATCAGAATATCCTACACACTTCAGAATTTGAAAATATTACCTTTGAAGCTTGCATGAACCTCAGCAAAGCCAAAAATCAGCTTATGAGCTTCATAAACCAAAAAGGACCCTGTTGAAAGCACAAGCCCCCTTTGAAGGCTTTTTCTAAGCACCTGTGTGGGATCATAAGATAGGTGTTAACATTATCACTCTGAGTTTAAAAAGGTTTTTCTTGTCTGTAGCACTGGTTATATTTCAGATTTTGAGCAAAGAAAAGACCTTTAAATGCTAAAAAACCTTCATAAGACAAAACAGTTCATCTAGAGGGTATTTTAAATATATTCAACAGAAGCTCATGATTACACTTTAAAACGACCACAGCGCTAGACTTAAAACAAACCACAGATACGGAGCAAACACAAGGTAAGAAGCAAAAAAAGTGAACTCGTGTTCTTCAAACGAGCACAGCGCTCCCAGCTTTTGCAAAACCAACCCAGCCCTTCGCTACGCCCCGCGATGCCGGAGCCTCCCCATCTGCCGCCTCCTGCCGCCTCCCCGCCCGCGGCGGAGCGGCCCGGCAGGGGCGAGCGGCGGCACAGCACGCGAGAATCACAGGACCGAACAGGTCGGCAAAGACCTCTGAGATCATCGCGTCCAACCCATGACCGAACAGCACCATGTCAACTGGACTATGGCACGAAGTGCCGCGTCCAGTCTTTCTTTAAACACCCCCAGCGGCGGTGACTCCACCACCCCCACGGCAGCCCGTTCCAAGAAAGCCCCTGGGAGCGGCCGCGCCCCCCCGCCCCGAGCGGCACC
>VXAY01006445.1:371570-489025 GCA_013399855.1 Oxyruncus cristatus
GGGGCGGGGCGGGCGTGTCCGGCTGGAGCGGGCGTGTCCGCCGCGGGCTGGGCGCTCGGGGCCCTGGGCTCGGGGTGCGGAAGCGCCGCCGGTGCAGGTGAGGAGGCCTCGGTTCGGCCCGTTCCCCAGGGCGAGTCCCCCGGCCGTGTGCCGGCCCGTTTGCAGCGGGGTTTGCGCTCTCGGCTCGCCAGCCTCGTCCAGCGAGAGCCGTGCGGCGCTGGGGCTGCGGGGCACGGCAGGGGTTCAGGCGCCTGAGGCCGCTTCCTCTTGCGGAACGAGCCCCAGGTGCGGCCCCGCTCCCAGCGCCGGGACGCGGGCGCGCTGACCGGTGCTGCTGCCGGGCTCGGGGCGTCGCCCCTGACCCGCCGTCCCGCAGGTAGCGAAACTCGGCGAAGCTGAAGCTCTAGGCCGGAAAGTTTGAGTCCGTAGTGCCGATCTCGTCGCGCTATAAGCGCCACTCTGAAAAGCGCCTTCACTTCTTAGAGAGGAGGCTGTTCAGAGGCAGCATCGTTCCTGAAAAACACATGCTGTTCTTCCTAAGCTGCTGGTTGAGTGGGTGGTTGTTTTCTTGCTTCATTGCAATTGCATAATATATATAAGACAAGCCTTAGATGACGTTCATGTTGTCATAACTTGCTCTTCCACTAGGGAAAAGTGAAAATGTGAAACCTCTTCCCTTTTGCTTCCGTACTCCTGTCTTCAAAGTCCATTAAGTATTCTCAAGGTAATATGCATTGCCCTGCCTCCAAAACATTTGTTTTCTTGGGAAATTTGGTTCTGTGGTGGTGCATAATGTTTATTTAGTAGAATTAGAGTCAAACTTAATCCCAGATTTTTTTTTTTGTTTTTTGAGTTGAAGCTTTAAATTTTAACTTTGTAGATGTATAATCACAGAGGTAAGATGTTTCAAAGGGCATGCACAACACCAATAAGCATTAGAAGAAAAAGTAAGGAAGAAAGATGTGCGAGGAGAAAGAGAAAGGGGTCTTTTTGGTTTTTCTGTTATGGTGCTAGAAAGAATGCAGTATTTTTGCAACAAGTATGTTTGTGTTAAATATCTCAAAATTAATAGGTACAGATTCATTATAGATGACTTTTGGACTAATTTTAGTTCTGCTGTTGAAAACAAAAATCCACTTCTGGTAAGCTGAATAATTTTATTAAATGTCATCTGCCAGAATTCCGAGGTAGCAGTGTGGTATCGCAGTGTTTGTGCAGCCTTCTGCTATGCCCAGGTCACTAATGTTTCTTCAGAATTTAAGGCAGGTGGAAGCCACAGTAGCTCTTTAGTATGAACAACACCAAAAACTAAAATCTCAACTCCACAGATACGTGGGGTGGAGTTAATTTTTTTTTTTTGACCTTATTTGATTTAGGAACAGATGCTGTCATTACCATGGTTTCCTAAAGGAAATACCTTTAGGGGCACAGCTAAGGAGAAAGATACATTTTTTCCCTTTCTCTTTATTTTTCTGTGAAAGTCAGGATGCTTTTGCAGTATAAATAATACATGATTGTGTTAGTATTTGTAGATAGTAGTTTCTTTTAAACCCAACAAAATTGCTTCTATTCTTAGATCAGTTAGGCATCATCATGGCTAAGCTTCGCAAACGAAGATTTGGGAAGGGCTCTACCCACGTTTGTTGCAAGCGCGTTGGTGGCTAAAGAGGCCAATACGAGATAGGCAAGTCCGGTTGCAGAAGGCACAGCAGAAAGACTCCTTAGATGGTATATCCTGCAAGGCACGATTCTTTCTGCGTTGTCTTTTCTCCTCAAGGGTGATCCTGCGTGCTTTCTCAAAAGCATCAGCAGCGTTGTAGATGGTGTGTCTCCAGGACTGCCGATTGGAGGCCAGAGTAGACCAGTTATGGTGGTCAGTATGGCCAAGGCTGAGATGTTGTTTCAGGGAGTCCTTGTATCTTTTCTTCGGGGCTCCTCTCTTGCGGCAGCCGGTGGCAAGTTCACCATAGAGCAGGATCTTAGGGAGGCGGTGGTCCTTCATCCTGGAGACGTGCCCTGCCCAACGCAGCTGTGTTCTCAGTAAATCAGATCAGTTAGGCAAAGATTAATAATATCCCCTTCTAACATCACATTTGAAGTTCTGGTGTGGCTTGTGCAAACAAGTAGGAAGTGAAATTACAGTGCTCTATGCTGGTTTATAACTTTAAAGGTCTTTTCCATCAATTCTGTAATTCTATTTGATTTCTTTGGTTTATCTTTTAATATTGCTTTAGTTGAGATGCTGTTGCTCAGGCATTTAAAAAGGGCACCATTAAGTGTTTGAAGGATTTCTGAATATAGGAGTTTTGGGACTGGGTTCTGAATCCAAGTTTCTGTTTAAGAAAGAGTCTTTAATGGTGCGGATCAATTGCTTAATACTTTATGATGTGGCTGAAAGAGCACTTTATCCTGTAGATCCACTCCACCCTGTAGGTGGATCAAGTGCACATATTTACTCAGTGCTTTATGCAAGGCACAACTGGATTAGTTCTAGCTGTGGCAATTTGGTTCTTATGGTTCCCATATCCAGAGGGGTTGTTACAAAGTCCTCATGGTAGGTGATTAGCATATGTGCAGCTATCTGATGGTTCCAGGAATTAGCATGATTGCTATGTGCCTGTGTTCAGAGCCACAGCCTGTGGGTGTGCAGAGCATGTATGATGCCTGACAGGCACAGGGAATGCTGTCTGCAAGTAGCTGCTGTGATACAGAATTGAAGGCAGCTGACTGGAGAGCTCTTGGTTCGCATATAGGAAGGTTTGCAATACGTTTGGGCTATAAAGAAGTGTAATTTTGTGATTGTGTGTTTCAAGATGTTACTGTTTTTAGCGAGATGAATGATATGCTGGACCATTGTGAGATACTGTTTTTATGGATTTTTCTTAGGCATACTTTAGCAGTATAAGAGAAAGCTTAGGTTTCTTAGAACATAAACCCCATAGGAAGCCACTGATTTTGATCTACTTACTCTAAACCACTGTCACCTTTTTGGAAAAAAAACACATTAAATGAATAGAACAAAAACTGTAATCTGATCTTTGTTCTTAAAATCTTAAAGGTCTTAAAATCTTTCTTGATGGACTTCTTAAATATTTAATATATACTGTTCTCTAACAAAGACTCTGAGCTTCCCATAAGTAATCTTTTCAGCGGTGCTGTCATGTAGACATAAAGCTGTTAGACAGGTTATTTATTTTAAGAGGAATTGTAGTTCCTAAATCTCCGTGCATTCAACCCTCTTTGATTGATATATGGAAATAACAATTCTTGATTTTAATTTCCTTTCACTTCACATTTTAGTGCTACTGTTGGTTGAAGTTTTAGCCTTTGGTTGAGAGGCCCAGAGGCAGACCTCTGAGGTAAGTTACTATAAACTCATTTTTAAGAACTGGTATTTGTAACAGTGAATTGTCACAACATGCCTAAAAAATGATGTGTTAGAAGGAGTAGTCTAAAACATGTGGTCACCTGCATCTTAATAAATAAAATACTGCAAGTTTTAGTGAGATAAAAGTTTTTCTTTTTTCTGGATAATGTTAATTATGTAGTCAGTCAGTCAGTGGCTCTACACAGAGAAATTGCAATGAAGAATACACGATTTAAGAAACTATTCACATTGCATAATCAATAGATTGTTTTCTGTGGTATTAAGATACTCTGATAAAGCGTATAAACATATATGCAGGAAACACATGTTACCCTTGTTGGCTGCTGAATACTTAAAATAACTAAATTTTGAAGTCAGGACGTCTGTCTGTCTTAATTTTCTTGTTCAAGGCACAATATTACCTTTTATAGTTTAGCTCACTTGAATCAAAATGTCACCTAGAGTTCTTGTAATACTTTTGTGTGAAGAAGATGCTGGGAAGAGCCCTCAGCATTAGAGATGTACCCAAAGGGCCAACACACATATACAGGAATATTAAAAAAAAAAAAAATCAAGAGAAGGATATTTAGAAATGACTGGTTTTAGGTCATTTCTTGAACAAGTGTCCTAGAAGTCAAATTAATATTTTCTGAGCAGTGGAGTTTTTTAAAAATAGAATTCTAAACATGTTATTTGGCAATGTAACTTAATGATAGATTTTTGTATATAGGAAATACCTGCAAATAGTTGCCTGACTTGTTCCATCACTCTGCTACCAATGCAATAGATAAAATATTTGCACTGCCTGAGTATCATGAAGCTTAGAAAAAGTAGATGATTCATTTCTTCAAATAGAAAATTACTCAAGTTGAGATACTTCTGTTACTCAGCTTGTCAGCACATCAGCTGGTGCCACAGGACAATTTTACCAGCTTTGTTGCCTATAAACAAAATGAAAAGAGGAGCAAGAATTCAGATTTAGAGGTATGATTTTTAGAGAAACTGTGTTTTTTGGGTTGTTTTTTTTTGGGGGGGGGTTTGTTTGTTTTTTTTGTTTTTTATTTTCCCAAATGCACTGATGAAATTAGGTTGCGAAACAGTCTTAGCCTTTGTGTGAAAAGTCAGATTCCTGTAGGGTGGTCAGTTTCTTTGAGAATTGAAGAGTTATCTTGAGATTTTTAAAAAGAGATATTTATATACAAGTAGTCCAAGCTCACTAGCAATTTTATTGCTAGTAGCCCCATCAGTGGAGCAGACATCTGCTGTAATTTTATTGTCAGCTTCTTGCAGCAGATGTGGTGTTTTCTGGGAATATGATGTCATTCTCTGCTCTTTGCATCTGCGTCTGTTATCAAGAGATGTTAGAGGTCTATGCTGAGATAGGGGATTGAACAGGTTATATTGTCAGATGGATGTTGTCTCCCAGGTTACTTTCATTTAAATCTTGCCTTGTTCATGTTTGTGCCAGCTCTTCACTGGAACCCTTCTTGTGAAAGTCTGTTGCAAGAAGTACTGTTATTGCGTGATCTGAGATGCAATAGAAGAGGTTTTGAGAAATACAGGCCTAGAGATATTTACCACAAAATTTTCTGTTTGCACATATGCTGTCTTAGTCCAGTCTGAAAGAACAGAGACTGAAGAATTGCATGCACTGAATGTTCAGGAGAGTAAAACTTCATATGCATTATTTCAGGTTTAGGCTTAGATCAAGGCTTTCATTTTTACAGTCTGTCTGAATAATTAATCTGTTTCCTTTTTGTTGTCTGCCCAGGTTTGTGGGAAATAATTAATCATCCAAGAAGTATCAGAGCACTGATTGTATATGTTACTGCCTTTTGCAGTCTAGCACGCAGTTGACATAAAATGCTTAAGTGTAACGTCACAGCAAGAAGATTAGCTGATCAGGAATAGACTTTATTAGCAAGTTTCCTGTGGCTTTTCTGTGTCCTGATGTTTCTACAAATTACGGATTTTTGGTCTATTGTCATTAGCAGTTCATAAGAACTAGTAAATGTTCTATGATGGTGATAACTTGCATCAGAACAGGTTTGTGACTGAAGGCAGTGATGCCAAATGCAGTTAAAGCAGTGTTCACTGCATTAGTGTTTTTGTATTCTTGTAGTTACGTGTGTCTGCTTGTCAGATTGGAAGCACCTATAATTATGAATGTGACATTGTACTGCTCTGGAAAGTTATCTGGTCAAGGCAGTGCTGTCCTCTGACATTGCAGTATTGAGAAGATTGCTGCAGGCTGACAGTTCCCAACTGTGCTGTTAGATTATTCTGATAATAGATCTGTTCCTTTCCAGGTAGAAAGCCATGTTTATAGTTTCTGTTGAAAAACAGGCAATGGCTGTGTTACCACTTATCTTCAGTAGAATCATACCTGGAATTCAGAGAATGTTATGATCTGTAGAACAAGACTAGTCCTCGGCTTATATTTTTGCTTTGATAATGACAACTCAAGCAGAAAGACTTGTCATATACTTAGTTGACCTAACGGTGCTCTTGAGCAGCCCAAACCTGGCATAGGATTGTATCTCCCTTGTGACTATACATTGCTGCAGTTCAGAGTCTGAATGTCACAAGTTCTGCCTTAAAATTCTGGGCAGGAAAAGGTTAAAAATTACTACATAAATTGTATGTGTATATATTTGAGTGTGTCTGTATATATACATGTATATATGTGTATATATATACACATACACATAGGTGTGTGTCTGTGTGTATATATGTATATATATATTAAGCCTGATATGCTCTTGCAGTCATAATAGATATTCCTATACAAAGGACTGTTGAGCTATTATTGGACACATTCTGGTGTGTTTTACCTCCCTTTATGGTGTACCCTACATGGAGGACAAACAGTTGATAGCTTGAGAAAAGCAGAGGTTTTAATTAAATCTGGCCAATGGGGAGCATAGCTACTTTAATAACAATAACTAATTAAGTAATAGCCTTTTCATTCTTCCTTTCTCTGTGCTAAAGGATGTTTTTTGCACAGCACCTCTTTTACTGAATATGCCCGTTTCCCTCATTCGATGCATAGTGGGAGAATTCAAGACAGCGAGGAGGAGAGGAAGTATCAGAATCAATGTGTTCACATGAGAAAGTATTTGCTATGTAAGAGAAGTGGGAAATGCGCGCACACACATGCACAGAGGCAAAGAAGAAAAAATTCAGCATATTTTTAGGGTAACTGGATGCTATCCATTTACCAGTGATTTTGGAAATATTACCTTGACAAAAGACATATGGCTGCAAGTGCTTTCAAGGACTCCAAATAATGAGGAGTTTAAGGCAAGATGAAGCAAGAAAATTTTGACTGGTTTAAAAAATAGCTCTCAATTCAAGTTTGAATTCTGTTGAATTTCATGAAAACCTGTTCTATTTGCTGTTGCAGCATCTGTTGGTGTTAGAACATCATTTTGTCGGCAGAAAGTTGTTTTCCTGGAAACAGCCATTAAGGAGTAATGTACTGGTCTGCACTGGATTCTGTGGGAAAGGCACTGCCTGTTAATGAGCTCAGTCTGGGAGCCAGGAAAGTAATAGGGAATGGAAAATACCAGTATAGAAAGAGAACCAGGAAAAAAGGGGCAGACTGCTTTTAAGAGATGTGCTTTTTAAGGCCAAAAAAACCATTGGTTTAAAAACTACTCAAATACTTAGAGCTTCACTTATTTCCCCTCAAGGACAATGACTAAAACTGGGAACAAAAGATACTTAAAGGTGATATCACATTTAGGTGTTTGGGAGGTGCAGGAAGATTTCAATGAATCTTAAAAATAAAATATCTGCATGGATGTTTGCGTGGTTCCTTTATAGGTAATTTATATGTACTTCAGTCTCCAAAAGGTCCATCACTAAGACAGCAAAACAGATGAGAGGCAACATGTGAAGTGTGCCCTAGTGGAGTACAAGAAGCCTCTGGAAAATTCCCTCAGACCCCACACTGTTTTCTTTCTCCTGTTTTCAGTTTGCGCTTCCTCTTTTCCCATTTCGCCTCTAAAAAACCCCATTCTTATTTATGAAAAGTCTTACGAATACAGTGAAAAGGAGAGAGATGGGTTGGGTTAAGTGTAGTTTCAAATTCAAATACACTGTGTGTATGATGCAAGTAAGCTGGCTAAATAGAGGCAGATACCTTTTCTTCTGCCTTCTTCTGTTGAGTGCATATAGTCTGCCATGCAATTCAAGATAATCCAGAGGGATACTTTGTCTATACTGTAGATTTACTGGAGAGAAGGAAAACCTGAAACTAAAGAGGCTTGGGAACTTCCAAGATAGGCTGCTTCAACTGTATCCTTGAAGTGTGTAATTATAGAGGAATGTTTATATATATGTATAAAATAATCTGCTGCTCAGACCCAATTGGTCTTGCAAATGGATGTTGTCCCAGCATGGTACTTATAACTGATAATGAAGTTGTTTCTGTAGGTTGTAATATTTGCTGGTCTTAGTTCCAGTGGAAAATAATAGAGATACTTAAAGAGAAAATGTAAGAAGGCTTTCTGTTGTTCTTTTTTTTAAAATGAATCTCCAGAAAGAACAGTTCTTCCTAGTTTTCAGTTGCTACTTGACTTCAAAGTGTTTATCCCTATTATTAAAATTTGTAATTGTTTTTGTAGGTTTACTGAAGCAGGATCACCTGTAACCCACTTAAACTCCTTTCTGATTCCACCGTGCTCACAGTTTCAGCATTTTGCTATAAAAGCTTGATGGAGGAGTATATCATATGACTCTTTTCCTTTTTCACTGAATTACGATTAATATCTATATTATAGGATACTGGCATTCATGTGGGCTTGACAGGATTTAATTTAAAGCTTGTGAAGTTTTACTGTCAATTCAAACCACTCTGCTTTCTTTGAGGTATATCCCATTTTTCGTTTAGTTCCTCAAGCATTCTAAAAATCCTGATTTTTTTTTTTTTTGTTTTGTTTTTGTTTTATGTACAGATTTTGAATTTAATTTTTTCTACCCGTGTGGCAAAGCCAAGAGTGGGACAGTAATAATACTGTTATGTTGGTACATCATAAATCCTTAAATTTGCATTTTTAGTCTCAAATCATCACTCCTGACAAGCTAACAATTCTAGTGATCAGGTGAAGAATTAATGCATTGTGACAATTCAATTGTTTGCTTTTTAGTCACTTGAAAGAATAATGATTTCTGTTGCTGCTTTCTAGCTTAACAGATGGCGGCACAGTGTGTGACAAAGGTGGAGCTGAGTATTGCCTGCACCAATCTCTTGGATAAAGATGTTGGTTCCAAGTCAGACCCTCTGTGTGTGCTTCTCCAGAACACAAGTGGTCAGCAGTGGTATGAGGTACACTCTTATGCTTCTCACGAATCTGCTCAGAACACAGTCTAACTTGTTGGAGCTTTTTAAAACACTGTAGCATATGATTTCACTAAAATATTTTAATTTTACACCAGCATGTCTAAATACTTTTAATTGACTTATGTCTTTAATAGTTAAACAGGCAGCACACTAATAATTGTTTTCTGTCAAATACTTACACCTGTATGATTTTTGGCAACATTCCCCCAGCCACGTGCAGCCCAACAGAAGAAGCTTTCTAAGTGCTTAAGTGGGCTTTTATAAATATGGTACTCCAAAACTAGGGTCTCATCCTGGAATTGATAATACATGATTCTATGTTGGTCTTCCCTATGCAGGAATAGATATTCCTGCAGGGAGGGATCAATGAAAAACAGGTCCTCAAATATCCCTTACTTACAGCAGTGTTTCTTGTGATATACTGTGTATATAAAATATAATATTTTGTAATATATTTTGTATTTGATGAAATGTTTGTAGGAAGATATGACTTTGTACTTTATAGTAAGAGCTTTTGAACATGTTTAATAATATGCTATTTGATTTGCATGCTTGTTTAGTTTGTGAAATCCTGGAAAAAGTGGTATCTTTCTAATTGCAGGTTGATCGCACAGAAAGAATTAAGAATTCCTTGAACCCAAAGTTTGCCAAGAAATTTGTAATTGATTATTATTTTGAGATTGTTCAGAAACTTAAGTTTGGAATATATGACATTGACAACAAAACCTTTGATCTGAGTGATGATGACTTCTTAGGAGAATTCGAATGTACGCTGGGACAAGTAAGTATGGGGATGATTTGCCTTAGAATTAAGAAAATGAGTTAATGAAAATCATTAACAACTTTTACCTTAAATTTGTCACTATGTTCTTGTGTAGTTGGAGTACTCTTAAGTTGAATAGGATTCCCTAAACTTATTTTTTCAAGCCTCAGTTAAGTGAATATACACTTTATTTGCAAAAGGTCTTGAGATTATGCCCTGAAATGTACTCTAGGATGGCAATTGTTAGATTCCTATGTGAAAGTAAGTGTGTCAATGACCACAAAGTAGTAATTGCTGTTTACTTACTCTAATACTCAAATTCTTTTTTTTATGCTCCATAAAAAGAGAATTGGTGTAGAAGAACATGTGAGTGTTCACAAGGGCCATGTTATCCTTGTAGTCTGCTTTGCACTCAATGCAAGCAGTGATCCTAGTTCTGCCAGCTGCAGATTTTGCTCCTATTTCCCAGCCATATTCTGGTATCACAATTGGTTCTATCACAATTGGGCAACTTCTTTTTAACTTGTTCTTTTGAATAGATTCTTCAAAGGCATTTCTCAGGAGGGTCGTCTTGGGATTTTTCCTGCCCTGTGTCTAAAGTATTTTTATTTTAAGTGCATTATGAAGGTGGAGGAATTGTGAAATGAAATTCAGTATAAATTTAAAATGAATCCTTCATTCTTAAGGTAAAGAAGGCCCTGTAGAATGAGTAGACATATTTCGGAGGAAGAATTGCCTGAATAGGGTAAAATAAAATCCACGAGAAAGAGTGCAGGGCAGAGGTTGTTGTTTGTTTGCGTGACAGACATTGTGTTTATAAATCTGTTTGCCGAAACCATTTATGAGATATGCCTTGCATGTGTTTGAAGGGTATGTATGAAAACCTTAAGAACAATTTGAGGTTGGAACTTGAAATGTTATCTTTGTCCGTGTATGTGTATCATGTTCCCAGAAAACATTTCATTTCATATTACTCCTGAAGCTCTGCATATGTTCATCTGCACGTGTATTTTAAAATTTTGAAGGGTGTCAACTATTATCTGTTTACTTATAGAAGATTATGGGAAGTAAATGTAATGCTGCCATCTTCACCGTAAAGGAAAACTCTTAAAATGAAAATACCTCGCTACCTCATTTTATTCCTTTGAAAATCTGTTAAATTGCATTAGTAATGCTTGGTACTCAAATTTTGTCTTGGCAGATAGTTTCTAGCAAGACTGTAACAAAACCATTAGTACTTAAAAATGGCAAACCTGCTGGAAGAGGAAGCATCATGGTAAGACAATTAAGGAAATAAATGTCTTCAGAGTTTATCCTTAAATATTTTTGTGGTTGTTTTTTGGTTAGTTGATTAGGGCTTTGACACAACGTGTCTATTCTATAGTGCTCTAAAAAATATTGTAAAGCCTTGTTTTCCCTCCACTAATATATCTTTGTCATCCAATAGCAGCCCACCTTCTGTATTAGAAGTCCCATTGCTTACATCCAAATAATTAGGGCATCTGCTGTGCTACTATTTGGAGAATATCTTTGTCAGTGCCATCATCTATGGTAAATAGAGGGAATGGAATCCCAATATCAAATGAAATTGTTCCTCTCTCCCATTTTTTAATGCTTCATTTAGGAGAAAACATTTTTTTAATGAACCTGTTATAGGAATGTTGTGAATATGATAAAACTATGTAGTTCCTCAGTAAAAAATAAGTATTTGGTTTTCCTATCTAGATTACAGCAGAAGAAGTGAAGGATAACAGGGTGGTTGTATTGGAAGTAGAAGCAAGGAAACTGGACAATAAGGTATTTAAATGAATGCTGTTTCTTTGATAAAGCAGTAAAATCAGAATCTTGCCAAAGCAGGAAACATTTAGGTATTAATTCTCATTTTTACTTAAATAATAAAATCTATTAAGAAATTTCTTACGCTAAAAACAAAATTGAAGAAAGATTGCTACAGAGTAATTTCATTGACTGTTTTGAAATTAATTGTAATGTATTTCTGAGTAAGAAAAGTGCATGTCCATGAACATCATGCTCACATTTAGATGTAAATCTTTACATTTATTCATAAATATTAGGGAGTTTTGGTATATCCATTGGTTTGAATAGCTATAGAAATTGTTACCTGTTACATCTCTGAAAAGTATGGTAAAGAGTGTACTTGGTGTGTATAAATTTGTTACATTAAATATGTTGGGGCTGGCAAAAATTACTGTATTTGTAAAGACTTAGAAAGTAAAATGAGAAGGGAAAATTGAAAAGATGTTGTTATTTTTGCCTTTTGATTTGATTATACTTCTTCTGAACTGGATGAAATCCTTAATTTCTTATCTATCCATTGTAATAGTTATAAGTATTCTTTTAACTGAGCTGTCAGTTGTTTGGTATGTGCACAATTCTATCCTAAATTGAAGGACATGCCCCATTTTCTTTCTTTTTTTCTCAAATGGTAATATAATCAACTTTTATTTCTTCATTTAAAGCTATTGTTCCCTGAATTAACTTTTTCTTAACTTAAGTGTGTTTTAACTAGCATTTAATGGTATTCATGCTACAGGCTATTCTGAGATAATTGAGTGTTCTTTAAATACAGGATTTTTTTGGAAAGTCAGATCCTTATCTGGAATTCCACAAGCAGACTGGGGATGGAAGCTGGGTGATGGTTCACAGAACAGAGGTAGGATATTTTCAGTTAACAACCAAGAAACTAAGGTTATTTGATTTCCAGTGTGTTACAGCACTAAAGATACAATGCCTTACATAAATAAGTGAATGGCCTGGGAGTTGACATGCAGACTGGTTAGAAATTCCATCAGCTCTTTCACTGATTTTTTTTTTTTTTTTTTTCCCCTCATGGAATGGGAAATCTACCTAATTCTCATTATTCTCATTTTGATTTATGCCATCCTATTTGAAAGGAAAATACTTTGCTTTTTTATTTAATTTTCTTCAATCTAGGAGAAAACAAGTGTTTTGAAAAGGTACTGCGTAATCACACATTTGTCTCAGTTCTACCCAGTGCTGGGGTAGGACTTAGGCATTCATGCCAGTGTCACCTGGCTGAACAGTTTACTAATGAAGGTGATTGTGCTGAATGCCTGCATGGCAAGGGCAAGCCAAGGAGAATGCTGGATGAGGAAAAACGTGCTTGAGCAGCAGCAGCCTTTCACCCAGGAGGATGTATGGTAGTCCAGTGACAGCAGCTGACAGGGTAAGAGCAGGTTCAAAATGTCTGATTGTAGGGGAAGCTCAGGGCCTAATCACAACTGAGGTACATTGGAAGTGATGACCATATTCATTTTGAAGCATGGGTATTGAGGAAGTATAAATCCTTTTGTGTCAGACTTCTCAAAATAGCTTCTCTCATGAGGTGGTTCTTTTGTTTAAGCTGTGTCTTTTCCATGAGGATTTCAGTAATCAATTTCAGTAATAAATCCAGAATTTGTTGTTCTAGCCTAGTGGATTAGTTCTTTGTTACAGATTTAAAAAAACCTCTTTTTGTTACTAACTACTATTTTTATTGTTTTCATTTTCAAGAGAGAGATTTCTTTTTCAGCACTGCTACAGTGCTGGAAGTATTACTGGTATTATTAATCAAGTAGTGCGTGTTGTGTGTGGTTTTTTGTGCTTTATAAGATCATTATTTGGTGTATTGGGTATATTTACAGATACTTACCAGGTGACAAATTTTGAAGATCCTTCAGTATTTGTAAATAACACTTATTTAGCATTCAGCTTGAGAGGCCTTTTATCTTCATGCACATGTTTCTACTTTACTATACCATGAATTTCTTGAGGATATATTTCCATAAATGTCATTTCAGAATAAATAGTAAGAGAATTGTAACCTCAGAGCACTGATGTATTCAGAAATTCCGGTGTAATATTTTTCCACACTTTTTTTGGTAACTCATGTCTTTTTATGTGTATGTGTATATGTGTATATATATATATGTTTATTAAAAGAAAACAACCAATATCTATTTATGTAAAGGTAAATTTATTTTTTTACAATAGGATATAGTAGTTGACAGTGAAGTCTAGAAAAATACAGAGCTGGAAAAGATCATCTTTTTTTGAATGATGGTATTGCATGTTTAGAGTAGTTTGTTTATGTCCTGTATACTAGGATTCAGAATGCATTGACAGCAGCATTAGTCATTAGTGTTTTTTTGCGTACAAAAATCATGGCATGAAGGTATGACCCATTATGATGACTACTTTCCATTCTTGTGAACAGTGTTCTTCTGTTCTGTTGGGGTTTTTTTTTTTTGTTTTTTTGGGGCTTTTTTACAGGTCGTTAAAAACAACCTGAATCCTGTTTGGAGGCCCTTTAAAATCTCTCTCAATTCTCTGTGTTACAGTGACATGGATAAGTCAATCAAGGTAATGTATATTCTATTATTTGCTTCTTTTTGTTTCAAATTTAATTGAAAGTATTAGGTTTCTTATTTGAAAGTCACAGATACACACGCATGTTTTGGGGGGGAAAGGAAACAATGTGCATTTGTGATGCATTATCTGGTGGAAGTTGGTCTTTGAAAGTCTGGGAAACCAGTTGAACACAAATATCTTTGAAATGTCCGATTCAGTTTATTTTGTTTGTACAGTTCTAGCATTGCATCAACCAATATTGGTGGTGTTAAGATATTGTATAGTGAAAGATGCATGCTAAAAGCTAGTATATGCTTTATTCTATGTAATGGAACTTGTAATACTTTGTTACTGGTGCAATAAGTAACACTAATAAAATTCTTAATATACTTACTGCCTAATGTAGCTGACATAACAGATGTGGACTAGATATAATTTGTGCATAACAGTTTTAGCAACTTTTTTTCCTCATATAAAACTGGACTTTCTGTCAGAAGATGAACCAAACCTGTGAAGTGATAGTGCTACCACTGCTGGTCTTTACTGCCTTGTATCTTTAAATTTTATCTTGAATAAATCGTGTTTAGCTTCTGACTGTTTTTCCTCAGAAATCCCCTTTGGGGTGGAATTGAAGCTAAATAACAGTCAAAACGCCATTTAAGCTCTTTGTGTTAGAAACCGGATATTTTAGCATTTGAAAAAGAAGAAGAAAACACCTACCCCAAATAAAACACATCACTATACTTGCTGTTCTTCCTCTGGGAAGGAAAACTGAAAGCGTGATTTGCATGTGACAGATATTAGTCATATGACTTGAGGCAGTCCTGGAAAATGCTTAGCAGCCACAGGGATCTGGGTGTTACAAGCACCTAGATGGATTTAAATACATATTTATAGAGGAGACTAATGAACAACTTCACAAGCCCAGAACCTGCTTCCCTTACTGCTTCCATGTTTTCTCACTCATTTGTTTCTGCTTCCCTTTTCCCCAAAATAGCTGTGGCAGCTCTTAAATCTCCGTATACTGTAAATATATTTCTCTTTTTCAGTAAACAACCATACTAGAAGTATAGACCATTGATCTAAATGTATCTATAAAGAGTTTTTCTCAACTCTGCCATCATTTTAATAAAGTCTGTTTTGTTGAATCTTACCTCAGAAGTCTGGAGGAAATAGACTTGATTTGGAATAGTGGACTTGAAGACAGGCAGTAGGATTGTGCCTTAAATTAGAAATTCAGGAGCTATCACTTGAAACATTAAAATGCAGAATTGTATTATAATGTTACTGAAGGATTAAACAGTACTTTTAATACTTTTGTATGCACACAGTTGCATGCGTAATGGGCTGTTTATCATAGTAAGTAAAACCTGCAATTTTTCCTTGAGTGGCTTTTCACCTCTTTAATGTCTTAGTTTGTGTATCTCCAGCAATGCACAAACCAAGGTAATTCTTTATCTTCTGGATTCATTTTTGTTCCATGTGAGTGTGTTTGCACTCAGTGAAGTTTTTGTGTGTTGAAAATGTTAGCCTTTCATCTGGAGCAAGCATGCCTAGTTCTGCTGGGAAAAATATATATGTGATTTTATCACATGGTTCCATAGCACTACTGTGTGTCCAGGGGAACATACATGGAAAAAAAGTTTCTCTCTTGTCTGGAATAAGTATTAAAAATTGGCTTAAATAGGTCAAATATGTCAAGCAAAACAAACTTTGAAGTCCTTGAAACAAAAAGGAAATAACTCTACTAATTGTGCTAACAGATGTCCTAACTATTGGCTCAGGAAATGTCTTCAGTTTTAAATTTCAGATACTGAAGCACCTGGCTGAGTATTTGATTGGCATAATTTATGGCATTCAGAAGAATTTACATAGCACCTGCTATGAACTTTAATTAGTCTGTTGGTTGTGTAACTGTTTCTAGGAGATTTAAGTTATTGTTCAGTGCATGTGCATGCATTTATTTATTAGTGCATTCAAAATGTTGTAGGAGTAGTACAACAGGCATGTTCTGTGCAGTGGAACTCCCAATCTACACATCATATTTTGTACTTCAGCATTACTGTTTGTTTTCAAAAACTTAATTTCTTTCAGAAGCTCAAGGGTATGTTGAAGTTGTTTGTTTTACTTTTTTATTTCTAACTGAAATGTTCAAGTAATCTGTTAAATTGTTTCTTGAATGTAAGGTACAATATTGTCAGTCTTGGAACATGGACATGAAAATATCTGTTCAGTTTCAGCCATACATGCTCTGACAATTTTTCTTGTAGTTTGTTTAGATTCCAAATAATGTGTGATTCCTCCTTTGACTCTTGATTTATTATTGTTACTACTTATCACCATTATTAAATTATTTTAATACTTTTTCTGTGATTTGGTTAAGTTAGCTAGCATGTCTGTGTTGCTGAACTGAAATAAAGTATCAGAAGTGGGTGGAATTAGCGTGTGCTTTTATAGATAAATAATCTCTTTTTATATGGAGATGCAGTTGGATCACATTCTTAAAGAGGAAAATAGTCTCTTTTTTTTCATTTCTTCTGCTTTCTTTGGTAGATTGGGCTTTAAAAGATGCATCGATTGAATAGTAAAGCTTAGCAATAAACTCTTAGTACAGGAAAAGAGATTTCAGTTGATATTCAGATCCATGAAATGGGGATCATAGTTTCAACAGATCCACTGTTTAAATTTGCTAATCTTAAAAAAAAAAAATCAATTATTGTTTCTAGATTTAGGACTAAACCTTCATATGCTTATAAATTCTGGATTATTTTGTGGACTAATAAAGTAGTATAAAAGTGTTACTAAAACTTTCATGATTGCTAGATAACTGATTTATTAATTTTTTAGTTGGATGCTCAGATGCACAATAAATGATAAAAAAAACCTACATTGTTTTTCTACTCTTCCCAACACCCCATCAGTCTCAAAACATAGTTCAGTACAACTGATGTTACTTGCTCATATGACACTACATAGATTCTCATCTCTAACTTCAGTTGAAGATTAAATCCGAAACTGAGTGTATTGGCTTTTACTCAGTCTTAGTCTGTGCTTTTTAAATGCAACTCTGTGCAGTTCTAAGACTTCAATGCGAGGAAAAACTCGGTGATACAAGAAATATAGGAATGTTTTGGATGTTCAGGTTTGCCCTTGCAGTGTTTATTGGTTTTGTAGGGCCATATCTGTTACTAACATTATTGCTTCATTCTAGGTTGAGTGCTATGACTATGATAATGATGGGTCTCACGATCTCATAGGAAGTTTTCAAACGACAATGTCAAAACTGAAGGAAGCATCTCGGTCCTCACCTGTAAGTCTTACATAGTCTTGTGTGTTCTTGATGTTTTAGTCATTTTGGAGCAAAACTTATGTCACTTGACTTGCAGGTGTTGAAGTTGTGTTAGTCTACACTTTACCAATGCTATTATAGTTGAGACCAAATAATCGTTTACATTATACTTCCATTTTCCTAGGATTAATATCTTGGGTTTTAGTATTACATAGCTAAATACCCAACCATCAGCGCAAATTTCACTAATCATAAAAATACAGAAATAAAAAAAAAAAAATAGATTGTCAAAAGACAGAATACAGTACAAATTTAACTACAGTTAAAAGGCCAAAGCTTGTACTGTTATATTCAGATTTTACTGAGTCTTTTATTTTAAAAGTGTGACGCTTATCAATTATCGTGGATACATTGATGAATATGAAAGAAATTGGTATTTATGCCACCGCACAAAAATGCAACTGAATGCATTACTCTAGGTGGCTCTTCTTTAAAGTAATATTGTTCTTCCTGATCCTACAGATTATAATTTGCAAACCTCTTAATAGGCAGGGTTTACATGCAGAAGGCAAAAGTTAGCATAACCACCTTAACATAAAAGCACATACTTGTTTTCGAGCTGTGATAGTGAGTTCCTGTGCAGTGTGAAGTGTGTTGTGTGAAGGCTCCTTGAGAATACAAATATTGATTTTTTTTTCTTTTTTTTTTTTTTTTTAATTGCACCCCGATACCATAATAGGTGCAGTCTCTTTGGAATTTAAAGAAGAGGTATTTTAAGTTACAATCTTTGCCTGTGCTGGTTTTGGAAATGACTTAAGAAAGTTGTTCTGATAAGAACTGTGGCCATACCTACTCTAATCCTGTGTGATCTGATTAACTTGTTGTCTGTAAAATATTTCCAGCGCGCATTAGAACTTGACTTCATATGCCCCAAGTGTGATCTTTGTTTATTCCCAGAATTCTGACATCAGTTGCACTTGTGGGAGATTGGGCACAACTTTCTTCAAGTTTACTTGAGGCAAGCATAGACGTGACTGTATCCTCAGTTACTGAAAAAACTGATCTCATATGACTGAAAGGGATAAGAAGCTTTTAATTATCTAGAGAATTGCTGTTTTTAGTGTGGGGTTTTTTTCCCCTTCCTGTAAGGTGTGTCTTTTCCCCAAGCATCCCGTTAGCAAGCTCTGGTTCGAGGATTATAAAATGTAATTGAAGGATTCTCAGTGCCACTGCATATCTGTTACTAGTGAGTACCTCACCAAATGACATAGTACAAAAGCAAGTCCCTGAAAGACAATTTCCTTCACATAAAAGTGATGCTAGTGGTGAAAAGAGGGTAAGCAGAGGCACGTAGGCTTCTTGGGTCTTGACGTTGTTAGTGCATTTTTTCACTTGAAACCAATTGCAAGACCTCTTTGTAAAAAATTAACTTTAGCCAAGCAGCTGAGCCTGTTCCTGTCAGTGAGCCAGAAGGCATGTCTAGAATACTACTTCAAAGTGTTCATGAACTAGACATGCTGCATTGTGCCATCATGATTTTATGATGGCAGGAGCTGCTTAACCTGGCTAGCTGTCGATTGTTAAGGTACTGGTTTAGTTGATGAAGCCTCAACAACTGATTTTGGAAAACTTAAACTTATAACTCTTATTTCATATGTTACTGCCACAGCTACTGGAAACAGTGATGCTTTGCTTGATTTGCCATTGCTTTACCAAGTGGAAAATTGTTAGCAGAATCTTCAGAGAGAAAATAGTACAGAATTTCTTTGTCCAAACAAACATATTACTAACCTTTTGGTAAGAGGGGATTTCTGTCCTCATAATGACTTATTTTTTTTTTCTCTTGCTGATATTGGGCAGGCGAGGTTTAATTTTGCTTGATTGTGAAATGACTTACATTTTTAATACAAGCCCAAAGTACCAGTCCTAGAATAAACGATTATTAAATTTGTTGCATAAATGATATTACAGCACCTTTGTTGGATTTATTTGCATTTGTGCAGGTTGAATTTGAGTGCATCAATGAAAAGAAAAGACAGAAGAAAAAAACCTATAAAAACTCTGGCATTGTGAGCGTTAAGCATTGTGAGGTCAGTAATATATTCTGGTATGACTCTGTTTTTTAAAGCCTAGCAACTCTCATCTAATATCTCTTTACCTTCAAACTATAAGAAACTTTACAATGTCTGTCAGTTCCAGACATAGTAAGTATTTAAGGGACTGATTCATATAAGGAGACAAATTGACAGCTGAATCACATATGTCTTCCCATGTCACACACTTTCTCTTGAAGACGCCATTTCTGTGGCAAAGGTCACTTACCAGTTTGTACAGTCGTTCCTTAACCCCTGCATTTCCCAACTCCCTGTTTTATGATGAATTAAAATTATGTAAGTCCGTCATATGTTGTTTTATAAATGATAGTCTTTTTGGAGCAGCTTTGTTGTCTGCCTGTAATTTTGTAAAAGGCTTGATTCTGATGCAATGAGCGAATGCTGGCACATGCTGATGATATCCTCCTCATTGCAGCGGGTGGGTGAGATAGCTACAGAGTGCTTTTTGTGGTAAAGAGAAATCTGGAACCTCAGAAGTTGCTGCAATAATACTTGCTGTTTTTTTCCCATTGAAAAACCAAAATTTCTCTCTTCTATTTTTAGATCATTGTGGAATGCACATTCCTTGATTACATCATGGGGGGGTGTCAGCTGAATTTCACAGTAAGTTAAGTGATATATATGAAGAAGCTTTTGAGTTTTGGAACAGACTGAAGTCCAGAATTGTTTGCCTGTGCTCTTCATTTGATGATTGTATTTTGCCAGAATGCATCTACTGCCTTTAAAAAAAAATATTTTCTTTACATATGGCACCAAGTACCTGTAGTTATGTTTGTAAGGAACCAGCTAAGCAGTGTGGATAGAGACCAAGGAGAAATTTACAGTTCTTTGAAAGCAACATACAGAGGTTATCATATGGGTTAGGACCCTTAAATTATGTAATTTGTGAACCAAATGCAACACAAGTAACAGTAAGATGTCTTCACCCTAGTAATAGGCCTCGTCACCAAAGCAGAGAAGACCCATTGAAATCAGAGAACTCTAGGCTTCTGTGGTGCCTGACTAGTGGTACTTCTGAGAAGAAAGATGTATGTAGCAAGATACAGAATGAAATTAATTTAACAGCTTTTGAAGAGCTGCTGTGAATAGTAACTGAAAGTAAACACAGTGAAAACCTGACAGGCTGCCCAGAGAAGTTGTGGATGCCCCATCCCTGGAAGTGCTCAAGGCCAAGTTGAATAGGGATCTGAGCAACCTGACCTAGTTAAACCTGTTCCTGCCCATGGCAGGCAAACTGGAACTAGATGATCTTTTCGGTCCCTTCCAACCCAACCCATTCTATGATTCTGTGATTCAGATGAAAGTCATTTCAGCCCTTCAAAGAGATGGAGAGCTCCTGCTGGTTTTGTAGTGGCATTGTTTTAAGAGTGTTAATATTCAAGAAACCTGAATCTAAGTGCTGTGCCTGTTAGCTTTGTAGATGTCGTTCTAACTACTGTTTTCAACTGTTCCATGATTTTCACTTTGGCTTTTGCCAGAGGTGTAAGAAAGAATTTTAGCTCTAACAGCAGTCAGACCTATATATTGCATTTGACAGGTGGGGATAGATTTTACAGGCTCCAATGGAGACCCTCGCTCTCCGGACTCTCTGCATTACCTCAGCCCTAATGGAGTTAATGAATACCTAACAGCCATTTGGTCTGTAGGAATGGTCATTCAGGATTATGATGCGTAAGTGTTAAATTCTTATTTAGGTATTTTTTTTCTTTTTTTTTAGATATGTATAGATTTTTATGGTAGGTTGTTAAACCAGTGTTGAAGGTGCCTGCAGTTATGTTGGAATTAAACTGTTGAGCTAAAATATAGAGCTAGAAACAATAATCACTACACAATCATACAATCACAGGCATAAACTTGTGTTTACAGCAGACAAGCAAGGCTTTTCATCTGTGATGTAAAGAGCAGCATTGATTTAAATAAATGATTTCATTCTTGCTAATTTGGTGCTAAAGACTAGTTTTGGTCCTAGAAACAAGTACAAGGGGGAACTTCCATTTTTAATTTTGCCTCTTAAAAAAGAACATTTTTAGTGATGAAAAGCAGCACTGATAGGGAAACTTACTGAACTATGGCAGCTTGTAAAGGAAGGCACTGACTTAATTTTCTTTAAAATTGCTTTTTTAGAGATAAGATGTTTCCAGCCTTTGGGTTTGGTGCACAAATTCCTCCTTCCTTTCAGGTAATGGGATATGTAAATACACTACATAAGACAACTGAAAGAACTTACTCCAGGAGGAGACCGTGTATACAGTCCTGACTATGTCTTTTGTGTATTGACAGGTGTCTCATGAGTTCCCAATAAATTTTAACCCTTCGAACCCATTCTGTAGTGGTAAGTGGTTTGAGTGTGATGCCGCTAATGCCTGTTCAGTGTGGCCTCTCTGGTCACACTACAACCACAAGCTGCCAGGTGAAGAGAACTGTTGTGATTCGGTTGCACGCACTTGAGCACACAGTATTTGACCTTTCTGTTCACATAAAGCCATTCATGTTATACGTGGTCCTTAAGCATTGGTTAAGCAGAAAGCCTCCCTTGTTCATGAATCATTTATTTTTTTTCATCATGGTTAGTTTTCATTCTTTGCTTTATCTCTTAAATTAGGTAATTTATACAGCTTAAGGAAGATTCAGTGCTTCAAAATGTCCTAATTCTAATATGCAAAAAATATGATCCATTTCTGTTCTCCAGGGATCCAAGGCATTGTTGATGCATATCGGGCTTGTCTTCCTCAAGTGAAGTTATACGGACCAACAAATTTTTCTCCAATTATAAATCATGTGGCAAGATTTGCTGCTGCAGCTACACAACAGCAAACAGCATCTGTAAGTTCTTTATCATACCATGTGTATTTTTTCTTACTTTATTTCCCTTCTCTTTTTCTCCTTTTATCTTTTAAGTGTACTTGTTTCAACAGCTGGTCATTTGCCTTGTGAATTAGTGTTTGTTAACCCTTAAAACAAGATGAAAGCTACTGGTTTTTTGCAGATTGTACACAACAGCCATCTCATAAATTAACTAAATAAACTTCAGAAATGAAATATCAAATTAAGAATACGCAACACCTTTATGGTATCTTCTGTTCAAAGTTCTTGCAGTACTATACAGGTGTTAAAGTCTAATTTAAGCCTTTACGCACAAAAGAGTGATTTAATCTCAGATGAGAAAAATCAACTAGATCTTGTTTCACATTAGATAGCTGAGAGAGAGAATTAAGTACGGTAGTAAAGAAATGGATGATATAGCTCCTGAAACCCAGGTACCAACACAGATAATTAACTGTCTGTACTATAAAGCTTTAGCTCCTTTCACTGTCCAAAGTAGTAGGCATATTCAGGGAGGAGTGGGCTTCTGTAGATGAGCAGCTGTTCCTTTGCAGTTTTCTACAGTGGACAAGTGTCTTTAGGTGATCTTGACAGTGTTTAAGCTATTAACCATTTCAGTCTCAGGCAGATGCCTTGGTAGGTAACTTCGTAAAGCAGCTAGAAAATGTGATTGGAAGAATTTGAAAATGGCCATGATGTTTTTCAGCACAAAAAGGTGTGGTTTAGTATTTTCAGGATGCTGTAATGAAGTCAAGGGTAGTGTGTCATAAAGGTATTGATAGACCAGAGAGGAAACAAGTTTTACAGGTGTTATCTCTCCAAAACCTCAATAACTGCCTTCCATCTCAGGACAAATAATTGGAAAAGAGGTTAACCGTTGGTTTGTCTGGGGATTTTGAAGAAGAGAAGGGTGATACTATTGGCCTTTTGGGAGGTGCCTGTTTAAAGATGACATCTTTTTAAAGATGACTTCTTTTAAAAGATTGATTGTGTTGTCCCTAAAAATTTCTTCAGACTGTACAGATGAAGCCTGACTACAACTTAGATGTTTGATTGTAAAATTCAGTGAGTGCATTTAACGTGCTCAAAGTAACAACAGTATGTAGTCTGTATGTGCATTTTTCTAAGTGTACGTGCCTAGATGTTTGCTATTTCTTTACCATAACACGGTGTTTATTGATTTGACAGCAATACTTCATCCTTCTGATCATAACGGATGGTGTGATAACAGACCTTGATCAAACTCGAACTGCCATAGTTAATGCTTCAAAGTTACCCATGTCCATTATCATTGTTGGTGTTGGAGGAGCAGACTTCGATGCTATGGAGTTTCTTGATGGTGACGATGGAGTTCTTAGGTCTTCATCAGGAGAACCAGCTGTCAGAGACATTGTTCAGTTTGTGCCGTTCAGGAAGTTCCAAAATGTAAGTAATCTTAATGTTATACTTAATAAATATTATGGGTTTGCTAGGGTATCTTACCCTAAGCTTTTGTAGTGTCTCCAAGATGAACTCAGAAATAAGTCTTTATCAAATGGTAAAAAAACCAACCAAACAAAGACTTCAACATCTGTAGAATTTCCATTAGGTGAGCTGATTTGTGTTTAAAAAGACTGTGTTTCTGGTTCCAGCACTTCATTTCTGACTAGTTGCTGCAGGCAAATGACCTTTGTAAAACTCTCTCAGACTTGATTAAACAAATGGATGTGTTTTTTATTTGGGAGGAAGAACTTTTTCTTTTTTTTAGTGGATGCCCATTTGTGAATGTGGCTTAGTCTGACATTTTAGTGCAGTGTTAAAATTCAAGGCTGAATCAGGGAGATGATAATCAGTAGTGGTGATACTTTCCATTTTCATTGAAGCAAACATGCAAAAAAAAAAAAAAGAAAGTGATGAAAGAACAGACTCCTGATATTTTTTAATTTCTGTAGAAGCCATTAAAATACGTGAAGACTAACTGAGGACTACTTTTAAATGTCATATTTTTTGAAACTTTTGATTAAAATACAGAACCCCAAAATTTCCTCGGGATAGGCAAGATCAATGATTTTATTTCCACAGTAATATGTTCTAATTTTGTTTTGTGTCTTAATAATAACCCTGTTAATACTCCTTACATCTTATTTTGCCTTTGTGTTTTTGCTTTTGCTTTTGATACAAGTTTATTGTTTAATCTCAGAGCAACTCAAGGCAAACTGAAAGGAGAAGGAGAGCAAAATCAATATGGAATAGGCTTACCAAATAATGTACTTGTACGAAGATTAACTAGCGTACATATTCAGTATAAAATTATATATTCAAATGCTTTCAGTTTGTAGAAAAGGGGATTTTTTTCTCCCCCCATACACTTAGTCTTACAGTAAAAACAGTATCTCCAGAAGAACTGCATAATGAAAATACAGTTACTGTGGATGAAACTTGGTGAAAAAATTGCAGATGATTTAGGTAAGTCCCTGAAGGGTCATCTTAATCAGATAGTGGAATTATGTTTACATGGCTGGAATCTGATGTCTGCACTGTATATTTCATATGAAAAAAGGTACCTTCAGACATGGCAGCCTTTGTGCACTCAACTCCTGTTACTTTGATGAAACAAGCCATCTGATTCCTGGTAGCAGGAGCGAGAAGGTAAAGATATCAGGGAAGCTTTCATCTGTCACACAAGGGCACTGTGTAAAGTCCTTTGTATAAGGTCAGACTTTAAATTGGTTGAGTAGAGGAGGTGCTTATTACTTGTCTTAGCATCTCTGTTAACAGTTGGTGGAAGCTGAAACTTGATGTTCTTTTTTTATAAGTCACCCAAAGAAGCTCTGGCGCAGTGTGTCCTGGCAGAAGTCCCTCAGCAAGTGGTGAACTACTTCAGCACCTACAAACTGCAACCTCCTAACAATCCTGCTGCAAAGTGAATGGGCTGAGCAGAGGACATGAGACTTTATGCTCGCTTTGCTTGCTGTATCTACAGACTTTGGTTCTCAAGATACTTCTGTGTACATGTACACACGCCTCTGTATGGTAATGTCTGTTAGCTAGAAATCACTTTGCCAAGTATGCCTTTTAAGGGCCAAAATTGTAATGGTGTTAATATTTGCTGTTGATTTGAGAGACAGTGCTTATATGGATGCATTTTATTTTGAAAAGTAAAAGTGGAAAAAAGAGGTTGAATATGCAGAGAGAAGGGGGAGAATGGCTGAAAGTGGAAGAGCTGCCTATTTGATAAATGTGGCCAGTCAGTTAGTTTTGTATGGATCAACACCGAGGACTGCAGTTTCTCAGTGATTATAAAACTAGTCTGAAATGGAAAAGGAGGCATATCCCCACCAAAGCATGTGCTTGAACAAATCTGCAATATTTCAGGTTTCTGTGTCTATTGGCCACCATAACAAAATTTTGTCATAATCGGACAAGTGCCTCAGAGTGTAAAGGCTTCCTTGCACACCGGCTTCACATTTGCCACTTTAGTGCCTTTGGCCAATGCCTGGGATTCAGGGCTGTGTGAACATGAACCAAAGAAGTCATTAAAGTATATATTCTTTTATAATATGTCTTCTCTTATGGTAGTATGGGAATAACTAGGGTGAATCAACGTAAACCTCAAACATCTCAAGAGAATACTATTGACCTTAGAGGCTACTACTGTAAGGGCTGTATGATGTGTTTTAATGTGCAGTGTACTGGAAAATGAAAACTCCAGATTTTATTTTGGGAGGGGTTTTCTTTTGGGTTTTTTTCCCCACCATAAAACAGTCATGACTGTCGATCTTGAAAGGGCATTTAGTGAAATAGGAATCCACTTTTTGGTTAAAAAGTTTCTTGTCTGATTTATGACTTTATATTTTCAGGCAAAGGCAGTTCTTCAAAGTGCTACCTATATCTATTTTTATCATATTTTGAGTCACGCTGCTTTTTCATGAGCCTACTAATGAAAAGTGCCTACAAAAAAGCCAATATTCCCTCTTCCCTCCGTTTAGGAAGATGTGAGGAAGTCAAGTCTCTGCGCCCTAGTCCTGGAATCATACTGCATTTCTCTAGGGCAAACAATTTCTGGCTTATTTTGTTGACTTGAGTTTTCTCTTCATCAGTTATACCAAGTGTAAATCATGTTGTTTGCTTAGAGGAAGCTTTCTTGTCCCCCAGTTGCAAACTGCTTGCTGAGGATCTTTTCTGATCCTATCACTGTGTGTAACATAAGTGGGTTTAAAGGTCACATTTATCACTTTGAAATGCCAATGTTGAACATTAACTTTGCAGTTTCACATTTGAAGTTGTTTAGATTTAGACATGCAACTGATTGCATGTAAGAACAGAATGGACTAATGCTAAATTTAACACACTTGGACACTCAAGGTTGCACCGGGTCATTGTGTATGTGACTTACCAAGTTGTAGTGTATGTGACTTTTAGTTGCTGGAGCTGCTTTGTGTGGGTTTTGTGTTTTGTTTTTTTTTTTTTTTCACACGTATAATCCTGTCAGAAATCTGAATTCACATTAACACTGATGGATGAAAGGTATTTGTATTGAGATTGTCTTATACAAGATAGTTGACAGTTATCAATCATGAATGGTTATGTTATCTCCACTCTATTTTCCTTGTTGGAAGGGGGTCCTAAATACTTTCAATAGTGGAATAATAAGGAAGAGATTGTGTTTCATATTAAGCCAAGCTCTTTTTTTAAAAACGTAATTCATGTATTTATGTAAAAAATCTATAATCATCTTTTTTTTTTTTATCAGTGTAGTGCAAATCTGTTACTATTTTATATATAAATTATAATGTAGTGCCATGTCAAATATGCAACACAAAATACTAAGATCAAGGAAGTTGTTATAATAAACCTAAATCACACTGCTGCAAATTGAGAGTGTATGATTTTGGAACATTAAACTGTTTCACAGCTACCTGCTCCATACAGAGATAACTGGATGCAGTATTAATGCTTTGTCTAGATTAATTGAAGTGGATGGGTACTGTTGATGGGAGTATGGGATACTACTGAAGTTCCTCTGAGCTGTCTACCAAAAATATAATGCTGCATCTCAGTTCTGTTACCAGTTCTAAGTTACCATGGAAGTGCATTTAAATGTATTAGTAGGTATTATACTAAGTATCTGCTTCTTGTAAAAGAAAACCTTTTGTTTTGTATGTATTTTTATATATAACTTCTGAATTTCTACAGTAGAGAATTTGCTCCCATAATCCTCAAGCTTAGGGAATTAAATAGCGTATCAATGACATCTAGTTCTCAATGTGCTCTGTTCTGTGTCAAATAAGTGTTTCACACCTGACAGTGGCAAGAACCATTTTCCAGGTATAACTTCTCTTAGAGATGTACAGCTAATGCCTGTTGAAAACTTGCAAGGTAGACTGAAGCAATATTCTGAATAAAGAAATGCAGCAGATTGTGAGTCAAGGGGAAAGGTAGTTACTACGTTGTTTTGCCTTTTTTTATTATTATTATTTTTAATGTACTTTTACATGTAAAAACTGAGTTATTAGCTTGAGAATGACAAAGCAAAATACTGTCAGTTTTGTGAAGTGAATGTGCTTGTAGGTCACTGGCACCACCTTGTGATAAAAGTGATGTATGGCAGTCTTTGTCATCGAATGCTTTTTGCCATTTATTGGTCGTAATATAAATATGTACAGCAGAGAGCTAACCTGTAACCAGAATTTTTTACTTTTCTATGTATTTCAGTTCTGATGAAGTTAATTGATTTGCAATACCCTATGCATTAAAATGATAATTTCAGTATACTGTTCTGTTGTGCTTTTGTTTTCTGTGTAATGCTAAATTTAGCATTTTCTGTGTAAGGCTAAATGCTGCTTTTGTGGCTCCTGTGGTAAATGTGCCACAGATTTATAACAAGTATCATCAGATAAGAGAGAAAATGCATTTTCATTTAGTGGTTATGACTGCAGTGTATGTTTTGTTTTATGAAGCATCTTATACTGGCTTTCAGCAAGAAGATATTCTAAAACTGGACAGTTCTAGCTGTCACTGTTTCATGCTCTGTGCCACATAACAGTTCTCCCATGCATGCCATTTCATACAATTATTATCAGGTTTTCCAAAAAAATTTTCAGAACAGCGTCTACCTTTTAATTGGAGAAGCATTGATTTGGTTATTTGTACTTTTCAAATACATTATCCTATTCCATCCTTCAGTTTCTTTTCATTCAAGTGTAGTCAAGTCTGAGGTACTTTATTGGGAAACAGAGATATTGGAGACATAGTGTTGCAGCGGAATTCGATGCCATAAAGAGCCTGAGTCAATTCTGATAACTGGGAATTGTGTCTTCTAAGTGCACTAGAGTAATTCACTTGGCTTCTCCACCAGTCAAGAATCTACAGGGAACAATTAGTTTGTGAAAGGATTTATTAAAGCTTATACCTTGACCTTTCTTGTGTCATTCCTTCGGGCAAAAAACACTACAAATAGTTGAAGCTTGCATTCATAGAACCTTCTTGCCCCTGCCCACCCCTGAAAAATGGAGGAATTTTGGGAAGGGGAAAATACTCCAACGACAGAAAAGTAGGATGTCAGAGAAAACTAGATGGCTGTTACTTCCGTGTGGCCACAATCTTCTGCACTGATTTTGGGTCTAAGGAACTCAAGAGCTGTATAACTTGGTAATCATGCAGACAGAACTGTCAGGCTTTCCTGCAATCCTGGGCTGTTACGAGCTGTAACAAAGCAGCAATTTGTGGGATGCTCTGTCGCTGCAGTGTAGCACTCGGTGCTGCAGCCTCAGCCCTCACTTTGTAATGTGTGTTAGTGTGTGACTGATGAACTTAAATACGCCCACAGAGAAAACATTTGACCTTACCTGGTAGCATTTGTGCAGGCAGAAGGGAATCAGTTCTTTTGCAATGAGAGCAAGTTTTACTCATTAATATAAAAGTGTTAAAATAGGGGGAGTTCTGTTTTTTCCCCTTTTCATAATGTTTTGACAAATTTAAAAAAAAAAAAGTGAAACTATATATTGTAATCAATTCATAGATCATTATTATTCATAGAGGGCCTCACTTGTAAAATGGTTCTGCAGTACTTGTGATTTTGAGATTTCATTGAGTCATTCTTGGATGTGCAATAGATGGGTAATTCTTTATGATGTAATGTAAAATTTTCTCCCTCTGTCGTGATGTCTTTTTATTTATTAATTAGCAAATAACATACAAACAAAGATGGTTCTTCCCACACAGCAGTGGAACATTTGCTTCACTGCTAGTGCAGCAGAACTTTTGTTTTGAAAGAGATTTGGTGTTTTATCATACCTTCTTGTCATATACATGTCAAATACTGCATTTGTGGAATAAGTAACATACAGAATTTAGTCATCCAGCTTTTACTCAGGCAAACTTTCAGCTGATTCTGGTTGAGCTGCTAGTGTTTTCTTTGATTAGAGAAGTTGAACGGCTTTAAGGTACAGATGTACAGAATGTGTAGCCTGCAGGGTAATTTTGGTAATTCCTTCGTTGGATGGTCAGCTGAGGAGCCATTGAAGCCTGCCCTTACAATTTCTTGGCTCAGCCTCTGCATAATGCTTTTAGTTCACAAAACTGTTTATCCAATGAGGCCTGAAAGGGGATAGGGAGAGAAAGGAGATGCAACCCAGGGAAGAGAAAAAAGTAATTGAGAATTAAACATAACTTCAGCCTTTTGTTTAATACTGCATCTGGCACTGTCATGAGCTGATGCAGCAGGTTGGCAGTGTGGAGCTCCTTGTTAGGAGGCTGTATCCCTCTCAGCTGTGGCACTCATAAAGGATTTACTGTAGTTTACAGATATGATGTAGCTCAGCCCTGACAGACATGGGTTTCGCTTTGCACCATCAGTGAAGATCTGTGATGTAGGTGAACAATTGGAGCACTGGTTGAAAGCACACAACACAGAGTCAGAAAGTGTAAATACTGCTTTTTATAAAATAGTCTTTATTTTTGAAGTGGCTAGTTTAGATACCAAATTTCTTCATATTGTTAGCTGTATCAACTGCTTACTCTTCAGAGAGCATGCCCAACCCCTTGAGAAGATCAAGCGTGTAGATCAACAGCCCAGTGGAGTGGACTATTTAAGTCTTTCCCATATTTATTTGCCAGAGTCAAAGAACTGGAGCAGATGTTTATGCTTTCAGAGGGCTGGCAATAATTCTGCAAGCTGCTTCCCCCTTACGGCTTTTGTGATTTTATTTTTTGACAATGGTTTTGCAATGGTTTTGTTACATAGTCCTGTGTCCCAAGCTGAAAAATCCCAACACACAGCACCACAGCTGTCTGCTCTAAGCCATGCTGGTCACAAACCCAGGTCACTTTATAGAAGTATAAGGGGAAGAGAGAGAAAGGTAGAGAAAAACATAAGGACCCTCAGCAACACTAGGGCAGTAGCAAGGAAAAGGATAACTGGGAAATCAGGGGAAAGAATATAAAAGAGTACATACAACAGTTAAGAGCAAATTGAGCAACAGGAACAGCAATAAGAATGCAGGGATAAATGGAAGGGGGAAGAGAAGAAGCAGAAATAAGACAGAGGAAGAGAAAAGGGAGAGCAATGGGTCAAACAAGAAACAGATGGTCCTGAAATACAGTCTAAGCTTAATTCCTAGGATGCCAGTTCTCTCTTCAGGCTCAAGGTTAAGAATATAAATAATTTGTCCCCTTGTGCCAGGAGAGGAGGGAAAGAAGAAGAGGAGCTGGAGTAGATTTTCCTCATGAGTATTCTCTGCTTTTATCTTCTGTACCCAAAAGCAAAGTCACACGAGCCCTCAATTCAGAGGCTTGAATTCAGCAAGATAATACATGGGGCCACAGCCCAAAGCATGATCTATTTCTTTTGTGTCTCTTTAATTTCAACTTTAAGGATCTCTCCTTCTCCTGCTCTGGGGGATGGTGACATACTAATGATCAGAGACTCCTTGCTGGTTCGTCTCTGCATAACTGCAGGCTTAGCATCTGCCTTTGGCTCTTCCTTTGGAGCAGGGGGTGCAGAGGAGGCTGCGGGCTTCTCAGGCATCTTCTCCTCCTCTTTAGGCTTAGGCTCTGCTTCAGCTGTGGCTTCCTAGAAACAAGAAGTTTAATGTTTTCCAATACTGCAGAAGAAATTCTGGAAGTAGTTCTATTTTGTATATGCCATGGAGGGGCACAGCATTGCAACTGTGATTAACAGTATGCAACATATGTAAATTTCTATTTAGTTGCTTGAGAATCAGTTTCTAAATGAGAAATGTAATTTCAGAATTAGAATACCAGTGTAAAACCTAGGAAAAGCTTGTGGATAATGATAGTATCTGCTTCTTACTAATGCAGTGGGATGAAACAGGCCTGTTTTGGGGCAGAGAACCCTTCCTCAGGTCTTGCCTTTCTTTATGTACTTACACTAGTGGAGAAAGAAAAACTGTTACGTAAATCTTGGCATGCTGCCCACAGCCCCAATTCCTTGGCCAGGCCTATTTGCAATTAAGCTCACAAGTAACATTAAATTGCTCAATGTTTCTGCTCTAATCATAGTGTTGTAATCATTTGTGTAAGCAAAGCTCTTTATTTAGCTTAAATAAAACCTCAGCCAGTTCAGCTATAAAGAAAAGGATTCTGTCAACTTTGGGTAAATATGTAGAACTGAGCAGGTTCTTATTAACATTTCTCAGAATAGAATATAATGTTGGAATCATTTTTTATCAGTTAAAATAAGAGTTTTCTCATAAGTGCAATATATTAGAGATTTAATCAGTTTTGTCTGTGTGGGCTACGCTTTACATTTTGTCTTCAGGATTTGTAACAACCAGAGATCTGACACTGAATTAGAAAGGTCACCGTGTGCCCGAGTCAGCTGGATCAGATTACTGTGTTAAGATATTTCTGTATTTACTGTTGTTTACATAAAATTAGAAGATCAGATGCCCTCGGGGCCTTTGTAAAGTCTATTTTATCCTTACTTTCTTTGAGGATTTATTTGCTTGCTTTTTTTTTCCTCTACTCTGCATAGAGTCCAGATTCACAAAGATTTGAGCCAAATTTTAGAATCAGTGTTTACAGAGATTAGGAAAGTGGTTATATCTCAGCTACTGGGAGTTCTTGCTGTTGATTTCAGTAAGGCTAAATTTTCATTCATCCAAGCCCTCCCAGTATCTTTCAGCACCTGAAGGATTCTACTCTATTGTCTGTGGCTTTACCTCAGCATCTTGTTGTCTCTTCAGCTGCAGCAGCTTAGCAAGGCCATCTTTTCCTCTTGCTCCAAGCATTGCTTTAAACAATTTTGGAGTTTCCTGTTTCTGCCCGAAGAGACTGGCCAAGCCTCGTGGTTGTTGCACTGGTGGTCCTGGAGGAGGTTTCCCCTTCTGCTTCAGCAGCACCCTGGAGATGGAAGGGAATGAGGACACAAAGCAGTGCTGTGAAAATGAGCAAACTTCCTGCTGAACTGAAATGCCACATTTATGCATGAAAATCTGGCAGCTTTTACAGCCAAACTTTCTTTGGTTCCCAGGTCTAGTGATAAGAGCAAAACTGGAAATGGTAAGGATTTTGCCCCAGGCTCTGGTAGAGTTGGAGGCAACTGTTCAAATTTGGATTACTTACCTATATCCTGGAGAATAAACACGTGCTGGCTCAAATTAAGGTGTCACAAAGCAGATAAGAGTTTTATAGGGAGAAAAGAGGTGTGGAGGGGGATGGGTGCCCCATACCTGAGGTGTCAGTCTCTTGCCTGGACTTCCTGATGCAAATTGAGAAGGCATTTAATGCTCCAGTGGGAGTCCAGCTGACACTTGTGGAAGTAATAGTTTACCAAAGTAAATTCCAGCATGGCTCATCTCTCATAGGTTGGGTTAGACAGTGGTACTTATTTTTGATCTTCTTCAGTAGAAGAAGAACACCCTGAAGATATAAACATTACTGCCAATCATATGGCAGACTAGATTTTCACACCGTTCTGTAGCTGTACTGGTTTGCAGCCATAATGACAAGAAGTGAGAATGAATGTCAAGGGTAAAGATTAGATGACAGATCTGAGATAGATGAAACCAGTGAAAAGCAGAGGGTTCCCCTGCTTTCAGTGTCTGTTAGATTACAGCTTTCAAGGCAACTTTTCTATCCTTGCAAGGCTTAAGGCTCTTTATGAACAAGGACTATACTTGCAGTCTGTAGTACAGTAAATCCCATAATACTATAATTTTCTCCAGCATCTTGTATTTTAGTACTTTAGTAGTTTCAGAAATGGAGCTTTTACTTCTTTTTTTTTCAGTTTTATTATCATAAATTAAAAAAGTACACTTCAGCAACTTTCATGGCTTTGTTATATAAAGATGTGGGAACTGGGCACGTGGTGACAGAACAAATTTCTTGCTTGAATAAATCTTTTATTTCAAGGAGCCCTTTAAAGTTGTCAGATGGCCACAGAGAACTCTAATGTAAACCTACCAGGGCAGAGCAACTGGCAGTTTCTTTCCAAAACTGAACATAACTCCAATCCTTATCAAAACAGTGCACAAATTTCCTCTTGTTGCCTAGCTTTGGCAGAATTAGTGGATGCCTAGACAGGTGGGCAAAATACATGGCCTCCAGCACAGGACAGGTACTGCATGTCTTTAAAATTAAACAGGGTATCCTGTATTTAGTCTGATATCTAGAGAGGGCTGTGAGCTCAAATGGGAGAGCAGGTACAAAAGTTGGATGATCAAGCTCTGCAGTTGAGAAAGACTATCTGGTAGAAGCAGAATTTAATGGATTGGCAAAATATGATCAGGGTGGGCAAGAAGGCATGACCCTAATGGTCATACAACTAGAGAAGAGTCAGGAAAGATAAATTCTGGGGACCATCGAGCAGTGGATTTGTTCCACTTTTCTACCTTTTGATGCTGGTTTTGAAAATTGAGCAATAAGCCCATTCTGTGTCTAGGATCCTTGTTCTTCAGGGGTGTCATGATTCTCAAGATACTGTTGTTTGACTACCAGGGCTGCTGCAACATATTGAATGCAGCCATCTGCTAGCACTTCCATGAAACAAGATATCACTCCTGTGCTATGTTTAGTCTTCTCTGGTGAAATTTCAAGTCTGGGAACAACCTTCCGACCTTTAATAGCAATTTAGGGTAACATTTGAGAACAAATGTTCTCAACATTTATATAGTATACCGATAACGATAAACTGTTTTGAGTTTTTGGACCTTTTACAAGGTAGCAAGGTATTAATTTTGTCATAATTTTATGCTTTTGAACAAAATGGACAGCTCTCTAATCTGTGTACTCCTGTCTTGTTGGGCCTTACTTTAAATCCATTCCTAACTGCTGCATAAGGTTTTGGAAATGCTTACAATTCTGTTGGTGCACTGAAGCATATCTCTGTAGAATTAATTGTAAGGGTTTGGTTGCATCGTTGAAAACCTACTCCTTAAGTGACATCTCTTCTGCAGTTTCTTTCTTGACTATGTAAGGAGTCCTGGTATGTATCCTTATCTCCTGTTTGTTTTGTTACCTTAAATACAATGCAGAAGGCAGCTACATTCAGGATTTCATTCTACTTATCACACTTCCACAACCCTTGGAATTCCGGCCAAGACCCTGCTTTCCACTATAAAATACCAGGCAAATCTGACCTCTAAGTACAAATGTGTTTACATCTGTTACTCTTCCAAGAAAGGAATTTATCTAGAAGTCACAACTGTCCGTTCTGCTTAAGCTAAATGATATGACTTAAAAACTGTTGTTAGAACATACTTTGCTTTCTTCATGAGAAGCTTTTCTGAGTCAGGGTAGTGCCTCAAGATTTCATTTAGTGTTTTCTTGTCCAAAATGAAAAGGTTGGCAAAACCATGAGCCACCACGTTGGCAGTCCTTCGATTTCCTCCACCTGCAGCTAGTAGGCTGGAATGAAAATAAACATCATCAGTCACATTGTTACTTGCCCCAGTGAGGAACCTCTTTGCTGGTGGTTCTCCATCAAAGTCATTGTAAAGCTCACTTATGTACCTGGCTGTTCAATCTGATATTCTGTAAAGGCCCTGTACAATTTGGATTAGAAATGTGTTCTTGTCTCAGGAAGGCAAATTGTCACTGCCTGTCAGGTAGATGCCAAGGACTGTAAAAGGTTTTGCTACACAGAGACATTCCTGTTAAGAAACACCCACAGCAAGGACTGCACTTGTTTTAGTCCTCATGTGAACTTGACATTAATTCAATTTTATTGTTGAAAATTATTTACATCAGAAGTAGGCCAGCTTTATTTACAGTGAATGAATGATTCTCTAGGAATTTTATTTTTCTTGAGTAAATAATTTCTGCCAGACTGTGGTTTTCGGTTTTCTTGCATAACATATCTCATGTTTGAATGTTGGCAAGTTGAATGATACAGATTAGGAAGGTCTTTCAGACTGACAGTTACAAATGTGTCTGCCAGAAAAAGAGGGATATTTTGTTTTGAAAGTAAGGCATTAGACCAGTTTAGCCAGCAGCAGTTGGTCATAGGAAGGATAAATAAAAGAAAAAAATACATATCCAAATAAAAATTAAATTGTTTCTCTTGCATTAAACAAATGAAGACAGTTCACCTCTCAGCTGTGGTGATAAGCAAGAGAATTTGCATTCCATTCTTAGTACTAAATTTGCTCTATCACTGTATTCAAAATCTACCCTAAAATTTTCCCCCTAAAGATTTCCCGCTGAATTAACATTTTTAGAGAACCTTTAGTATTACCTCAATTTAAAATTCTTAATAAAAAATTATCTGAGCCCCATAAAACAAGAATTGATACCTATCTAAACTATTAATCAAAGTTATATGAGTATTTTTTAATATTAAATATATTAAATATATTTCTAGAACATATTTCTAAATATTGCATTGTACAGATAATATATTTAATTTCTAAAAGACAGTAGGAGACCTCTGCAACTGTGTGTGCAAGGCTGTTTTTACATGCACACAAAGAGTGTTTTTCTGCAAGCCAAGACAGCAATCAATATCTGAACTCAAGCTGAAAATACAGTTTAATGTCTTCTCTTTAAACAATTCTGTACAATTCCTCAGATAGAATAAAACTCTTTGGAAAATATGAAAAGCAACTAAAGAAAATTGCAAACAGCTTTTGAGCTCTGATGAATCACTTCTCAACAAGTCATTGAACAATCATTTTAAGGCTTTCCTAACAGAAAGCTTATTTTATCAAGGTAGACGAGGACTAAAGAGATCAGCTTTTTCATTATGGTGATGATGTGAGGTGAATTTTACAAGTAAAACAGCCTCTGCTCAAACAGAATTGTCTTTGACTAAGGACAGTGTTATCTATGTCAGCATTGAATCTGTTTTGGTTAGTGTATGAACAGTTACACGACCAAATATTTTAAAATAGGTACATTTGCCTTGCAATGGTTCTTTGTAATGTCTATATTAATTTTGAAATTTGCTTTATTTACCTAACATTTTTTACTTCAGTTGTTAGCCTGAAATGCCATAATATTGGTATGAGTTGATAACTTTTGAATTCTTACGCTAGCAAATTAAATTTCAAGCTATTAAGTTGTCAAAGTGATGAATCAGCTTATCTATTTTCTTTGTATAGCTGATCTCTGGAGGAAGCTGCTGCTCATTGAAATTAGCAAACGGGTCAGGAAATGGCGTGTGTTATCAGCTGAACGTGCGGGGTTGCGGTGGCTCAACCTGGCACCTCTGTGCCTGGGAAGAGAACTGGTAAGTCGGGAGAGAGGAATAGGTCTGGATCTTGCTTCTGAGCAGGATTTCAAGCTCCAAAGGGCAAACTCACTGAAAAGCAGCAGCTACCACTTGGAGGCAAATCCTGGACCAAAGTGATGGAAAATGTAATTTTTCACAGAACGAAATATTCCCGGTAGTTTTGATTTTTTAAATAAAGGTTAAAATTACAAAACAGCTGAAAGCAAAAGCTGAGATCAAACTTTTAGAGATCTTCCTGTCAAAAATTTACATAAGATGGAGAAATGTTTTAGTTTTTCCAGAATTACCATTTTCTGATAGGAAATAGCTTTAGTAAAATACCAGTAAATGGATGAATGAAGACATCTGGCTTAATGTGTAACTTTTGCCGGGCTATTGAAGTGTTGTTATAACTGAATTTCTCTCTTTCTGAATTGTGTGTGCTGACAGGCTCCCATTAAGGCAATAATCTGTTTTCTTCTGATTCTGAAATTATTTTATTTACCCAAACTGACATCTATGCAGGGAAGTAGTAATGAGGGTAGGATGCTAGTTGGAACTCCTATTACTTAATCTCTTTCTGTAATAATTTTCAAAGAGGAAACTGACAAAGGACATGTTTGATTACTAGTCTTCCATTGGCTATCTAGTATAATTCAGGGATTTTTTCTGAAATACACAGTTTTTATTTCCTTCAATTCCTTTGCCTCTGGAGACTTTTTAAGCATCATTTACGTGCATTTTAAACAGACTGGGATGAAATAGCAAGTGTTTCACCAATCATATACTTAAACCCCTCAAAAAGAAGCTGATGTATTTGTCTAAACAAATATTGAATTGGAAATCAGAAGGAAATCAGCCTGATATCAGGCTATAACCACACTATGACGTGAGGGGAAAACTTGTGTGTCCTAAGTAAGTATTTCATCCATTACAAAATATTTTTTTTCCATTTTCTTCTAGAATTCTGTATTCAGAAGACCTTGACAAAACTTACATAGAAAGGCACAATGCAAACTCATTATTTTCTAGCACTTTGCCACAAGGAAGAGCATATCTCTATGGATATACTTAGTGCTTCATGTCTGCCAGTTACTGTGGTTTTTCTCCTCAAGTTTATCCACTGCCTGACATTTTATATGCAAATTGCATGTGTCTGAATGGGTTTACTGCTGCAATAGGTCAGTGATAAAATAAAATAGAATAAAATAAAACAAAACTAGAAGTGTAGTGTTATAGCATTGCTGAAGGTTTTCCTGGGCATATTGGCAATTATGTAAAGAGTAACAGATACTGGGAAATGAATCTTTAAAAGTTGTTGTGTGGTTTTCACATGGAAACAAGCACTCACCTGTATCGGGTCAAAAGTGCGAAAATCCCTTCCTTGTTTTAAAACCAATCATTATAATTTCTCAGTTTAAAATATAAAGTTCTGACTCCAAATACCAGACTAATAAATAATTGAAAACCATGTGTGTGTTACACATTGGGGCTGCTTTAGCTTTTTCTTTTATCTTTTCATTATTCAACCCTTAGTGATGATTTCATTCTCAGCCTTTCCATGTAATTTACAATACAGCCTTTTGTTTGGAAGCTTTGCTCAGGTGGTATATTGTCACACAGAGAAATAATAACCTCCAAATAACATTCTTTCAAAGAGCTGATATAATTTTGCTTTCCCACTCAATGGAAAAGTTCTGTATCTGTTGGATATATCAGATGTTTTCCACTTGAGGTCTGTGCAAGTTCTGTGTGCACATCACTGGATAAACAGGAATGTGTCCCCTACTACAAACAGAAACACAAGCAGAAGACAAACATAAACCTGACACAGAGCTGATTGTGTCTCTTTTCAAAAGGCAGATTATACCTACCAGCAAGAGGATTAACAGTAACAGGAAAGCAGCTGGAAGAAACCAAGGATCTAGTTTATCACATGCGGCAGCACATGTATTTTATTAGTTTTCCTCAGGCCAACCTCAGCAGGGGAGTGCAGTGCCTGAAAACTACCACTTGATTGGCTCATTGGGGAACATAGCACATAAGAGTTAATGGATTTTGCATAGCAAGCACACGGAGAATATAAAAGCCATTTGTAGCCACCAGAAAAAAATTGTCTGCCCCAGATAAACTCAGACAAAAAAAAAAAATCAGCTTTTTTCTTGTTTTGTATGCTCTTAAATAAATACTTTTTCAATTAGGATGCCTGATTTCCATCAATTTAATCCCTAATTCAGCCCTACATGAACTATTTTTATTTGCTATTTTAGTTTTTTTTATCGATTTTGTTGGAAATTAATTTCCATCTTTGCCGTCTGCTGTTTAAGGGCACCTAGGGTCACTATACAGGCAATAAAATGCAGTTGGTCCTGCTGTAATGCAGAGTGTAACAGGGAGATGTGTCAAATCTTTAAAATGCCAAAGAAGAAATTTGTCTGTATATCCCTGTGTACATTGACCAAAACACTGGTCTCAGATCTTGCCATATTTATTGCTGATGCTTTGCTTAGATTTTCCTTCACTTACCTGCATCTCTTTGCTCAGTATCCTCTTTGTTGATCCTACTCACTTTTGAGCCTCTCTATGGTAGCTGTTGTGCTTACCACAGAGAATTTAAACAACCATTGATTATTTGACCAGTTCCAAAGAAAGTATTAAAAATAGTGATGAACGTACCTGATCTCCCCAAATACAGCTCCTGCTCTTAGCGTAACCAGTACTTTTGTGCCATCAGGACCTCCAAGGACTTGAACTTCACCCTGTTTGATGATGTACATCTCTCTGCCAATCTCTCCCTGGGCACACAAACACATAAAGAACCAATGTTTCAGCAGTGTTTTTTGTTGTTAGAATAATATGACAGATTCCGGGTTTACCAGTATTGTGAGGCAAAGCGGCAATTTCATTGCAAAAGTCATCAGCAAAAGTGAAAAGGCTGCAGCAATGTAGCCAGGAGTGAAAATGTAGGGACCTGCACTTCTTGTCTCTTCACAGGCTCCAAGCCTGCATGCAGCATCTCCTTGGTAGAGTAGGATGAGAAGCATCCAAGTGGGAGGTGGTTCCAAAAAGGATTCCCTACTATGTGTGTAAAGTTTGAGAGTACATTTGTTAATACACAGAATACCTTAATTACTTTTATGCTATCTCAATTCAGTCAGGATTAATTTTATTTAAAGGACATTGTTGACCAATATATGAACTCTTTTGCTAAAATATGTAATATAATTATTATTTCAACAAGACAAAAATGCTCACCTTTTTGCAGACAAAGTCACCAGGTAAATACACGATGGATTTCAACCTCAGCAGCATGTCATATATCATCTGGGTATCACAGCCCTGTTAAAATAGTTAGAGTTGATTGCTCTGTTATTTCAGTAACAAAAGTGACTATTAGTGCTTACACTGGCCTCAAATCCCAACAATACAGGAACAACAAAGGTATTCATAACTGGAATGCAACCTCAAATCATCATAAGGATCAGCTATTAGAGCTGAGAAAAGACTGAAAGAGTTTCAAATACTTATAAAGTTCTCTATGGGTGGAACATCTTTTCATTTTTTACAAAGTGAGCTTCTGTACATCCAAATTTGCTATGGAAGCTCAGTTTGTGTTATGATCAGAGCTTTATGGGTCTGTTATGGGAATTTTATGGGACTTTCGGGGGGTTTTTTACTGATCCAGGGGAAAAAACCAGATCACATCAAATGTTGGTATGAGTCTGTGAATTCCATGTCTTCAGGAAATGTGGAAAAACCATACAGCCATGTAATGCTTGTACAGATATTTCATGTGATTTCTTAAAAATATCCTAACAAGCAAATGTCTTGCATGTCAAGACTACTTCTAAAAATCCAGGGTCTTCTTAGTTTTGTCTCAGAAAGCCAATTTTAAGTACACATTTAAATTTTAGCTCTGGAAAACTACTACGATAAGCAAAGAGAAAGCTCCTTTGCACAAAACCTTACTGAAATGCAGCATTCACTACATGAAAGTTACGTTGCCAGAACACATAGCATGGGAGATCTTTCAGGTAGACCTGGGCGGCATACAGCAAAGTGAACTGTGCTAAAAATTAGATTATTCTATGTCTGACTCTTCAGATTAGTTAACTCTCAGTCTGACCAAACCATCAACTTTAGTATGTTGTCATAACAGGACTGTGTCTTAATCTCATTTGCTTTTTTTTAAAAATCACTGCCTTGCCAAAAAAACCCACATTCAAATGCAGGCAACTTGGCTTTGTTCTCCATTAATTGAGATATTTCTTAGACTTATTTTGCCTTGCATATTTACAAACATGTTCTTAAGTATTGCAAATTTGCGGCTGCTGGAATCCTCCAGTAGTTAGAATGTAGTCCTTATGCTGGAGCGGGGATGCTCCCCTGGTTCCCCCTACCACGTGGCTGCCAGAGCCCTGAGCAGAAGCACAGAGACCACACTGGGAGATGAGCAGGAAAAAGGCTTTATTGTTCCAGGGTCGGGGTAGTTATAGGTTTGGGGACATTAGCATACACCCCATCAGGGAGCTGAAGACACCTTAGCCACCGCCCATAGGGGCCAGGTTTCACAGTCAATGGGGAAAGGTACAGGGGCCCAAAATATACATAGAGGTTGTCCCAAAGGTACTCTGGGAAACACGCAGTGCTTCAGGTAAAAGGGGGCTTTGCAGGGCTTACTTATACAGTATAACAATCAGTTTTTTAAAACAGGTTTGCTAATTAGCTTCAGAAGTCCATCTCTGGCAAGACTTCTTCCACTGTACATACTGGGGGTCGATTGCCACATTGCAAGATGAACAGAACAAGGTTTCTGTCTCAGGAATACCACATGTTTCTTCATTCTCCTGTAAAACTACTTACTTTGAATAAATCCACTTTATTGACAATGGCAAAGTTCACATCAATTGCGATGGCTAATTGCATTTTTGTTGGCATCTGCTCCAGTAATTCTGATTCGTCTGAAAAAAGAATGGAAGAATGTCCATAAAAATGAGCTTTGTACAGAAAAATAACTGTATGAGTTCAAGTGAGGAAGCTGCTAATAGGTTTTTGCTAAGATGTTTAATATATCTTGTCTAAAATCATTACCAGAACTTTATATTAATGAATTGAACTAGTGAAGTAGTGTCATTGCTTTGTAGTTTCTTTTTTTTCCAAAGTAAGCTGAGCAGCCTCCTCTCACTTTCCGCATGCAATTCAGAGAAGGAGAAATGTGAATTTCGCCCTATATCTGTATCTATACAACCACTCTCATTTAGACATGCTAAGTACCTGGAATTGTAAATCCTTACCCAGCATTCCCTGAGAGTCCCATGTGTATTCATACCAAGTTCGAACACGATTTTGGACCAATCTTGGAATAGAATAAGTGTTCATGTAGGAGACAGTGTTGTCCACACAGGAACGAAAGTAGTTCTGTCCTGCTGTTGCCGCTCCAATTACATCTCTCATCTGCAACATCAATTGTTGTTACTACACATTTCAGCAAAAATAGTCTTGATTTTAGTATCTTGCCAACAACATATAAAAATAATAAAACATTTGTTTGCAAAATCGCTGAATAGTTGTACATTGAGCTGTGTGTTTTGAATAGGTGCTTCATCTGCTCTTTCAGAAGCATTACAGATTTAATCTGATTGTGTTGGAAAGTGTAATTATGGTTTTAGAGGAATAGTTTCTAGGGTTTAGCTTATTCTTCTGTCTCATATTTCTGGACATGAATGAAAATTATAGATAATGCTTTTCTTAAAAATCCATAATAAAGCTACACTGCATTTGGCATGCAATGCAAGTCAGAAGTGAAGCAAACTGAGCTGAATTTCTCTAGTAACATCATCTGACACCACTAGAACTGAGATTGTGCCGCTGTTTAAATAGTTAAGAGATCAATTCTAAGTACTATGAGCTGAAATCTGACCTAAAAGTTTTTAGTGCAGGAACATCATTTAACATTTCAACACAAATGTAATTCAGTTTTTACAAAGTGGATGATTTAATGTTCATAGATATTACTTCTTCAAAAGCTTAAGTATTTAAATGTGGTTTTAGTGGAATGGCTTCATCTGGCAGCTGCCAAGGATTAGTGTCAAGGATTCAGCTGTGGACTGAATTTTGCTCTTTATTACAAGGATGCATTTGATTGCAATGGGAATAACAATGTTTAGGCAAATGTGCTAAATCAGGAGTAACTCAGTTATTTTAAGAGCTCTTTGTAAACAGTAACTATAACAAACAAACTGCAATGAAGCAATTTGTGTCTTAAGGTTTAAAGTTTGAGTCTGTAAATGACTGCACTGGTTACAAAAACTAATCTGCAGAATCTTTTTAGGGAATGAGGGTTTCATTGGCAATTACAAAAATTTAGGAAACGATTGTAAATATGGAAACTCTGAAGTTTAATTCTATATACTTGTTTTCCAGAAGAAATATTTTATATGAGTGCTGTCTTTTATTTTTGGTAATTCTTGTTTGTGGATGCATTTAAAATCCTATAGGCAAGAGTCTCTTTTGTGACAGTTACCTCTTCTTACACTTCTAAAGAGCAAGAGACATATGCAATTTTTAACTATTTGATTGAATTTTTCAAATGCTGTATTAAAAATAAAAATTAAATTTCAGGGGTTTGTTTTTTTTTTTTTTTTTTTTGATAATTCTTTCAATAACAGGCATGTACAAATCAAAAAGTCTGGAATGATTTCTACATAAACTGTAAATCTCACATAGGAACCACGACATTTGTTTTTCTATAGACAAGGTATTTTAAAACCTGTGCATTTAAAGCTGGGGATATTTGGAAGTATAATTGATTTGCTATGCTAGGGTCCTTTTTTTTCCCTCCTGCCAAATGAGAACCAAGAGAAGTAGAAACCAATTAATTTTCAGATTAAAAAATATATTGTAATTGTAATCAGAATTTGAGTTCAGCAAAAATCATGGGATTTCCGTTAACAGTGTTCTATTGGTAGAAGTACTGAACATAACTTATAAGTAAGTAAAAAAAAAGGAATTATAAATATTTTCAAGAATCATCTGTGTCCTGCAGAGTCTTGGCTTTAAATCAACTTTTGTGCAAAATAGCTGCAAAACCGGTAACTGATTAAACACATCTATTTGTTGGAAGAATAAGTAGGGATGACAGTAGGAAAGGATGGAAGCTAAACTTTTTCTTAGAACTAAACTCCATTAAATTGAATATATTATTGCTACATTGCAGTAATTTGAATGTAACTTGTTATTGACTTTTTTTTTTTTTTTTTTAATGTACCTGACCAATTAAGCTGGAGAAGACAAAGACACCCATGAAATAATTCAGCAGTTGAAAAACTATCTCAAACAATGTTTGTGGTTCTGGAAGGCCACCGATGGTGATTAAACTGCGAACCGCCCAGTAGTAACATCTCAGATACCTGTGGAAACAAACATCACTTTTGTTAGAGACTGCAGGTACTTGTGTGGTTGAAGTTAAACATATATCTGCCCGAGCTGGGCCTTTCAGCGACATTTTTCAGTCCAAAAGACTTCCAGCATTTTTATGAAGGGTTATGAATTTACAAATGCTACAGTTACATAAATCAGGTTGAGCTGAATGTTCTCACTGACAGCAAAATAAGAATGTATGGGAAATGCAGTACTTACTGTTTTCTAGTAACTCTATGTAGTGTTACAGATGACTTGTGTAAAAAATTGCCAAGATGGACATTACAGTGTTAGGATGCTACCATATGATGTTAAAAGCAGTGTAAAAATGTTAGAGACTTCGCAGAGTCTCTCTGTGGCAGTATACTAGATGCTCAGACATCTGAAGGTCTCTTTCATGCCTTTCACTTGACAGTGGTGCGAATTTGTGGGAATGACAAATGCAGTGTTCTTCTTGTGTCCATTCCTAGCCCTTTAACTACACTGGTCTTCCTCCCACTCTGCTTTTGAGCACCCTTTATTGGCTCTACCTCCTGGGTTATGTCAAACAGAACTTACAGGTTTCCACAAGCTGTGTGTTTACCCAGCTTCTCCAAACACTTCACTTATTCAGCACTGAAAGGTTGATTCCTGTATTAACATCTCTTAGTTGCTGTTTTTCACTACTCCTTCTTTCACCTTAACAAACACTTTCTTGCCTTCTCCACTACTTTCCCTCCTGCCTGGGGAGACCTGTCCATTAATGGCTACAAAATCACTTTAAGACTTTCATGAGAATTCTCTTGATCTAGAATCCAAATAAATACATCAGTAAGCAGTAGTCAGTCAGCAAGACTGCTTCAATGAATGGCTTATATTGACTCCTTCACAGTATCCATGTGCTGTCTGTTACTTTTCATACCTGAAGTGTGAGCTGTGTGGACAAATTTTTTGTTCTGTTTGTACAGCCCTCTTTGTGCACAGCCTTCATGGCAGAGCCTATTGCATTCAAGTCGTTTATTTCTATTTCTATTATAACACAAGTTTCTTAAAGCAATAAAGGACAGGGACAGAGTGTTTTGGAAAAGTGCCTTGGCATCTTTAAAATTCTGGTTTAAATTTCATTCTAGAACATGGCACCACAAGTAATGAAAATCATTGTCAGAAGTATGCTATCATTTTCTTCTTTTCTGAGCAAACAAGTACATGGCTTAAGTATACTTTTAAAAGCCTCCTATTAATTAGAATCTGACTTCCTTTTTCTGTACAACCAGACTTCAGCTCCACTGATGATTAGAACTGGCCATTTTCATTCAGAGTCCTTAAATTAAAAAAATTCATTGCATATTTGCTATCATATAATTTTTCTATGTTATGTTTGCAAAACGAACCTCTGGCTTACACCACTATAATATTTTCACCTGGGTTAAAAGAAAAAATCAAATATGCATGTTTGCAGCAAAGTATGTATAAGTTGCAGGTTCATCCTAGAGCTCTGTAGCATAAACAAATAGTAAGAAAAAGACTCAGATCTGTTTTGGAAGAATGACAGATTTAAGTATAAAATGATGCCTCTAGTTTGGCTAAGAGGAATTACCGTTTAAGATGTATTAATATCATATTTGTTTGCCATAAGTGAGAATGCTGTAATGCTTGAAACACGTATAATTTAGTAATATAAAAGTAAAGACATTACTTCTTGTCTAGTTACTATAGGAAACAAAAGTAATGAACCAACTCCTTCACTCACAATGGCCCTTCATGCTAAGCTTGCAGACTCCACCATGACAGACAATATAGTCTTCTTTCTGGGGATGTCTACAAAGAATGAGAGCAGCTCCTCAGAGGAATTTTTCTTTGCAGTGTTGTATATATAAAATGTGAGATATTTTATTGATATCTGCCTACTCCTTTCTGAAGATGTAGTTAATACAGTATATTATTCTGTAATTTTACTTAAAAAGAAACTTTCTACTGGCAGTCACATGATATTCACTGTCTCTTAGGGGCAGGTTTTTTCCATTTATGCATTTTTGGTTTTATTTTAATCTGAAATGAAAGTTACACAGTTGAAATACAGAGCAGCTTTCTTCCCTAAGAAAGGGAGAAATGAGATTGTAAATTTTGTTTAAGGAAAGCCAGAGGAAGCAGACTCCTATTTCAACAGTATTAGCAGCTCTGCTTCCTACTAGCTTGTGTCTGGAAATCATCACTGTTCACCATACAGCTTACTGGCCTGCTATAAATTTACTGTTGAAGCAAATAACATGAGACAAGAAAGAGACTTTTGCCTCTGCTCATCACAGAGAGTATGTTTATCCTTCAGGCAATCAAACTATTAGATTTTTCCCTAAAATAGGTCCAAGGTATGAAAACATTCAGGAACACTGCAAATCAGTTACCTTATAATATTATGCCAATAGAAATATCTTTTTCATAAGAGTCTATTTTATAAGACACTAAACTTCTTACATGGTTTTGGTTAATGCAGGTAAATCAAGTCTTTGTGCACATGGCTCTCAGTTTTTAAGGCTGTATTTACATAGCCTTTTCAGCCCAGGGAAGCATTATTTCAGGGCTATCACATTTGACCCTCTCACATTACAACCAGGATGGGTTTAAGCAAAGTAAAGAAGTGGCCTTTATAAACCAGTAATCTAATGACCTCCTTGGTACCTCTTTTTATAGAGTGATGTGTTCATCAGGTAGCTGTGGGTGTGGTGATCTCAGACAGAGTGGAGTAAACTAGAAAGCTTTAACCTAAAATGTATAGCTGCAGGTAGCAGGTCTGAAAGCATTAGGTGTGATGTATGGGTTGGGCTGTGCATTCACAGTATGTCTGGAAGCACAAAACTGCCTTTGTATAGCAAGTGCTGTGATTGTGACACAACAGACCTATTGCAAGAGCAATGTGCAGCTGATACCCATGAGACACAATTTGAGATTTGCCAGTCTCACTGCTCGTTGGACAATGCATATTAAAGAAGTGGAGTTGTTCTAGACATGTACAGTGACCATTTTCTGCGACTTACAGGTATCCACTACGTCTCTGCCTGGAGCAGGAGGGCAGCAAGCTACAGGGAAACTTAATTGGGATGCAAAGAGATGTCTTAAATATGCCAAAGAATTTTGCAGATTGCTTGTGGATGACTTGCAAACAGCAGAAGAAGTATACCATGAGCAAAATGAAATGATTTGTTTTGCCTTAATTTACTGCTTACCTGGAGGGTTTGCATGAGAATTTCACCTCCCTAGTTTTAGTTTCTCTAGAGAGATACTTCCTTTGGACAATTCAGAACAATGACATTAGGATCCTGCCTTCAATCCTTTTCTAAAGGATTTGTCAATTTTTCTCAGGAATTAGGGAGATTGATCTCTTACTTAGGTAGTTAAATTAGATTGTAAATAAACATGTATAGTTCAAATTCTCCACCTAATTAACAGGCCTTTTCAATATTATGCTGCCGTGCTTACATAGACTCTGCACTATGGTGTTGCATTAGTGATGCTGCACTTCTGCATTAGGAGAGGGTGAGGTCTGTCTGCCTAATTATATCAAGCTCATGAGTGCACTTTTAGTGCTGGGAACACCTTGTGTGGCTAATTTGGGTGTGTTGCAGGGAACTAAAGTAAAGTAAAGACTGCCTTTTGCATGCCAGGTCAAAGGCTTTGACTGAAGGCTGCCCTGCAAAAAATCTCAAGTCTTCTTGGATTGACACTAACTCTTTAGAACCTGGACAAGAAGTGGAAAAGAATAGAGATAGCAGAGATTTGCAAAAGAGCTACTTTGATAATTTTTCTCATGGTTTGAGTGTTGTGTACAGGTGTTAGTTATGAATGTAATTCACCAGTTAGTATGCCTGCTCAGTAACATATATGTAATCAAATTGATAAAGAAATCTGTTGCCTGTTTATTCTTTTTAGCCTGGGGAAAAGAAAAAAAAGTATCCTAGAAGTGTTGACATTTTTGAGAACTGGTTTTGGCCATAACTAGCAATATTTTATGGACACAGCAGGGATCCTTCATGAAACATTAATGCCACTAAATCAATGCCAGATCATTTGCTTTGGGTCAGTGTAATCTGAGACCACAAGAATTTTAGTTTATTTGTCAAACTGCTTACTGTCATTTTTTAAAATTAGCTAGGTAGCTGTGTTTGCCTAATCTTCTTTCTGAATGTGTTCCCATTCTTTGTGAGACTATTTTGCTTCAAATATTGTCAACCCTGAATGCTAAGTGAAAGGAAGTTATGTTGTACCATAATACATGCTGCAGCACTGGTCACTCTTCCTCACAGATTTTCCCCATATTGTTCTTAAATCCTGCTTTCTAAATAAATTAATACGTAGATATCTAGAAGTATCTTATTTGGTAGGTTTAAATTCAGATTGCATCTCCAATTGTAACTAATGTTCACATAGTGCCTCTCTGTCAAAAATCCCCAAATATTTGACAATTAGTTTATATGTCATGCCTGACTCTCTAAGGCAATGACTATCCCATACAGAAGCATTTGCTGGCAGTGGGATACAAAGCTATACTTTATTAAGTTCAGCTCAGCCTGGGTTCTTGGGGGTTCCATGTGCACGGCACCATATAATCCAGCGTGAGTTAGATACAGGTAAAAGAATAAAGTCATAGATTCATCAAAGGAATGTCAAGATGAGGTAAATTAAGGGCTTAATGAGGTTTATGGATATATGATAGAATCACAAGATCATTGAATGGTTTGGGTTGGAAGGGACCTTAAAGATTATCTAGTTCCAGCACCCCTGCCGTGGGCAAGGACACCACCCACTAGATCAGGTTTCACTCAGAGCCCCATCCAACCTGGCCTGTCTGGGCAAACTATTCCAGTGCCTCACCACCATTATATAGTAAGGAACTTCTTCCGAATATCTAATCTAAACTCTCCGTATTTCAGTTTAAAGTCATCCCCCTTGTCCTATCATTACATGCCCCTGTAAAAAGTCCCTCTGTGGCTTTCTTGTAGGCCCTTTTACGTAGTGGAAGGCTGCTGTAAGGTCTCCCCAGAGCCTTCTATTTTCTAGGCTGAACAGTCCCAAATTTCCCAACTTGTCTTCATAGGACAGGTGCTCCAGCCCTATGGTCAACTTAGTAGCTCCCCTCTGTACTCGTTCCAATGGGTCAACAGCTTTCTTGTGTTAAGATATGTGCATATCCTGATATGTATTTTATTTAAGCATCTCAGTTTAATGCAGATCTTGAATTATCAGTTTATTATTATGGTTCATAAAATAAATCTGCCCTAAATTACATGTGATTTCACTGTGACTTCATTTGAGAAATGTTTTTGTCTCCTCATGGAAGACATATCACAAAATATTAAAAAAACCTGGCCATTGCCTCTGGGTACAAATGCATTGTCTGTGATCAAGCTACTAAATAATTTCTACCGATTGTTTCTCTGAGTGAAATGCCAAATATTTTTGTCTGTTCCCTAGACTTTTTTGAAGAAGCATTAAAAAACTTGAAGACAGAGTAAACTCTACTTTCAGAATTTTCAGGTTTTTTAGTCTTACTTACCTTATTTTTAATTGTGAGGCAAATATTCCCGAGAATGACATTAACGAAAATATCTATAATGGAAATTAGTTTTCCATTTTTCTTGTCAGATTTCTGGAAGCTCTGATCCTGCAAATAAATACCTGTCTGTAACTTCATTTACATAAGTGGTCCCACTGAACTCCATGACCCTGCTTGCTAATGCCTGACTGCAGCACTGAAGCTGTGTATTTTAGTGGTGTGTGGAAACTTCAGACGTAATTTTTTTTTGAGAGATAAACCTAATTATAAAAAAATCAGTGCTGCTTTATACAAAATGTGTTTTGCTTTCAAAGCCTATTTTCTTATCCTTCAAGATAGTGACTTCAAACTTGTGAAGTCTTACAAAACTGCAGACAGGAGCACATCTCCAAGAAAAAGGTGAGAAGTTCTTTAAAAGGTGGTTTATGACACGAGTAAGATATTATATGTGGGTTTGCAAAGAATGTAATTAATGAACAAATTGAGCTTCTGTGGCTTTAACTATATTATGGCCTTTAAAATAAATAAATGTTCATAGAACTGAACTGATAAGATATGTTTTTATAAAACTACACACAAAATAAATTATGACTTTGCTATTTTCTCTTTGTTCCTCTTAATCATCTTAATAAATATTCCTAACTTGGTGCCCAACCTAGAGCTCTCACAAGGAGAGTGTGGAAAAGTGTGCCAATATCCAGTCCTTCCCAGTGGTAACACTGCCAAATTTTTAAGCATGATCTTCCCAAAAAATGACAGAAAGTTTGTGGATTTTTTTCAGACCAATCACCACGGTGTAGAGGGACTAAATTATTGCACTTTAGTTGCACAATGCTATGTGGCAGAAAAAAACCTCACTAAACTATTCCCCTGTTTCCTTTGAGGGATTGCTATACAATCCTTCAAACGGTTCCCATGTGCATATGCCATCAGTAAGTTTAATTTATGACCTTGTTGCTTTCTAAATGTTTAATTAAGTTGGTGCTTCACACTGGCTCATAAACCTATAAAAGCTGAAAGTGGTAAACTGATTATTCAGTGCACCTGCCCTCCCAATATGTTTGTAATGAAAGCTGCTAATCAGCAGTCATGGTGCTAAAAGTTTGCTATTCAAGCACTTGTAAAGTAAGGGCATACCCTGCAAGCAAAGGTTTGGGAAAGGGAGGGGGAGGCAGGAAGGAGCAAAATTAACAGAAATCTCTTGCAAGAGAAAAGGACTTACATGTTTCCTTCGCCGTCATACACCCATCTAGTGCTGCCAAGTCCTTCATAGTCTGAAGCCCAATAATACAGGCATGCATTAATGTGTAAGATAAACAGCAAGTATCCAGTTGTTCGAATGACCCTATAAAAGTCAACAGATTCCTGTAAAATGACTTACACTTTTCTTTCCTTTTAATATAGAAGAAAATCCTTTTTTGGCTGAACAATGTTAATATTAAGCGTCTACTAGGTAGTTCCCCGCCTGCATTGGTTCTGTGAAAAAAATAGCTGGCAGTTACCCATCTCTCACATTTGTCCAAGGTCAAATAAATTTCTTTCCTCAAATATTTGTCATGGGGTAATTTTTACATTATGATTCCCCTGAGGAGTTTATAATCAACTTCTTTAAATGGCTATGAATATTTACAGAAATTCGAAGCTATATTAATGCAGCTAGAGGATACAAACCACTGCATTTGACAAACTCTCTACAAGATAAGCTCTAAACTTGAGAATCAAAGCTGAGAAATGTCTGAGGTCAGAACGAACTGCTTTGCAAGAGCTGAGCTGGGAAGCCTGCAGTAGATTCTCTCAATAGTATGATTTAGTGTTTACAGCAGGAGTTACATCACTCCTAATCCCAGTTCTTATGCTTATGGCCAGTTCTTTGAAGAATACCAATGATGAACTACTTAAGCACCAAGCAGCTTTCTGTTTAATACAATAATGATCTCATTGTATATCCTCTGTTCAGTGCATGGGGATCAAAAGAAAGATCTCTTGGATTTAGGTCTCCATCCAAATATTCATACAGGCAGGGGATAAATAAGCAGGAAAAGTACAGGACCTGCCTAAACACAAAGAAGCTGGTATGTAATGAGCTTATCTGCTACATCGAGAATTCAATGCAGTATGGAGTGCAGAATAACTGAGTATGTGGTTTTATGAAAATTTAATAAGATCTAAATAGGTTGGGTCTATAAACCAAGTTAATGGGAGATAATATCAACCATTAATGTGGTTGGTTCTGTATTACGCACTTCTTTCTCTTGTTCTTCAGGTGCCATTGCATGCCCTCCTTGATCTTTCCGTGCCATTAAGCAATAAACCTAAGTGTACTCTTCTTCTTTGTGATGCTGACAAATGAATGCCACTTCTCTCTTTAAAAGTTGATGTGCTTCCAGGACAGCTCTGTTTAGGATTGCAAGCTATTGAGAACAGCAGATAGCTGTTGTGATCTAGTAATATTGCAATATTGACTATACAAGGTCTTGTGTACTAGTTTGAATCCATTCAAGTGGACTCCTGAGGTCTGAGTGAAGATTCTGGAAGCCTTTGCTACAATATATTTTATATTTCTCTAGACACATACTGAATCTATTACAGTGGGTAGATAAGACGTAAGTAACCTTTGCCAGCTCTATTCCTACAAACTCAAACTAATCAGTTTGAGAAGAGAATCCACCCAGGCACATAAACTTGCCATGTGGAAGTTCATTTTGATATTATTTAGTTAATTGGTGATTCACTGCTCAAATTATGACTTATACCAGCATCTCAGACCAAAACAACATTGCTACATTAAAATAAAATGCAGTAGTTTGCACAAAAAGCCTGACTTTTTCAGACTTTTTAGCTCCCAATTGTATTCTTCTTCTGTGTAACTACCCATGTTCTCCATTTGCCAATGAACAAAACCAGGTGCCAGTGTTTTCTGGAGTATGAGGTAGAAAATAGATTCATTTTGTAATATTTAGATTCTGAAACTGACATTCTGCAAGTGATTTAATACTGAAAAATCTAAACGGGCCTGTGACCAGGAAGCAAAGACACCAGAAGCAACACACGGTTGTGAAACTCTACCAATATCATGCTGAAAAAATGTCTAATAAGGCAAAGAGCTTTGCAGAGCAGCTGGCTCTGTCTTTCCACCTGCTGTATACATTTCACAGGACCAGTGAGATCTTGCTCACATCCCTTTCTCAACTTGTCCTCTGAACAATCATTTCCCATTCCATACTTTTATATTTATGGAAACTCTGCCCCTTACAAAGCTGTTTATTTTAGTGAAAATCAATTTACAAATTTGTTCCCATTTCTTTGAAATCCATGTAGACACAATATTTTTGTTACATAAAAACTAGTTACTTTATCCAGAACTATCTGTATATAAAAACTTTATTTCCTAGTACTCACTGCAAACATTATAGGAGATATAGAAAAGTCATTGAATTATTACTTCAAAATGCAAAAGCCATAATATGGAAAATAATTAGTTTAAAAACAATTACCTTTAAAACTTATCAACATTAGAAAAAGTTAAAAACTATAGGTACAAGAAAGCCCACTCTTTTTAATGAAACTAGAGAATGGAGAAGATAAGGAGGCAATGATTCAGGAACTGTGGAAATTCAGAAAAATCCTCTCTTGAACCAACAAGAATTAAAAAAAAAAAGAAAATAAAAGAAACACAACCAAACCACAAAAGAGTCTTTTATAACTGAAAAGAGAGGGCATTATATAAGAATATAGCTTTATATCTTTACATAAGAATATAAGGCTATATTCTTGTATAAGAATAAGCTTTATGGAGGTCAGCATCTCAAAAATACTTTCACAGAACTTTCAAACTTCTCTTTTATTTCACATATGAAAATATGAAAGAGATAATGTTTCAGCCTCCCTTTCACATTTAACTACTTTTAAAATCTCATAAAACATCTCATTTAAATTTATAAATATCAAGTGCACCATTTAAGTGCAACAATCTTTGAAACAGAGTAAGATGGTAAACAACATATTCTTGTTTCTGCAGCAGCAACACACAGGAACAACATATACCCCAAAAGTGGGACAGGGAAAAGAATCTATTGGTGTAGGAATTGCACAAGATAAACTAGGGCTGATGGCATTGACAGTAGATGACAATAATGGTGACAGAGTAGATGGTTTCATTGGATCTTAGCAGCAGCAGTGACAGCTAAGGGGCCTATGAAACTTGCCATAACTATGTCCATGGACTGCTTGAGTTGAATCCAAAATTATTCCTGTCAAAGCAGAAAGTGAGAACACAGCTCAGCAGACAACATCTGTAATTGCCATTTGAGAATTGTGCTGAGTTGGTCCTCATTCCCAGTGTAGTCAATGCAGTCAAGGATTAAGTTTCCGTATACGCCAGGTTCATAAGGAGAGCATGTTTGAAGAAAAGTGTTGACACAGGTTCAAGTTCATAACTCTTATTAAGTACAAATAAACAGCTACTTAGGATTTGGAACTGCTACAAGCAACCTAAAGAAACTGTTCTTTAGCTGTTTCACTAAAGAAAGTTCTTTCTGATACTTTTGATCAATTGAATTTTGGCAGGACCCTCAGTTTGGCAAACATTTTGCCTGAAACAGGCCAACTGAACTGAGCTAGATTTCATATGTGAGTGAAGTCTTACATATATTATTTTAAAGATTACAATAAAGACAGATATTTTAAAAAACTTAAAATGAACAGTTAAAGACATATCATAATCCATCCAGCGCTTAAGTGACAACTCATAAAATCATATGATTTGGATCATCTGAAATGGATTCTGTGCCCAACTTTGCATGTTACTCAAGTTTTATCAACACATACCTGTAGATGTATGCTTTTTCCATAATAGCTTCCAAACGATCATTAAACTCGAAGAAAGTGTTATGCTGAAAGGGAAAAAAATGAAAGCAATCCAATCACTATTCTTCAGTACACATCTTTTTTAAATAGTACTGATATTGGTTCACATACACATTCTGAAAATTGATTTTTCAATAATCTAACTTTCTTTGAACATGTCATGGTTCCAGCCAGGACAGGGCTAACTTTTTGCAGTAGCCAGAAGAGGGCATGGCTAGGACCCAGAGGTTATTCTCTACCACCTCACCTCATTGCTGGGGGTGGGGGAAATGGACTCTGTTCTGAAAAGAAGCAGTTCCTTCTCGTGGAGAAAACGTGGCGGGAGGAGCCGTGTTATATTGTCTATTATTGAGGAGTTTTATCATGTGAATAATTTCTCTCTTATATATTTTGTTATTAATATTGTGGCTGTTACTGTTCATTTTCTTATCTTGTTTTTTACAGTAAATTGTTCTTATCTCAATGCGTGATCTTTGCATTTTGTGCCTCCAGTTGGGGGGGGGGAGCAGTGCATGGTTTTTGGTGGGAGTACTAAATTGAAGAATATCATTCCTAAACCATGACAAACATTAAACTAAATCATGAACTGAAGAGCACAGATAAAAATTGAGTTAAATGGTTTTTTCGACATTAAGTGTCCCATTAATCTGACTACAGAAATAACCTTGCTGATTTGGTCAGACTGCTGCAGATAAAATGACTTCTACTTCCTCAAAAGTATATGATTGCTTGGACAACTTGAGCATAGAGAATTATATGCATTGACCCTCCTTTTTTCTCTTTCTGAAATTCCAGTAATTCTCCAGTAAGTGACCATACGTATCAACAGCCATATACTACATGATTCTATGTGATATCAACCGCAGCTGTATCAAATTCTTCCTGTTAAGTATTTGTTGTTGACCTTTAGTGATAGCTTTTAATATTTGCATATAGCTTTTTTCTTTGTTTTTGTTCAATACTCATCTGTTTGTCTAATATGAGGTCCTATTTAACTTTTCATTCTTTCATATTATTTTGGTTCTGATTTATGGAATGTTGAAATTTTGTTGAATATTGAAGTGAAGAACACCCTCATTTTATTCTCAGAGTTCTTCTGTCTCGCCCACAATGTTAAATGAAAGATGATTCTTTCCCAACATATTGGTTGTATGAAGGGGAATGTATTTAGCTGCAGAGAAGCCTGCTATGTACTATGTTCTAATCCCTTTGCAGACCCTTCATCACACAATTCCAGGTGTCTTTGGAATCAATAAAAAAAGTGGATTTGTGCTTGATAAATATTCTGTACATAGTTTATATTGACCTTAAAATTCCTTCCTCTGCTTTTAAACACCAGTCATAAGCAATAGAAGAGGAAAAATCATTTGCATTAATTACTGATTTTTTTTAATCTTTGAAAACTAAACAGGCAATTTGAGATCAATCTAATTTAAATTCTGGAGAAAAAACCCAACTTTAATCACAAAATACCTTTTGAAAGTAGGAATTAAAAGCTGGAAGAAAAGTAAGAGAATAAATGCTTAATTTGGCTAGACTATAGCTTGTATTTTTTTCTTAGTTTATTTACTGATGCTGTATCTTAACCTGAAGATATTTTACAATTTCTAAATTTCATATTCCTAAATATTATAAACAAATTTCTGTTGAGTTGCAAAACATTTATGCATGGTTAGCCATCCATCACTAATACAGACCTTACCTTTAACATCCTGTTTACTCTAAGTGCTGGATTAAATCCAAAGAAGAAGTATAAAATGTCAAATGGCAACACTGATATCACATCAAGCTGTTGAAGAGCAGAGAGGTCAATTTAAACTTCATAGTAATCATCATACATTTATTTGCTGTCAAAAACTTGCTTAGATTGAATCATGACTGCAATAATATTTGAAGAGTCAGCATGCTAAACACGTAGCTTCCCAAGCACTGACAGGCAAGATTATCTCTTTGAAAACACCAAGAGCTTTGCCCTGCTTTTAAATTCTCTGTGCCTGAGACTGTAATCTGTTTCATGGGGATTATTAATAGTATCTCATATATTTCATTATTAATACATACTGTCATTTCAATTGTAGTTCTGATAAAACTAAAATGTTAGGCATGTGGCTGGTGAGCGGAGGTGGTGAGACCGCTCCACAAGCATGCCTTAAAAGTCCTTCAGCTTCTAAAACCAGGCTGCCTAAAGCAATCGGGGGGAGCACAAAGAACTTCATATTGGTATCAGTAACACAGGGTCTAAGTACCTGAAACTTCACAGAGCTGCGGTAAAATTTCTTCGTTTCCACTTTGTCTGTCTGCAGTGATAATGAATAGAGAAAAAGGCAAAGTCAAGAACAGAATGTCAAGAATGAGCCTCTGCTACTCAACAATAATAATTATCTACTGATAGTAGGGATGAGGACAGTTAAATGAATGAGAGTCTCAAAGCATGAATGGTGGGAGAAGTAGTAATTTTATTAGTCCAGTTTACAATAGATCACATTTTATTAGAACTACTTGAAAAAATGAGGCTTGGGATTTTTCTGACTTTTTCCAATCTGTTCCTTACACTTTTTACCCACAAAACTTCCCTTTCAAGATGTCTGTGCTTGACCCAAACCCCTTCAATTTCAGGGTGAAAAACTGCATTTATCTGCGGTGATTCTAAGAAAAATGCAAAGAGTGTTTCTTATGGTGTTGCACAAAATTAGCTCTTGAAAAGCTAGCATTAACATTCTAGCATTATTAGCACTATAATAATCATCATTGCATTCATTAGCAATGATTAGGTATTTATTTTTAAACAGTTCTTCACGGGAACTGAGGCTAATACCTTAGTAAGAAAGGGTAATCACAAGTGTCTAAAGAAATTTATCTATTTTTATACTTTCTGTATTTATATCAGAGACACTTTAAAAAGAACTTTAAAATCTTAAGCATATTTTCATGCCAACTTTCACTATTATCAGTTTAAGCATTAAACTAAATGCAGGAGATCAGGCAGTAGATGATCTCTTTGTGCACTAAAATCTATGAATTGTAGAAACAGCTTCAAGGGAAATGCAACGTAAGCTTCCCATGTTAGAGTGTTAACTTTGCTCATAAAAATTGAGTTTTGTGGGATTTAGGCAAGATTGCCAGTTGCTGAATGTCTTGGTCTGGAAAATACATTACACTGCACTGCATTCAATATCTATTCAAATTATATTTGCACAGCTTTAACTCTAAAGGTATTGATAATATTGTGTATGTACAATGTATAAAATTTTATGTAAAAGCACTGTAAAAGCTAGTTCCAAATTACATTTGAGGATATATGATTTTGAATTTTCTGTCTGTTGGGCACAGTACTGTCATGCTGAAGTTATCAAAACTAATTTTTTTTTTTCTGAAATTGTTTTTCTTCTGTAAGAAGTTAAAGAATCAAAAGCAGGGAAGATTTTAAAGAAAAGTTAATATTCTAGATGTCCTTTTGGTATGTTAAGGGCAAACTTTCACCTTTTTTTAGATACTTGCTTAAAATTTCATTCTGCATTTTTCTGTAAAAAGATAAGCAAAAAATAGTAGCAAGAATTAAAAATGAATGTACATATTTTCCCAAAAGATAATATATCAAATAAATTATTTTTCAAAGTGTCCTAAAAATTACAGTGATTTGCTCTGATTTTAGAAAAAAATAAACCCACAATTCTAGAGTTTTTTACAAAACATGCTATCCTGTCCAACCCTAGCAGAATGTGCACTGTCTTCAACTATGACTCTGGTATATGGGGAATAGGAAGGTGAAAGTTTCACACAAGCATACAAATGTATATATGCATGAGTACATGTGATATAATCACTGCTCCAAGTAAAGTTTCACCAATTTACTCCTTTTGAGAGCTAGATGCTTGTTTCAACTGCTCTCTTCTGTTACTTTCAAATCTGTTTTTTCTGTTTTTAGGAATGTAGGCAATGCTTATGTTTCTTCCCCCATAGGAAAATGGAAGGTCAGTGAAGAATGAAAGGTCAATGAAGAAGAATATATGTAAACAAAAAAGTTATGTAGATTTGACATAGTGAGAAGAAAAAGCATCAGACTGGAGGAATTTCTATATTCTACTTTAACACACATCTACTACCTATGGAAATCCCACTCCCAGTACTTACTATGATATCTCCCCCTTTTATAAATCGCACTCGGGGCTGGAAAATCAGTAAATCGCAGAGGTAGCAGATGTCACAAATGACATCAATGGCAAACCAATATATTATGTTACTTGGGGTTTGATATGGGAACACATAGCGAAGGGGAATAAACCAGCAATTCCAATTATAGGCAATTGTCACAAGCATGAGCCATCCTACGTAACGGCGATCTGAAAAAAAACATGTTGAATTTACAGGCATGAACTTGAGAGTCTATTGTCATTCTTTTAGGCTCTTTTATTCTACTGCAGTCTCTGGGAATGATTCTGCCCAGAGCAACCTAGCATTCTCCCTTTTTCAGGGGTAAACACTGCTAACGTGATATAGATGAAACTCGGAGTCACACAAGGAATTTTGCAAATGGGAAAAAAGATGAGGTAATGAGAGCATACAGAATTTTATGCATCTGAAGAAACTTGATACTATCATTTTGCATGCTGTTCCTGTGTGTTATAACTGACAGAATAATTATTTGACCCTAATGAATGGTACAAATTCTAGATCAAGAAACTAAGGTTCTAATTGTGATTGGTTGGCATACCATCTTTACAACTGATGTCACTTTTCCTGTCTTTTTCCTGTTTGGAAAGATGTTGTTTAGGGCAGGACCTCTGCATCCCTCTGAGTTGCAACCTGGAATGGGTATCTTACAGTGGCTCACAGGTGCTACTGTAACACCAGGTCACTTCAATATGTCTTTACCCCATTCTACTGCATAGCTTTAAATTTACCTGTGTATGAGTCTATGGTGTCTGGTAGCTGCAGAATCTCCATGTATTTTTTCAGAGGAGGTTTTTTAAATTTACAGCACAGCATATCGCAGTAATGATCCTCCTCTGGCTTTGCTTCTGCCTCCTCTTTCTTTTCTTCTTTTTTTTCTTCTTTTGGTGGGGGTGGTTTCTTTGGCGCTAGACACATAGGATGCCGCAAAGGGTGGCATTTTAATAATGGCTCAATAACCACACCCTGTTTTAACATGAACAAGAACTTCATCATGTTAAAATGTCTTCTAAGAACACTGGGCAGTGACTAAAATTACAGTTTATTATACTAAATGCATTAGAAAAAGTACTGGAGAATAAAATCAGTACTCGCATAAACACGCGCATAGGCTATCACAAACAGGGCACTTATGTTACAGAGTATAATATTGCTCTATTTCCCTGAACAGTGCCCACAAGTTATGCCTTTTATAAGACTCACAAGAAACGGTTAATTCATAATTCAGCATTCATTAACGCAACCGGGCATTTCTCTTTGCATGACTGTTGCAAAGAATGCATGCAGTGAGAATGAAGATAGGAAAAGACAACTGTGCCATGGGCTGACTTCTCCCCTCTCGTGAGACCTGATATACAAGATGCAGAAGGTTAAACTAGTGGGAAGCCCATGGTTTTTTATATTTCTAGGTTTATAAAAGTCTTGTGGCACTCCTTTGACCCCGGTTCTTTCATCTTTGGGCCGGATAATGCTGTGCACATGTGTCCTGTTAATTCTGGTTAGGATACACACTCTTAAAAGTAAACTGGCAAACTAGATCTGTAATAATTTAGGAAATAAATGGTTTTAAGTTCTACAAAGAGAACAAAAGAGGTAAATGAGCAAAGAAATAATTAAAAAAAAAAAAGGGATTCCTTTATCAGATGGTATAGTTTATAGTTCTTCAGGCACCATTTTTTACAGGTTTTTAAAAAGCACATTAGTTATAAACAGCTTCTAAAAAGCTTCAAAACATAAAATCACTACACTCAATTCTTTGTGAAAAGGAAATAAAAAAGTCAGATTTTCCTCTGAAGAGGAAAAAATATTGATTTGTTTTATATTTCATATTTTTTTAAAAAATCAATGATTAATTAACATCAGCTGAGTTTAAGTCCAGGCTTTGAATAGATCAAAGTCCTCAGCATGTCCAGAAGATTGCTGTCAAGCCTAAGATTTTTATTTACTCTATTTACAGAGCAGATCTCATATCAGAGTGACTAATATCCACTCATAATATATTGTATGTTTCTTCATATGTCTCTGATTCATCTCCATGAATAAACATATTTGGGACCTATTTTAAAATACAGAGAGCTTCTTGACAGGGGTGATTCTAGATATTGCCTCTATAAGGTTTTTTCCCAAATTCTTCAGTGATGGAGTTCAAAGGGAGCTTGTACCTAGGGACCTGGCTTCTTGTAGAGAACTATGGATAAGTTGAATTCAGTGGGCACAAACTGATCCTTTTCAGAGGATAAATACTCTATACTTACAAAAAATTTATCACAGTATTTTCTGTTCCCACAAACTAATTTTCAACTTTAAGCTCAACAAATTCACGGCTATTTTGAGAGTCACTTACAAGCTGTAGGACTGCCTTCAGGTGAAGACAGCACTGGGTCGTTCAGCTTTTCCTTATAGACATTTGCCCTTTCCCGCAATTTTTTGATAATCTCTTGAAGCTGGGCCTCAGCATACTCATTTCTTTGGAAATCTGAAGGTGCTGGCTTCTGTGTGCTGATCAAAACAAAAAGAAATAAAGGTTTATGTACTGGAAATCAGTGGAAGGAAACAACTCTAATTCTATTTCTGAGCTGAAGTCAGACATTTAGATCTTTATTGAGCACAATGCTTTTTCACATCACTTAATCCATGCAAAGAGGAAACTTAAGTTACCTGCTCTTTCTTTCTGCTTATGCCAGCAGCAGTTTATGTATTATTTCATGCAGAGGAGATCAGGGTACCCTGTATAGCTCATTACACTAATGACTTCCCAGTGCTGCTTTTCACCAAGTTCTACTGTGACTATGTAAAGCCTAGAGCTAATCCGATATTTTCACTAAGTGACAAGGCATGCTTTTCCCATCTCTGCATAAAAATATGCTCGTTATTATATGGTAATAGCCTAATGACAACAGGAGATAACTGAGCTAAAGATTGAAATGGAGGTGGGGGAGGAGAGACTATGTGTACTTAATGCTTCCTAATATTGGGAAAATTGATTTCATCTATTTTTTTTTTATGGTTTGTTACGGCTACCATGAGGTAAAAAAGTGCATCTGTTTTCAGTGAAAACAAAACACTCGTGTTCTTGCTGAGGTTTCTTCCTTTTGTGCTAGTGCTTTACTCTGGGTCATGGTAACATTGACCTGATATTCCATTGACCTGATATTCCACCTGAGGACTGTTGATTTTCAAACACCTGCAAACTCACATTCTGCACTGAAATGAATGTTTTCATTAGGATTTATGCATGCTGCACAGTCAAATAGAAAGTGATTATTGATCAACTCTTTTGGGCTTATTCCTATTTGAAATTTCATCCTCAGTTACTTGCTACTGTGTGATTATGCAGACTGGGGCTGCTTTTGAGTGTCACTCAGCTGGCAACTGGGCCACAGGTTTGGTCTTCCTCTATGTGCAGACCAGGATATGGGATTTTTTTCCATACCTTGACTCAATACTTCTCAGCTGATGTGACACACTGATGCCATTGCTGAGTGGAAATGGCTGTGACTGGCATAGGGCAGCTCAAGTCCTCCTCCCACACAGGTCACAATTGCTACCCCTGTACCAAACCCCGAAAATCTATGCCTAATGCCCCAAATGTCATGGGGATGTGAATGTTACAGCAAGAGAAGCGGCAGACAAGAGTGAATTATGCTTGAAATGACCAGATTCTTGAGCAAATCTTACCAAAGGTGAGTAGAGGGAAAGTGGTATCACAGCATCTCGGGTAGAGAAGAAATGAAAACTACTGCAAAGTGATCTTTGAATAAACACCATGTCTCCTCAAGACCTAAACCTACTTTGAAGTTCCTAACAGAAGGAGCTGTAACTAAAAAAGAACAGTGTCAGAGTGGGATGTGTGTAGCTTTTTGAGCAGCACATTTTTCTGGAGACACAACACACATCATGGTGTCCAAGGAAGTACAATTTAAGCATGTGAAAATCCTTCAGCAATAAAACCATTGGATAAAGTAGAGATATGCTGTTAAAAGTAGCAGAAGAAACAGAAGTTTGGAATTATATGCTTGTCATTTCTCTAATTTAAGTCTTGTGTAGTATCTGTTTCTTAAAAGTCCCCGGACAAGATTAATCAAAGCAGTTTTGATACATTTTGTAATCTCATCACAGTTCTTTTTGTATTGTATATTCCCTATGCTCAGGCCATCTGCAATGTAATGAAATCCTTTCTTATTTTGAGCTAACGTCACAATTAGTTTTTAGGCTTCTATACAAAAACCATTTAAAATAATTCTTAGTTTTCACTGTTGCTGTACTTACTCAGGGCACTAGCTATTTTGGAGTTAAATACACTTATCACAAGTGTCATGCTAAAGGCTCCTTCTATCTGCTTTCTAGGGACCTATAAGTATTTTCTTCTTATTTCACAGAACTTCCAACAAAATTTAAAGTCTCCTCTACCATGAATTTCGTTCTTTATCTTTGCGGTGTAGTGCAGAGGAACCATTTTTCTATTGGTACTGATTGGAATCTATGTGACTCGGTTTAAAGCTATTCACCCCACAGTTGATGAGAAATTGATTTTCCTTGCCCTACTTCTCCTTTGGCTTGCATTGCCTCCTCCTCTATTTTTCTCTAGTAACGAAATGCTTACTTTAAATTTTCTCTTGTTAATAGAGGTGGAAGGGGCTACATGTTGAACACAGCTAATTTGAAGATGTTTATTGTACATTCACTTTGTGTGGAGGTGCACTTTAAATTGCCTTGGCTAATGAAGCCCATTCAAACTTCACTAAATCACTTCTAATAAACTTGACTGCTTGTCTTACATCAGGTGATGCTAGCATTTGTCTCCAAGTTGTTATTCTTTAAGCAAATTTATCCCTGGCCTTTGTGCAATATGTTACAATAGTCGTGGTTCTGTATTACTTACTGCACCATATAGTCCTTCTCAAAGTGGAAATGTTTATTCCGTGAGGAAATAATAGTTTCCTGTGGCCTAGAAAATGAAAGTCAGGACAACAGCCCATGTACTATACACACATTCTTGTTATTACTTCAAACGTATTTTGTTTTACAATAGCAGTATATGTAACATGAGAACTATAATAATAATAATAATGCAGTTTTCTGATATTTTTCACTTGCGGGTTTTATTTTTTAACTTGTAGGTTTCAACTTGATTGTTTAGTGAATAAAATAACAGTGCCTTAATTCTGTCAATGCTGCAAGAAAAGATTTAGAAACCTATGAAAGAATATGGACTTGAAACAGGCTATGGAAATACTGTGTTGAATGTGCTAATGTATGCAACAGCTGTTAAGTACTGTGACTTGAAAGTTTTCTGTGTTAAGAGTTCAAATAAACAGCAATAAAGAAATGCAATACTTATTTCAGAATAAATGAGCTTTACCCTCTTCACGATCTAGAGTTTAATCCCTTCTTGCTTTTAGGGCATGAACACCAAATACCTGAGTTTGATCCAATCTTTTATATAGTAGGAAACCCCTGAGAAAATGTATTTCATAAATGTATGCTGCTGCCTGAAAAAAATCCATACCACTTTTTGCTGATTCCCATTATAACCCTTTTTTTTGTTTGTTTTTAAGCACTTAAAAAACTTTGTCCTAACTACATGGAAATAGAGTTCTTGGTCTTGCAATAGAGCTTTTAATGCTTTTATTGAGCTATGACATTGTGATTTATGGTTGTATTTATGAGCTGAGTCTTGAAAAAAATTTTTTGTTTTTTGGAATAAATTATGGAGAATCTCTGATTCAGAAAATGAGTTTTCAAAATGATGTGACAATGCATAGCTATACAGATGTCCACAAAACATGATGGTATGGCTGAGAAAGATTTCAGTCAGAGAGAAAAATGTAGTTCCAGGCATCAAGAAATGTATTGGTTCAAAAACATATCCTCATCTTGTACTGACAATCCCATAGTAGTGCCATAGAAACCAGAACCCTTTATGTGTCCCAAGTTCCAAGCCTAAGTTCACACATCCTAAATTGCTGGGAAACCTAGTAGTGGAAAAATAACGTCAGTCATCTTTTTGGCATAAGAATAGAGGTATTCCAAAAAGCTAACTTTAACCATTTTGATTATGCTCCCTTTGTGGTCAATGGAAGGCCTCCCCAAGGAGAGGGTCAGAATGACCAAGATAAGTTTCTGCTGTGAATTGCCTGCGAAAGGAGCCTGTCCTTCTGCTTTACCTGCACAGGATGCTGATGGAGTTTAGAAGCGAGCTTTAATATATTCTTTCATGATGTTGGTACAAAACGTAGTTGTGTACTGATGTTTCATAGGACACTGGATCTGGAGGATTAAAAAGTAGGAATGATTCCTATACTGGAAAATTTGAATTATTTAGTCTATGTAATAGAAATGAGAATGCATCTAATGCTCCATACTGCCGACATGTACTTAGAATCAAATTGTAAGAATTTCTTCTGTAAGCACTGGGATCATCAGATGCAGGTGACAAAAGGATAAATATCCTAGTATTTAGTAAACAGTAAGGTGCCTATTAGCCCTATGTAATCTGGCTATGAAAAACACAGGTGTAAATGTAACTCCAGAAAGCGTAAGACATTCTGCCAGGAAGGAAATATTAATATTGGGATATAAGCCAATGTGAGAGTTATTTTGACCAGCTATATTCAAAAAGTGAATTCACGTAGGAGACTCTATAAAGTCTCTTAGAATGGCCAAGGCTGCTGGGAATGTGGCTTTAAAAATAACAAAGCAGATTGAGAGGCAGTAGAATCATTGTCTATAAATTCAAATTTTGGTGGAGAACCATTTAGGGAAAAGAAGTATTTGAGCTGCAGAACAGTAAGAAGAATACTGTAAGAAGAAAAAATGTGAATAGAAACACAATGAATTAGTATGAGTTAAAGGTCTGAAGAAAATTTCTAAGCCCTTAACGACTGGAATTCTAGGCAGCCTTTTAATATGAGTGAGTACCAGCTGAAACAAGTGTGACAGACTTTAAGATTGTATTAGTTAGGATCATGGAAACTGTTGTAGGCTGTGATTCACAGGAAAGCAAAAGAATCTCTGCAGCATGACAGGAGACCCTTTCCAGCAAACAAACTTGAATTATATAAAAGGTTTGGAAAGAGAATAAGTGACTTAACCTATATACTTATCACCAGGTCCACTACTACCATAAATCTTCATAGCTCAAATGATAAGAAAGTGAGTTTCTAAGATAAATATATTATCTATAGTCTAATACATTGTTTTGGATCAAGTTGTTGACTCATTAGATTCCACTGAATTTCAAAAAGCTCTTAATTAACTTTTAATTTCATCAACAGTCTTGAAACAACTATCTTCCTTTGACCCATCATCTCTTCCTTTAGTCACAGAATCATCAAGATTGGAAAACACCTTCAAGATCACCTGGTCCAACAGTCAACCAAGCACCACCATAATCATTCCTAAACTGTATCCACAAGTGCCACATCCAGATGCCTCTTGAACACTTACAGATTTCACTCACTCCATCACTTCCCTGGGCAACTTATTCCAATGCCTGAACACTCTTTCAGTGAATTTTTTTTTTAATCTGAACCCCCCTGACAAGGGAAAATGTTCAAGAGACACCTATCTTTAGTGATACAGAAGATAATGTCTTTCTCTATTTGCTACATGTTTTGAAATACTGTCATTATATTAAATTTTCTTTGCAATAAAAATGAACAAATTACATTTTTATTTTAATTTTATTTTAGGACTGACTTATTCTTCACAATAAAATTTGATTTTAAACTGATGTTGCTTTTGTCTTACTATGTATTTTCTTACATATTTCATTAATGTAAACAGAGTGATATCATAATATTTGGGTCAGTTTTTGTTTTTCGTATATATATATAAGCAAGAATGAGTCATAAGCATTTATAGGCTTCATGTGGACAATGTGTAAATAAAACTTTCCATTGGAATGCATGGTTTTCCCTTAGTTCAGAGTCTGTACAGAAATCATGCTTGTTTGGGCCCTAAGTACATGTTCTTGAAATAAAATGGAGAGACTGTCCATTTCCCGGCAAAACAGTTATGGAAACAGCAGTATTTAAGGAAGGTATTGTCTGTCAGAGTTATTTACTGGTATTGGACTCAGAACAAACTTCCTGATGGAGTAAAATCTGAAATCTAATAATCTAGGCTGCATGAGATTCCTCCTGTTTAGTTCAAAGATTTGTTGCAACAGCTGCTTTGACAATCATCCTAATTATTATGTCACAAGAGTCTGTGAATCCTCTAATCTTCTTTACAGTTCTCTCTCAGGAGAAGTCTGTCTCAATGCTGAACACTCACTGAGATACCAGATTAAAATGTGAATAAAATTTTATTTTAATTAACAATTCTGCAGTAGGAACTTGAATGTTGAAGGTATCAGTTAGCTATGAAAAAATCACCTTTCTTTAAGGCATGTGGTGATATAAAGTTGTTTAATTGCACTAGATTTTTACTATGATGTAAAAATAAAATTCTAATACTAATTGCTTTAGAACAGAGGTATAATATTCTAAGGAAGTCTTTCTTATCTGTAAGTAAATAAATCAATCTGGGATATCTTCCACTTATTAGGAGTTTTTAAAGGTATTGCTTATCATATTCACATAATGTCTCTTACATTCAAACACATTTAAATGTAAACTCATAACTTGTTTACATAAGCATATAATAATTTATGCCTACATAAAAAAATGTCTCAGAGTATGATGCAGTGCTGTACAGAGCTCATGAGCAGCACAGCACAAATTCTTCTTCCAATTTTCTATTCTTCAGTTTTTATTAATACACAGGGAATTAAAGGCTAAAATTCAAACACCCTAAAATTTCCCATAGTGAATTTTTTAAAACATTACAAAAAAAGTCTCGAATTAGAAAAACTTAATTTTCAATAGATGCTTTCATTTCTTATCCATTTTCATACAGACCCTAAAATAATCATACAATCATAAGACTGTAGAGAAGTTTGAAACATCCTGTAATCCTAGTCCCCACAGGTCAAAGCAGAATGAGGTATACCTGGTAGATTCTTGTCTAACCTGTTCTTAAACATGTCTAGTGATGGCTATTCCATAATCTTTTTCTATTATTTTTCCGTAATCTAATTTCTAATTTATTCTAGTGATTTACTACCTTCATTTTACAATTTTTTTTTTTTTTTGTCAATGTGAATCTCTTTCAGTACAATTTGTCCTATGCACTATGAACATGGAATAAAATGTATTGTCCCTTCTCTCTTATATCACTTTTTGGCTGTTTGCACATTTTTGTTTTCTCACTTTTTTTTGTTTGATTGGTTCGTTGTGGTTTTGGTTTTGTGTTTTAACTTTTTGCTTGTTTGCTTTTTGTGAATTTTCCTTGCAGCTGAAAAAGATTTGGGACAAAGGTAATAACTGTATGACGACTAAGGATAATACTTAATTTTATAATTTTCAGTGCACAGAGGTGTTCTGAATAAGAATCTTTTAGCTGGTATAAGCTTCAGGAATCTATATTTCAAGTAGTAAAATTAAAAGAGAAAAAAGTGGTGGTATAGATTCAGCTTGTGTGGTAACTAAAGTTTTTCCACTACTGGGAGTCCTGGTAGACTTTTACAATATGCTGAACTTCATGCCATGTACTATTGTTGCCTGTGCTAATTATATAAAATTACCTTGGTGCAACCATCTTTGTTGCAATTCTACCTTAATTAGTGGTAAACTATTATACAGCAACCTGTGTAGAAACTCACTTCGTGTACGTTTTCCAGGATCCCAAAGAAATATGGTGAGAGGGAGAGAGAAGGAACCCAGTCCTCTGAGGTGACTTCCACTTACCACTATTTAAGGCCATCCTTACCCTTTCGGCAGGCTTCTGATACATTCTTTTCCAAATTCAGCAACAAAATAGGCGTGTTCCCTGCAGACACAGGTCGCCACAGGTCTCCTCCTGAGTATCATTTACCCAGGGCACTGAATAATATTGGGCTGCCAGATCTGTTTGACTTCTCATCTCACCCTCATGTCTCCCCACCTGTCACTGTTTCCTCTGGTCCTCTCTTGGGCTGTACAACAAAGGATACTTTAAACCTAAATAGCTCAATTCTATGATTCTATGATATTTGGAAAATGAGTAAATAAATGAAGACGCAGTATTTTAATAAAACATGTTGGACAAAATTAAATATAGGCATGAATACTTACACTTGTCATGAAGTAATAACCAGTTTTCTTTTACTAAATAATAGTAAACATTATGTCTTAGATTTATATGCCTCTTAGAATTATCAAGAGAGACTCTGATACATTTGCAAATGTTTTGTACAAATGTGATTTAAATAACTGCAATTTAAATATTAATGTTTTATATTGCACACAGTAATGTCACAGTACCTGTCACAATGCTCACTGCTTTGTGTTTTTCCCTGAAAATCACTCAACAGATAATAGCAGATATAATATTTTGAATAAATTATAATTTCTTCTTTTACAAAAAAGGTTACTTCTTACTTTGAAAAACGTTAAATCAATGGAGGATTTATACAAAATGTTTTTAATTAAAGAAATAAATCAGTGGCAAAATCTTACAAATTCTTACATATTCTAAAAAAATTAATTTATTCCATTTATACAGCCATAAATAAATATATATGAATATTATGACCATATAATTTAAAATAATGCCATGAAAGAAGAAAAAAAGAAGCATTTCAGTCTCTATAATGACAGTCCTATCCCTTTACTCACTTCATTTCATCTTCAATGAAAAAATTCTGAATTCTCTACCTCTTTAATTTCAAGCTACCTACTTGATTGTCATGTAGACTGAGTGGCATTAAATAACATGGGTAACTGCATCCTGCAGAACAGATAGAATTTAAAGGCTCTAGGAAAATAGATCTCAGTAATAATTACAGCAAGTTTAATCCATTTTGGTACAGGTAGCACACCATCACCTTTCTGTTTAATTCGTAGGTTCTTAATGTAGTCATTGCAGAAATTCAAATCTAAGAACTAAAAGTGACAAGCTCTGAAAAAACCCCATAAAACTAAACAGAAAGAATATAAATTCCAAGAATAGTGGTTTTATTTTCTAACACATGAATGTCTTTTCAGTCAAGCTCACAAAATATACTGGATGAATTCAAGTTTTGCAGCGATTAGCTGGGAACAACTAAGGAAATATATCAGTCTCTCTATAAAATGTGTTCGTAACTGCGTTTTAACTGGGATTTTTCAGAAGGCCGAGCATTGGCCTTGTTTTACTTCGTCTCAATTTGATTGGAGTTTAGTGTCACAAGTGTCATCTTCTTGTGTCCCTACAGGAATCAAGGATTTCTGGAGACTGCAGAGGGTCGATACTGGATCTGTTTCACCAGTGTGTGGGGATTTTGTTCTTGTGATAGGACATAGTTTCACTGAGATGCATCTACTTGGTGAATTGATGTGTTGTAACTAGTGTATAGCAAGCACTAATAAGCATGGTAATTTTCTTGGTCAAGGTAATTGAGGTAAATGAAGTCCATTACTCACTAAGAACATGCTACCAGCAGGAGTTCTCTTTATTAGCCTGGCTGTGCACCACATAGAAAATTGCCTCTTAATCTTTGTTTTGTTTTCTTTTTTTTGCTATTAACCAAATTAAAGAGGAAAAAAATCTCCTTTATAGGCCTGAGAAGGACTGGTATAGTCTATTAGGAAATAGGATGTGGCTATGGAAAGGGCAAACTACAAGCATGAAATTCAGTCTTTCTGAACCACCCGTGTTCATATGGCAGTTTGCAGCCCTGAAGCTCCCTTTTGTTTTAAAAATGTGTCTCTGCATTTGAAAAAGCAGAATCAGAAGAGTTATCTTTCTGGGTGGGAATGTTGAATTTTTTTTTTGTGTATTTTTTAATATGTTATTAAAATTTCTTTAGTGTGTTTTATATTAACTTATTTTTTTCATAATAACTAGATTCTGAAGGTGGCATATCACATATAATATTTTGTTCCTCTCTAATCATAACTGAGAATGTGTAAGAACTTGAGGTGAAATCTAAGAGCATAGGAAGTACCAGCTACCTACTGTATTATATTTTTCTTTATGTGTTCTTGGATATTTGGCCTGCAAATATGGATTATTATTTTACACAGCATTTTGCGAAGTGGGGTTCATGATCTTTGACTGGAGTTTCAGAGTACTGCCTTAGTATAAATAGTACATTGTAATCTCTTTGATAATCTGGGAAGATGAAACACTCTTACAAATTTAACTTGGCTTAAAGGCTTTTAAAAGACACAGAGGAGAGAAAAGGTCATAGAAACTCTTCATGTCTCTCCATTTTCTTTCCTCTATCCTCTCAGATGCTTTGTTTACCATTCTTCCTACTTTTTCCTGGTCATGCTGTGACTTCTTTGTCTCGTTCCCTGATGCCAGACATCCACTATTATTTTTGCCTTAGACATCCATCTCCCCTCTGCATTTACCTGCCAAAACACTTTATGCAGTCCTCTTCCTCATCAGATTTATCATGCCACAGGCTCCATGTTTGCTCCCAGCCTTCAGTGTGGGGTCATGCCAAGATTTCACATTAGCATCTCTTCTGTCACGTTTGTGATCATGTCAATCATGGTTTTCTGATTATCTCTGTTTGTTAGATTTTGGATTCCAAACAGTATTCTCACAAAGCATTTTGTCACTTTCTTTTGCGTCCAAATGGCTATATTCCTCTGCTTGCAGAGGACAGCAGCTTGTCCTTGTGGGTCCCTGGTGATGTGCCAGGTTTGCTTATGTGCTACACACTACCTCACAGGAAATGCTTGTATGGCAGCTCAAAAGAGTGCAGGATTGTGTGTGCACATATGTGTTTTTACAAACCCTCCACAACAGAAAGCAATCTCCACATGTTATAAAGGCTGCAATGATGCTTTGTGCTAGTTCCTTGTTAATAAGACTCCACTGTCTTCTATTACAGGGCAAATGAAGCCCTGAGTGTTCTTCTGCTCCCTCATTTCTTGTGAAGAGAGAGGATAGTCTTAGATGGCCCTTCCAGAGGTTATTATTGCTCAGCAAATAGCTATTCATGAAAATTGCCTAATACTCTGTTACATTATCATTAAAGATGGAGGGGAGAAACAATATATTGTCAGACAGGGCCAATTTGTCTGCAATCCTTTCCAAACCATTAGGAAAGAGACATTAACAGTTTCTGTCACTGGGCCGTAATTCAGCGCTTGGCACATCTTCCATTCTTGCTTGTCTTCTCTTTCAGATGTAGTGTTCAGGTGGCTGAGACCAGTGCTGCGTCTGTCTACTTTTTATTAATGTCTATCCTCATGTACTGCTGTATTTTAAAAAACGAGGATGCGCTGAGAGGGAAAGACTGATTTTTTTTTTTTTTTTTCTTGTGGACAAACAATTTCTATTGGAATTTTTAGGAGCAAATGCAGTATTTGTCAGAGTTGTCGTTCACTTAACAAGGGAGAAAATATTTGGTTTTTTAGAGAAAGTTCAAAACACTATTTTCCTGTTGATAGATACTACAAGCTGTGTACTACCAAGAGTAAAAAGTTACTCTAATGCAGCTGAACTGGCAGAGGGACATAGCTGGTGCAGTCTTGCAAACTGTCATACATATAAGTAATCTGATAATTACTGATGATTTCTGATAATTACTTTAATATATTTGTTTAAAAAGCAATATTACCTAAGATTTTAAAATTTAAAGTCCTTATGTCAAAGCTAATTACTTTCTCCCTAAATTCTTCATGGAGAGGCATGGATCTGATTCAAATGAAAAATGTGCTGTTCCAAACAGGACAACTGCCTTCTCTCTTCCTTGTTTGATGTTTCTGAGCCTGCACAGATGCATTTAAAAAACTAAATGTCTCAGTAGCAGCAGATAAGGTGAAACCTTTTCTATTAACAAAATTTCCATTAAAGTTGAGGTGCTCTGGATGTATGTGTTGTGAATAAATATTTTTTTATGGATATTACTCATGGTCTGTAGGCATACTGATGATTTCTTTCCATGCAGATCAAGTAACTTTTGATTAAACTTTGACTTTTGGAAGGCAACTAGTATAAGAAAATGGTCTATAAATATTAATGTCCCTGAAGAGCTTTCAGTGAGACTTCTACCCACACTCTCTCTCTTTGTTGTCCCCTTAATGTCAGGCCTTAGTCACTGCCTGAGCTATGCCTAGCTATGTCTAGCTCCAATTCTGTCCCTGCTCCTGTCTCCTAGAGAGACTTTGGAGCCACCTTATCTCCAGGCCTGCCTTTGACCCTCTCTTTTTTGCTCCTGACTGGACTCCCTGGATGGACTCTAAATATTTGTCTTGTTGATGGAACCTGTTGCTAGGATCCCACTCTGCTTACTGTATTCAAACCCTGTGGGACTGAACGTTGTTGGTAAGGACAATGCTTGTGCTGGGGTTATCCTTGGCTCCCATCTCCTTTTCCTTCAGGGAACCCTTGCTGCAACCTGAACTACAGCTGGTTAAGATCTGAAATTCCAGTAAAGAAGAGTCTACCAGTGATTTCCCCAGCCTTTCTTGGGCGGGGACATGCTCCACTAGATCAGGTTGCTCAGAACCATGTCCAACCTGACCTGTGTGCAGAACAATGCACTTGGTCTTTTTGAACTTCATGAAGTTCATGACGACCCATGTCTCAAGCCTGTCAAGGTCCCTCTGGATGGCATCCAATCCCATCCATTCCCTCCAGTGTGTAAATCACACCATACAGTTTGGTGTTGCCCAATATCAACCCCAAGGGACACCACTCGTTACTGATCTCTATTTGAGCAGTATCCAAATTCCTGACCAATGGGATTCTTCACTGAGTATCCTAACAGCTCTTGGTATGGTTTTGACTAATCAAACTGGCACTTTTCCAAATAATTCCCAGGTATGGAAATACTTAGAAACTAGCAGTGAGCAAACTCCTGTATTGTTCTAGTTGGCCTCCATGCTGGACAGTGATTTGAGCATGTTTCATATACTACTACTTTTGTTGACTACATGTATCTATTAGACTCAAATTCTCGTAGGTTTTCTCATGTGATACAGGCAGTTAATTTCCTTAAAAATATTCTAGCGAGCAGATTTGAACACATAGACTCAAGAAAGCAGTAACTTTGATCAAGACCAGTGTCTGAATAGACTTCCGTGAATCTTTAGAAGCAATTAATTAAGTTCTCTCAAAGGCATATTTTAAAAAGGATTCTCCCTCCAGCTCACACAATATATCTGTTTAGTTTAGTTTCATGCCAACGTGATGACACCAGCATCATGCCTTCCAAGCTCTACTGCAGAATTTAGTAGGTAACTGTTTTGCCAGTAGAATTTACCAAATATTTACTGTATTTTTAGAAGCTGTTGCTCAGATTAGACTGACTAGATTTATCCGATGCACATATGACACTGAGTCAGAACAGTTCTGAGAAGAAAATGTTTAACATAAACATTTTTAATTTCCTTTTAACAGACAGATTCTGTTTCTACTAATAAGCAACGTACCTCTTTGTTTCATAAGCACATAGTAATTATGTTAACCATGGTTACAGGATTTACCAGTGGAATTGTAAGTATCTAATAACATATTGTACAATGATAGAAAAAAAGATTCTTTGTCTAGGTTTTCATTTTTGACCTACTAATTCCCATTCAAATTGCTAAGTTTTTATAACATTTCTTTCTAGTCCATTTATTTTTAATTGCATGCATTATTTTATAGAGGCATGTGCAGTAGCATTTTGCTTGATTATTCTTTGTCACTGCAGTACAAAGTCTGTCTTGGTAAAGGAGAGGAAATACATAATCATCTTTATAAATTACCTCCATGTCAGGAAAAAAACCTTTAGTTTTGTGTCGTCAGGATAATCAAAAAATTTCTCTTATTTTGATTAGTCAAAGATGAGCAGGAGGACTTTCTACCCTTTTCTGGACTGGGTGTATCTGTTTTTCTCCATTCAAAGTGATCTTGAAAGGCAGGAACTTCATGAAGCTTAGCAAAGGAAATGTAAGTTTCCACACATGGAATGCAATAATCCCAGGTGAGAGAAAAGGCTTGGAGCTGACTAGAAAACAGCTTTGCATAAAAGGATCTGATGGTCCTGGTAGACAAGAAATCGAACATGAATCCACAATGTGTTCTCACTGCAGTGAAGGCCAACTACTTGATCTGATTTAGAAAAACCACTGGAGGTACACAGCAAAAGGATGAGAGAAAACAGAAGCAAATTAAAGCAAAGGAAAATTTAATTCTACCTAATTTTCATAATAAGGGTGGTCAGATGGTGGACCAAATTGCCCAGAGAAATGGTGGAAACTCCTTTCTTGGAAATACATTCACAATTACACTGAACAACCTGATCTAACTGGGAATTGGGTCTAACCTCTAAAGGCTTCAGCGAGACCTTTTTGGTGGCCTGTTAGTACTTGAAAGAGGCTTATAAGAAAGATGGGGACAAACATTTTAGCAGGTCTTTTAGTATGACAAGGTGTTTTAAACTTGGAGAGGGCAGATTTAGATTAGATATAAGGAAGAAATTTTTTACCATGAGAGTGATGGAACACTGGCACCGGTTGCCACAGAGGTGGTGGATACCCCATCCCTAAAAACACTCAAGGTCCAGTGGAATGGGGCTCTGAGCAACCTGATCCAGTTGTAGTTGTCCCTGCTTATTGCAGAAGGGTTGGAGTAGATGACCTTTAAAGTTCCATTCCTACCCAAACAAGTCTATGATTCTATGAATCTGTGAATCTGTGATTCAGTAATGAATGCAGACTATTCTAAGATTGTTGTTTCCTAGACTTCATATTTATTTCTATTTTATCAAAACAGTCACCTCAGCTTTTTCCAAAGGTTGAATGACCCTAGATTTTCCCCTGAAGTAATATTACTGTTTAATTTATTTGTCTCTTCTCAGGTAGTACTGATCTTCTGGTTGTGGACACTAATGTTGATTTAATGGTACAACTAAGAAAAAAAAAAAAAGCAGTGTAAACAGTTTCAAGTCAAAATGATGTGACAAACATTCCAGCTATTTGGGGCAGCATTCTGGGAATTTGTTCTTTGCTAAGATAGAGTAATAATAATTGAGCAGCAGCACTGTTAAAATTAGCATATAGCCGTAGTTGAGCAAATCCTTTTTCTCATTCCTGCAATTTAGGATGACATGCACAACAAACTATCAAATGCACATACTAAATGAATGTCTCATATCTATGATGCCCTAGAATTGAAATAAAACTCTTCAGATCCTTACAGGAGGGACTTTTAAAGACTTTTTAAAGAAATGGAATGGAATTTTTAAAGAAATGGAACACAGAAATGTTAGGTCATGATGTCAGGGAAAAAGCTTCAGATTTTTTAATAGAATTTACTCACTTAGCATCTTCTTTCCCGTCTTTGAGTTGATGTTCTTCCTGTTGAGTTGTCTTAGCTGGTTCTGTTGAGTTTTCAGGTTTTGAAGGCTCAGGTGCTTTTGCTGATGCTGTATCTAGAAAAAAGGTTTTATTTTTTTGATTAAAAATTTTTAAAGAAATATGATAATACTTTTGAAGGAATCATATTTTCTCTGACATTTCTGCAGTGGACAAGCACTGCATAACACTGCTTCTGGGACCCGACCTCTGAACAATTTCCTGCCTAAATCTATTTCAATGTCAGCTGTAGAGAACATGTTTATGATAAATACATATTTTAGAATATGTAATTTACTTGTGGTCTTTAAACTAGACACATCAGTAGCCAGCTCAACAATGGTCAATACAGAGCTCTTCTATATTTATGAGGAACAAGAACTCCTTTGGTATTATAGAATTTTAGTATGTACTTATTTAAAAAAATTGTAGAGGACAGATAGATAGATCTGTCCAGAAATGCTTTGTGAAATACAGGAAGAAAAGGAATAGTAGCTTATTTGCTTATGCATAGAAATGCTAATGACATTATTTATACTGCAGAGTTTGAACTGCATTAAAAATGTTGCTTCAGCTGCCATGACAGTCCTGTTTGTTGCTGAGTAAATTATGATAGGAATATATCATTAAGGATGTGAGTATGTTGTACTTTGGCTAGTCTATTTCTTCATTTTTGTTACAATTAAGTTTTTTAAAGGAATTGCAAGTAGGAAGCTTGTAGAGTTAGAAACAAATGGTATAGTCTCTTGCCATGTAAGTGGCTTAAAGTGTTGGTTTTTTACAATTGATCCTATATCTTTGTTCTAAATTTTTATGTTTAAAAATAATTTGATAGCTCCCATCAGTCTGACACTTTGCATAAAGGAGGGACAAGCTCAGCCTTCATAAATACCTTCATTACACGATTATAGAGGAAAAAGCTTGGCAGCAAAGCATCTCAGCAAATAAATCAGGAGCCTGTTATGTATTCTGTATTTTAAATTCAAGACATCTCAAAGAATATCAAAGCTTGACTATTTTGGATAGATAGCATAAGATTACTTTTCTAATAGTTAAGCTTCATATTTAGAGAGCTATTCCCTTCAGATGGGTAAAGGCAATTGTAACATTAAACTGTCAAGCTGCTTAGCTGGAAGGTGGTTGCTTGAAATTGCATTGAAACAAAACTTTGTGAAGGACTGTGGGTCAGTTTGTTTACAGCACCTGATACACAAAGGTGTTCTTCCAGGCGTCTATTAAGAACAGACACTATGTTTCTTGAGCTGAGTTTCAGAATTCTACCACGTAGACAATTGATTACAGGACCAATGGGGCATTTCTAGAATTTTTTCTTAGTATTTAGTTTAGGAAGCAAGAACACCCTGTGTGAGCCTTGCTATTCTTACAGGAATTCATTTCTTCAACAGGATCAAGGGCGAGACCAAGACAGAAGTGTCTGTGGACACTGGAAATACTCAGCCCACAGTCCAACAAGCAACTGAAGTGAGAAAAAGAAATCCATGTTCCCCAATATGCTGGTTAACTGGGTTTTGACTCAACAAGTTTTAGGGGTTAATTTTCATATAGTCCCTTGGAGAAATGTAGCACTACTGAGCATGAAAAGACAGTCTGAAGGATTTGTATCACGATGACCTGTAAACTGGAAAGATTTTTTTTAGGAATTCCATTTAAAACTCTGACATTCGATTGAATTTTATGGCTTGAATTGATAACAGTGTCGTGCCCACTTAGTGGAAATGCAGATTATTGTTTCCTTTCTGTAGCAGTGAGTATTGCATTACTATCTTGATGAAAAGTCTGTTGAAAATATGTCTGTAGGGAATGTTTCATGAATGTTACCTGAAGGATCTGTCAGTGAATTTTCAAGATACAGAATAACGTGCATTCAGGGAAATGAAGACTGCAAAGAGGACTGTTACTGTTCTTATCCCCAGGAAGGTTCAAGAAAACATGAAAGAGTTTCTACAATTTGATTTCAGGGGCTCAAAATTCTTTCCTGTGAGATCCAGCCAAAAAGACTGGGGTGTTTGTTTGTTTGGTTGGTTTTTGTGGGTTTTTTTTGGGGGGGAAGGAGGAATTCTGAGGTGGGTTCAGGCTTCTAACACAGTGAATACATTCTCACAGTGAAATAAAATGTGTTTCTCCTAGGTATATCATGGAATCCTATATAAGAAAATCACAGAGGAGCTTCAGTTACAGAAAATAAAGGGGGATTGGACCTATTTATAACTGACTAATTTGTGTCTCTTGCTACTGAAACCTAACCTGTTTAATTTCTATTTAACCCTTTCTTCAGGGGATCTCTGCAAATGATGCTAGTGACTGTGCTCTCCTTGTCACACAATCCTTCTGTGATTTTTTGGTCAACATGAGATGATGTAGAAAAGAAGATGCAAGAGCCAAAAATTTCAGCACTTGTTGCAGTTTTTGGTTCTTTCTGAATTCATGTTTCGCAGTTCTTCCTGCCATGACTCCACCAGCCAAAAAGCCACGTAATCAATCAAGAATGAAAGCGAGGCAAATCTCAACATTTCTGTAATCACCTCACTTTGGGAATTTTCTTTGTCACAGTAGTTGCTCCTAGTTGTATCTATACTGGTATAGAATACAATCTGATATGAATAATCGGAACAGTGAAATGGTGCCGAAGGCACGGCATCCAATTCGTATCTGTCCGATATAAATATCTGGCGTATCTTGCAGATGTATTTCAACTGAGGTTTATTGTGATCCCCTGAAATTAATGACGATCAGCAGCTTGAGTAAAGTAGTTTGACTCATGGAGTGTTTCTTCTGGTTTAGTTTTATTCTAAAGTTCCTAGAGGTTTTTTCGTGGAAAAATCAGAGCACAGCAGGGTATAATCAGATATTTTTCAGAAAGGTATTCTTCATTTGAAATAAAATGTCAGTGTAGACATTTTATTTAGTGTAACAGGCTCCTGAATAAGACAATCTTCTGGAATGACAACATGTATGAGAAGCAAAGACTTCAAAGTAAAAAATATATGGGACTTGCACATAAAAATTCTGTTGCAGAAGGGTAACGGCTTCTCAGCCTGCTAGATATTCTCAAGGAATTCAGTCTGATGTCTGAAACCACACTGACCATTAAATGCTGTCTGGACTCAGACTGATGGAAAAACCTTCTAATCCCATGAATATTCCAAACTTTCACATACAAAAATTCAGAAATTTCTAGGATCAGTACAAAGCTTATTTATATTAAGATTAGAATAGCATTGCCTAGCGCCACTGCCAACTGTGTATCAACTTTTAATTCTTTCTTTCTATGTGAAATTGTGAGAGCTATCTGCATAATCACATTTTTTAAAAAAACCAAACAATTGATTCTTCATGGCTTAAATCTAGTTTGTGCCCCTCTGACTTGTGAGACCAGGCCCAAAAGAATACCCTTAAGAACAGTGTGGTAGTCATCTTAGGGAAAAATTAGTATACAACATTTGGTTTCCAGAATAGATAATGATCTAGCAGGTAGATGGCAGGCTTACAGGACAACAAAGAAATCTTATATTTTCTCTGCCTAACTTTGGTCATTGTAAAGAAATCAGGAGTATGAAAAAAGAGGCAGAATCATGCCAAGGCTCCAACACTGAAAGAAATTTTCAGAACATATAGACCCTTGATTACTCAAAAAAATAAGGGACTTGAGTGTTTCTAAATTATTTCCATTCTCTTTATACTGGTAGGTTAAGTAAAGGCAACGTATTAGTAGAAAGAGTTGAGGAATGCGTCTCACTGGTGTCTACATATTCTAGATATTTGTCCTGGCCATAAGAATAATATATTTTAAAACTGAATTGGATAAATGTTGCTGGTTCTGTTTTAAGATGGAAGGGGAAAGTGGCAGTTGTGGAAGTATTACTCTGTGGGCAAAATAATGCTTAATGGAATCCTGCAAAAAGGTATTATCTGATTAAATTTAGAGGCCCATTGAAACCACATCATACCAGTGATCTGTCCAGGACAGCAAGGAACAAGGAACAAGACACAAGTCATGAGACCTATTTATTTACCTCTCTTAGCCTTTCAGATTTTTCTCATTTTACACAGGTTTTGGTTCTTTCAGGAGAGAGTTAGACCAGGAAAAAAAAACTTATTCCTTGGCCATGAATACTGTCGTATTCCTTCCAGCAGTAGACCGTAAGATTTTTGTTTTCTACCATAGTAAGTAGTTAGCAAAAATAAGGGCTGATTAAGTATGTCATTTTACACTAATTCATAATTTCTTCTACTTCCCAGTCCTGTTGCTGCTGATACCGATGTTATTCAAAAGCCCTAGATTTGCAAAAGGTAATTACCACCTCTCCAGCCTGACTAGGACAGTTCCTTCATCTTATTCTCTCAGAAGTTCAGTGTGGAGTCTGAAGTGTTGAGATGCCAACCTATTGTTCAGAGCAAGGGAAGAGATTGCCTGAGGAAGCAGCTGCGAACAGCAGCAGGGCACTTAGGGATAGAAGAAAAAGTACTTTGCACTGTGGAGACCAGCAGCCCTACTAGTAATTCAGCATCAGTATCCATGCCTCTGGAGCAGTCAGACAATCTGAAGGGGCTTTCTTCCAGAAAGTAATAAAACATAGATCTCTCAGTGACTAGACTGACTTTAAAGTTTGTATTTCTTGGATCACTTGCGTCCAGCACACATTTCACAGCCATAAGAACTGGCCTGTATCATCAGAATTGTATTTGCCTTATTGTAAATTAAAAAAAAAAAAAAAAAAAAGAGAAGAAAAGCAAAATGTGAGTAAAAAATTAGTTCTTAGCTATAAAGATATGAATTAGAGTCAGCAGCAAGATAGTCGCTATTTGAGTCCAGAACAGAGAAAGTCCTTCCCTTCAGGAAAGGAAGAATCCCTTCCCTGGAGTTCCCAGCCAGCTCCATTGCCTTGTACTAGCAGTCTGACCATAATCTTATCTTTGCTTCCCCTTACATCTGTAGTGGTTGGGTATCTGTGAAGGTAGAACTTGTCATGGCTGACAATTACTTATATAAAAAACAGAGTTCCCTGGGCTTCTTCTAGGGCTGTTCAAAAGCACATTTTAACACAACTTGATCATTGGCTGGCATAATCTCACTTCATTTTGAATCCTCAATATATTGTTTTACAGAACGATTTACAAAACTTTGACTTACTTTTATGGGTTTTGTTTGTTTGTTTGTTTGTTTGGGGTTTTTTGTTTGTTTGGTTTGGTTTGGTTTTTTTTTGTTTGTTTGTTTTGTTTTTTTCTTTGGTGGAAGCTATATTTCCATCAGAACACCCTAGTATGATGTCTATTTTATATTAATTAAATATATGGTCAAATACTTTCTTTTACTGCTAACTACTTTTTGGCTTTTACAAACATGCAGGCATTTTAAAATACACTGATGCTTAAAAACTATTATATGATCACACAATGATAATGTTGTACTAAATATAGCTAACTGACTTGTTATGTATGTAGTACAGTTGTAAATGGTAACACTCAGTTCTGATGTTTATTACCAGGATTAATTGAAGACAATGCTTATTTAAAGAGCATTTAATGTTGTTCTTTTGTGTTCCTTCCATAATGACAGTAGTCCTGAAAATCTTATTGGCCTGAACTTTCTTGTTCAGATTTTCAAGACTTTGCAGAAACACAGAAAGGAATTAGTCATGGTAGAGAAAAAGAAAAAGATAAAGGAATACTTTCTTTTTCTTCTGTTGAGTACATACAATGGTTGCCTGAAAACCTTGTGTAGCTTTATGTTTGTGCTCTGTGCTGGTTTTGGTTGAGGTAGAGTTAATTCTCCTCACAGCGGCTGGTATGTGGTTATGGTTTGGATTTGTGCAGGACCCCGGGCTAATAATATAAAGATGTTTTTGTTATTGCTGAGCTGTGCTTACGCATAGCCAAAGCCTCTTCTGCGTTTGCACTGCTGTGCTGGTGAGGAGACTGGGTGTGCATGGAAGGTTGGGAGATGACACAGCTGGAACAGCTGACCCTAACTGATCAAAGGGATATTCTAGACCATGTGATATTATGCTCAATATATAACCTGGGGGAAAGAAGTAGGAGCAAATTTTGGAGTGATGCAATTTGTCTTCCCAAGTTACCATGATGTGTGATGGAGCCCTGCTGTCCTGGAGATGGCTGAACACCTGCCTGTGGGAAGAAATGAATTCCCTGTTTTGCTTTGCTTGTGTGCATGGCTTTTGTCTTCCCTAATAAACTGTCATTTCTCAACCCATGAGATTTTTAGCTTTTACCCTTCTGATTCCCTCCCCAGTCTCCCCTGAGGGGGGAGTTGAGCGAGAGGCTGCGTGGGGCTTGGTTGCAGGCTGGGGTTAAACCACAACGTGCTCGTATGATAGGACTAATTTAGTCAACATACCAACAACGTTGGCAATTTTAATGGTGCATGGAAATAGCTGAAGGCAGATAGCACTGCTTGAAACAGGAAACACTGCGTAAAGACATGGGTAGAGCCTGCTAGTAGGAGAGAGAGTGGCTAAGGTTTAAGTAATGGGTTTTTTTAGCAGTGACATGTATCCTTTGGAAACATAGTTTTAAACATTTAAAATTGGTGATTTTTTTACCATTTCCTTTTATTGCAAAATAAAAATTAATCACAAAATAGGTTAGAAGTCTCAAATTGGCTGTTAAGGTTATTGCCTGTTAAAGGAGGTTCTCTTAAATAAAGATTGACTTTACATTTGAAGGAGTAGAATGGGAGTGAGAGAACTGGTCTACAAACTCCCTGTGATACTTTTGGCATAGTTAATCATTTCTTTATTGTCCTTGCCCCCCAGGGGTGTTCTTAGGCTATCATAAATATCTGAATGATGGCTATAGGGCCATGAAGACATCAAGAAAAAATAAACACACAGGAAACCTATGGGTGAAGGAGAGAAGAGAATTCAGCTCTGACATTATAAAATACACAGTTTTGTGACTTTACAAGCAGAATTTTTTTGACAAATGCTATGTGCAGGGGAAAAAAGTTCAGGAATCAGCAGGGGTGAAGTGAAACAGTCAGTAAGTAGGCGCATCTCAACTCAACTCTCAACTTCCGTGGCTAACAAAAGTATTATATAAGCTTATTTTCTATGTAAAGAAATAAAGATCGCATGAAGAAGCTGAGTTTGTTTTCCTAGCATTTAGACCTTTCACTCATCTGAAAAATGAAGATCTGAGAGGAATTAAAAGACTTCATATCAGCAGGAGGGAAAGCAAGATGATTAAACATATTCAAGTTCCTGGTAATCTTTAAAAAAAACATTTTATGAGAATAATAACTTCCTCTTTTCTCAGTGTCAGTGAAGAGTACAAAGGATAAGACAACAAGGAATAAGATTATTTCAAAGTCTCTTTGGATTGACAGGTTTAGTTCATTGGACTGCCTCATATTATATCATATACTTCATTTGTATTTTTTGAAATACAAACTACTTATTTAACCCTGGATTTTGAGGTGCTAGGGGACAGGCTTTAAAAAGCAGATTAAGAGCAGCTTAAGAGTCAGATTCATAAGAGGCCAAAGGGAGATTTTAGCTGCAAAATTTCACATTTAACTCAAATCACCCTTCTCAGAGGTTTATAACTCAGTTGTAGTCCATGTAGAAGTAGTTAGTACCTTATTAGTCAGAATTAACCACGGTTTTACAGTAACAAGATTTTAGTACCCTCAATAAATATATCTGCTTTATTTCTATCTACAGGAAAAGAGAGTGACCATCTTTTATATAACAATGATCAAAACTTTCCTCTGAAAAGAGGAGATATGAGTTCTGGGCCTTATTTATTTGCAATAGGGTCAAATACCTGTTGGGAGAATTATTTTTTCTTTTTTTTTAATGATTCAACAATGTTGTTGATATCAAACTGAAATCAAAGTTCTTCATTCCTCCTACAAGGTTACTATTTTAATTAACCTCTAGGTTGGTTCTATGCTCCATTTTGTACTCTATTTTCTTAGATTTCATAGGGTTTTGCATTCTTTTCTGCACAACGACACAGAGATTAGGAAGGACACAGAGTTTCCTCCCACATCTCTCTAGTCTAGGTTTTGCACATGTTATTAGAAAACTGGGGGAATGTGAGAGATACAGGTTTGAACTCTCTTACTATGAAAGAGGCAACGTATAGCAGCTAGGTTAATATATGAAAGGGGGCAGCTATCAACAGCTTCTGTTTGTTTGTTTGTTTGTTTTGTCCTGCTTTGTTTTTATTTAAACATTTAGTGAATTGTCCTCGAGTACCTAAAGAGAAGTGGCAGAGAGTCTGGAGTGGACTGAAGTTCCTTTTGAGCAGCCCTTCCTTTGAGGCACTGCACTGCTTACTTGAGATGCTTTCCAAAGCCTCTAGGCTCTGAAAATACTAAATATCACTGAACATTAATATGGTAATCTCCCAGATGGGTTGTTCTGTCTACTTTATGATCCAGAGGTGCAATTATATCATGTACAGAAATACCAATGGTAGTTTTGGTTTAGCTTTCTCACTCAAGAACAAAGCAATGTCAACATGGACTTTAGTAAAAGCTGAATAAATGTGTCTATGAGTCTGGAAAGAAATCTTTGAGGCGCTTGTTGATTTAGTAGAAGTAGGAAGACCAAAACCCAGAATATTGGAAAAAGACTATTTTCTTGTAAGTGAAAAGTTAGAAGGGGATGAGGATAGACTTCAGAACAGAAGTATATAAATGTGGTGCTGAGAATGTTTGGGGAAAGGGAAAGAAAAGCAATGAGTTGGAAAGAATTGTACTGGAATTATCTGTTAGGAGGATGAAAGAAATTGTGAGACAGAGAATAATAGTGCAGTCACCACTTAGCAGGTGGAGGCCTGGATGTGTCCTTCTAAATAGTATAACCACCAACAGAGCTATTGAACAGCAGCGGGTGAAACAAGGGAAGCATTTGTATAGACAGTTATGGGAGGTGATAAATATGCAAAGAAATTATAGCAATTGGATCCAATATCACAAAGAACCTGTAATTAGGTGAATCGCACTTTATTAAATACACAAAAAAAATGCAGGGAATAAATTAAAAAAAATAAACCATTGCGGAACAAACTGACTAAGCACAGAGAATTAATTAAGAATGAACTCATTATGCAGAGGATTAATCACAAAGCAAGCTAGTGGGAGAGGGCAACTGAGGAGGTGGAGATGGGGCAATGAGTAGCCAACAAAGAAGCCAAAAGTACCGGGTGTTGCTGAGTGAGGTAAGTGGCCAAGTTTTAATCAAACAGGCTCCAATGGTGCCTCCTGCTGAATCTTCATCTGTGCTGGGAACATTGTGCTGCTTTGGGAAGTGCGAGGAGAAAGAGGGAAGGTGATGGCTGGTTTTGGCCATGTGAAAAGAAGGGGGTGTTGATTTGTATGGAGCTGCAAACTGATACTATGATTAAAGACTTTACTGGTCTATTTCATTCTGATTATACCAGAGAAGCTAATGAGAGATTGTGGAAAGGCTTTTCTCTAACTCATTTAAAGTTCTCCATTTAGCTGACCTCCCTTAACTAATGTTATTTGAGCCTTGGTTGTGCTTTTAATAATTCTCTCCAATACACCACAAAATGCTTTCTCAAGTCCCTTGTTTATCCACTGGTATTCTTATTTTTTTCTTCTTGCAGCTATCCACATGATTTTAGGTCTGATACAAAATCCACAAAATTTTGCAGGAGTTTTATCTAGACTCTCCTGTGACCTGTTTGAGTTCAGCCTCCGTTCTCTGCCCAGAGATAAGGGAGTTCCTTTTTTTGGCTCAGATGATAAGGACTTACGTACAAGAATTCATAAGCTTTTCCTCAGGTGTGGTGCCTGTGTAAATTCTCTGACTTCTATAGCTGTTGACTATCTAACCCATTAGTACCCACATGGCTGTTTGAGACTTGAAGTACTTTCCAGAAAACTGTGGATTTAAAAATACCCAAAAAAAACATGGAACCTAACTATGTTATTATACTTTCCTAAATTAATTAATGGTGTAGTTGCTAATATGCTACCACTTATTTTAAATTTTAGAAGAAAAAAAAAATTACAGAATATGCTAAGTTGGAAGAGATCCAAAAGGATTGAGTCAAACTCCTGGCCCTGCACAGGACAGTAGTTTAGTATCCCAAAATACAGATTAATGAGTTATATTAATCTGTAAAATTAGATTAGGTTTTCGATGGATACATTATTCTGTCATGGGATAGCATCTGTGATTTAATGTTGCTAAAAAGCCACAAAACATCAAATTTGGTTTTTTTCCGATTGTTGCTACAAGTAAATTATGTCAGACTTTGTCTTCCCTTGATTTCATGCTATAAACATTATATAACAAGATAATTGAATTAAATGGATTTTGTTTAAAGTTTCATTATATGAGGAAAGTAATTGTGATACTTGTTATGATTACACAAAGCACAAGTAAGGATTATGAAATTTCCTTGTAGTCTTTTTCCAGTCACTCCTCTCTCCTTAATTCATCTTTATCATAGAAAGCTGGAGGTTCCTCAGCCTTTGCTTTGCTCCTTCAGTGAAATGAACACGAACTGCTCTCCCAAAGAAAAGCATGAGGTGACTGGAAAACTGGACTCTTTTTCTCCAGTACGAGAGGATGCAAAAGGAAAGGGCTGCACGACTAGTGCTGTCAGAGAGGGAAGAGAGGACGTGGCCCAGCAATAGTTGTTGCTTCACCTATCCTGAGCCCTTGTTTTGGTAGCTGCTGTAGCAGTCATTTTGGCTCTGGTATGAGCAAAATAGGCTTGGCTCTTGGAGGTGGTGGAAGAAGGGAGTAGAATCTCCATGACCAGCTGCTTAGGTAAATGATTACCTTGTTTTACTCCCCTGAGCTCTGTGTTCCTGTGTTCCAGTCCCGAATGACTTCTGAGTGGTGATGGCAAATATTTTCCATGACTTGTTTGTTTTGGTTTTTTTACTTATTTGATTTTTTTAAAAAAAAGTTTTAAATAGCTGTTCTGTGAAATATTTGAACGTCAGATAGTTTAAAGTCTGTCTCATCTTTGTGGGTTTTTAATACATGTGAGAAGTATACCTAAAAGATACATTAAAATTATGAAATTTTCTTTCATAAGCTACTAAATACTTATTTTATAAGTACCTTTACTATTAAAGTAAGATTTCTAAGAAGTCAGCTTACAATAAGAGGAAATAGATTTTCTTAGACTAGCTGATTAAAGTGGGGAAACTCATGAAGGGACTGTGTGCTCGAAAATTTGTTGCCTTTTGTTTTGGCTGCATACTGCTCCTATTTTTGTAACAAATCATTGGTCTAGGGTTGATGACAATTCAGAGATCTTAATTTTTTCCACAAATGAAAAGTAAGAGCTCCTGCCAGAGCACTTAGAAGAATAACAGTTTTATTTACAACGCTATGTAGTATACATATATTTTGTCCAGAAAATCTTTGAATACTCATAAATAGCTTATTACTGACCTTGTTGCTTTGATACTGGTTCTGCTTTATTATTGGCCTCTCCTTTCTGTGGTTCATCTGTTGCTTTATTTTCATCCTTAAAAAAATAAATAGGATTAGAAACTGTGCATGTTTGTTGTCGAGAATGATAAGGGTGCTTTGATGTCTGCAACATTTTTGTAGGAATTTGATTAACCAAGTTGACACACACTAACCATTATTCCTGTGTTTCCGGATGGATTCACAAAAGGACTTGGATGCTGAAAACAAAAACTAGTATCTCCACATCCTCTGTGCAAACCCAGTTGCTTAGCCTGGAGTTCTGGTGCTGCCTGTTCGCAGAACTGACTTGCCTCTCTGAGTTAGTCATACTTCTGCCTAAACCTTCTGTTGGGCAAATACACCTGGTATGTTTTGATCTAACTCACCACAATTGACAGATCCCAATCTTAACAAAATACTGAGACGGTATCAACTTTCACTGCAAAAAAATAACTTCCTCCCACATTTACTGACTTAGATCCATGAAGTCCTTATGTACCTGTCCTTGGTTTATCTTGGCTTTGACAGAGTGCTCTTTGGAGGAAGGAGAGAGAAAGGCATATGAAGTCTTAGGTGCTCACAGTACTATGTAACAGCATAGTGTTAATCAAGGCCATGAACATTTGTTATCCCAGGTAGAATATATTTTCCTGTATCATGCTGATTAATAGAGAAAGATAGTATCAACATATGGAAAAGTTATTTGACTTTAGGAGCTTTCAGGTCTTCATGAACTTTTCCCCATTTTCTAACTGAGTGAGCTTCTCTGTTTGTTTTTCTGGGATTAAATTGGGGTTTGTCTTTTTCTGTGAAAATTGTGTTTTCCTGTCTGTTTTTATTCAGAGAATCAGGAACTGAAGTTCTAATACGTATCTACAGAATCAATACATAAATAATTAAAATCCTCTGTGCGTACTAGAGATATTTCTATGATATTTTATTGTGTACGTTCTTTTCTTTGTTTCAGAGCTCCTTCCTAATAGCATAAGTAAATTAATCAGCACATTAATTAGTACATTAATCAGTTACAAAATACTAGGTACATTTCCTCTTTTCTGTTTAGATGGTACTGCCTTGCAGGCAGAAAATGTCTTGATCCTTGATCCATTCATCTGCTTCCATCTTAACAGTATTTTGAATAGTGTAGGCTGATGGTGATACGATCTGAGTGTTGCGCTGATGTATGAAATCATTCTCACCAGAAGAGCAATTCATGTTTTCAGTGAGATCTTTTCGTAGAGCACTTTGCCAAGTGAGATATTAGCCTGCACAGGATTTACCTGTTGAGATTCAGGATTTTTCTTCTTTCAAGAGAGCATTTCATTGACACAAGAAAACTGTACTGTAAAAACAAGTATGAACAATGCCTGTAGATTTGCAACATATGAAGGTTATTAAACACAGACATTTTTGCTGTTTTGTGTGGATGGCAGTGTGGATATGCCTGTTCATGTTATTTATAACAATGATAAATCAAATCCCAGTTGTAGTTGGGTTGGATTAAACTGCACCTCTTCTTGAGGTTGTACAAATGCATGAACTTCAGAAAACATTAGTTCTAGGAAGTGATTGTCACACAAACATTTATGTTTCTATCAGTTTTACTTAAAGCTGTAAAATTTATGGAACTCTTGTACATGTAAATCAAGTCTCCTAGATGTTATGTCTGAGTCTTTGTATATGCTCAGCTGTTGAGAATGTGTTAAGAGAAACTGCTTAATTAAAATTAAATTTATAATGGAGGAGTTTCAATTGTTTCAATTAGCATGAATTCAGATTAATAGCTCAGGCTGATACTAAAGAATCTTTTTCACTCTCCTAATTATTTCGTGAAACCCTAAATTGTTGCCATTTTACCTTGCAAAATTTTGATTATGTCAGGCTGGAAAAAACCAGAAAAGATAAAAATGGAAAAGCAACAAGAGAAGGAATATCTATCCTTTTGCTGGAGTTTAAAATATTCCCTTAATTAAATTGAGAAGAATTAACTTTTATAGTAGAAACACTAAATAAAAGAGTGTAGACTAACATGACCCTGTATTTTTTAAAGTGGAGTTATGTTATTAAAACCAAGCTGAAAAAAAATACTTCTTTAAAAAGCTACTAAGTTACTTTGCCTTTCCAACAGTTATGAGGAAGCAGGCTGATATATACCTTTATGTCATTGCAATATTCAGAAAGGGCACTTTGACATTTCCTGCCAGAAGGAAATAGGATGCAGAGGAATACATCAGCATATGAAAAGCAGCAATACTAGTGTTTCTAATTCTCCATTTGCAACGTTGATCAAGACCTCTCATAAACTTGTACTATTTCAGGTTAGCCTTATTAGTAAAGCCACTTGCAAACAGAGAAAATCTGTATTTTCTTCATAAAGAAGAGATGAGAAGGAGGAAAAGAATAAAGGCAGTATATTTGAAATTCTTTTGGCATTTATATACATAAATACTTTCTAAACAAAAGGTATAATTAATGAGTCTATAATAGATAACAAAAACTATACCTGGCCTGTTGATGCCTTAGGTGGTGGAGGAGCATCTTCATTCTTGACATCTGTTAGCGCAGGTGCTAATTTTGGTCTAGAAAAAACTGATCTTAGTTTTCTAAACATCTTGCCTCTTCAAGGCTTCTCCCCTGAAGCCTTTACAACTCTTACCATGAACAAGTTTATAGCACATGTTTTTTTGCCATCACTAATCAAGCCAATTAGACACTTAATCAGATTTAGGCCTGATTAGTGCCTCAAAGAAATTCCTTGCACGATCTGTTTCAGTGACATAGTTTTTGTCATCATTTATACTTTCTTTTTTATGTTGTAGACTAAATTATTTCTGGTCTTGACAGTTACACTATATACAGCTCAACTTTTCACGCAAAAATTCAAAGAACCACTTTCTGTTTAGAGTAAACCAGTGTTTAATCTTTTATGTATGGTATATTAAGCATTTAATTTATATTTAGAAAGGAAGTTTTAAGTCCTTAGGATACTATAGTTTTACCAGGAAGTGAAAATGATTAATTCATAAATAATCAACAGTACAATACCTATGACCTCAAAAGGTTTAATTTCTTTGCAGTCCTGATCCTCTTTTTAGTATTCTTTTTGAGTGAATGACAATAAAAAGTCTTCTACTGGGGCTTGTTTTAGCAACTTCATGGCTTGTTTTTTTTCATGCTTATTAAATCATGGAAAAAATTTTGCTTTGGATTTTCTAATATATTTACAGGTCATACAACTTTATGCAGAGTCTTAGCTACAGGTTTGATGAGAATAAGTGTTATGAGAATATCCTATGAATTAGTAAAACAAATGTTTATAGAGTTTATAACTGGGACATGATTTTGAGATTCTATAGGCTTTGGGTCTTCTTATGTAAGTCTATAAAATCAAGCATGGTTTAGTTTACAGTAAAATTCAATTTCAAGTAATTCTAGTGCCATGTTGGTTAAATTCCTGTTAACAATGATCTTTACAACTTAATTGTCTCCTTTTGTCCTTTATTTCACTTTATTTATTGCAAGTCTATGCCTTCACTTTGAGCTCTGAATTTGAGCTAACAGCTTGCAATGAATTTATGCTGATCATCAGGGCATCAAGAAATACAGGAACCTACTCCTTTGAGTTATCCCTTATATTACATATTTAACAATTACATTGAACTATTGAAAATGTCCCTTCTTGGTGCATCTATTGTCTGGCAAGAATAGTTTCTAATCCTTATTCTACCACAGTAGTAACTGAAAGAATGAACCAACAATTTTCATTAGTTTGCAAGCCTTTTTCCTCCATTGCCACTTATGAAGCAGACTTTATAATTCTTAGCCAGACTTCAGTTTTGTAACTGGGAACCTCCCCACACATGACTTCACAGCTGTTAGATGTAGCAACAGGTTGCAACCTCCCCTTTTCATTAATCTGTCTGGTTTGGTTTAGTTCAAAAGCAATGCAATTCTTGCTAATCTTTCAATCCGTTTTTAAAAGTAGTGTTTGAAGAACTGAATTATAAATTAATATCTAAAGTATTTTACCTTATTTATTCAGGTCTGGATGATAAGTAACTTCTTTTCTTTAAGATGTGAATTTTAACATCATCTCTTAACAGAAGAATCTTATAAGAGATCTTAGAAAACAAGTTAGTTTTTCTATGTGAAAGTTTATGGGATTGAATCGACTAATTCAGGAAAATTTAAACAATGGCCACATAAAAACTGTACCTGAAGACTGAGCTTTTTCAAGAACAACTGTTTTCTCATTATAAAAAAGAAATTCTTCATTCTAAAAGTATTTTTGCTCCTTGTTTTTTAAAAATGGTAAAGCTCTGCCTAAAACATAATATGATGAAAATATATAGCATATATTGAAGGAAAATATGTATCTTATTTAAGAATTTCTGCAAAATTATGCACATTCATCTCTAAAAAAATACTGAGCAATGACATGTTTTAATTATTTATTTTTTTAAAAATATACTTTTTATGCTAGTTTCAAGTTATAATTAATAGGCATGAAAAAGTAAAGTAGTAGACACTAAAAGGAAAGTGCCTTTGGGAGTGTGTTAATAACTATTGGCATCCACAGTTAATGAATGTTATATTCATTTAATTTGTGAATAATTAAATAAATGTTTGAAACTCCTTCATATGATCTAATTTTGTAAATAATAAGCAGACCACAACAAAACTAGTATTCTGATACCAGTGCAGGTAAAAGTTCATTTCCTACCCTGGTAAAATGATTAATCTGCTTCAACATTTCATTTTTCTTCTATGTTCTATGGCTATTGAGGTATTTTTACCAGACTTTGAACATGCTAAAAGCACTTAAGTTAATTGAATACCATGATGCACTGTTAAGTAAGAAGATTAAGAGTGCAGCAGCAAAGAAGATAGCATAGCCTGTGTCCAGTGAGCTTCTTAACTACAGTGGCTTTGGCCAGGGTTTATCAGAAGCTGTATGTGTAGTAAACCCTAAGGGTACAGGGATTTCAAGCCCATCCCTACATTCTCTAACTACAGTTGGAGTGTATCCTATACTAATTAATGATGTACCTCCTTTCCCATTTTTTATTTCAAGGAAATATAGCTCCTCCATTAAAAAAATTGATATATGCATCAGCTTTCTAAACTTTTGATAATATTTTTCATTGGGGGATTTTATTTTTAATTTTAAAAAGTGTAGTACTTAAGTCACAAGAATTTATGAAAGGAGGTGTGACTTTTTTTTCTGAATAATTAGGCCAGTTGCTAATGAGAAGAGATTCCTTTCTTTGGGACTATTCTTTGAGATGGTTTGCTTTGTGTTGGTCTTTTTGACTGGTACTGGTTATAAAATGCTTGAAAGCATGTGAGCACAGATTTAACTATCAGTGTAGTTAACAGGCATAGAGTGAATTCCAAGGACTGCTTTTCATTCCTCAGCAGGCAGTGTCAGTTGCTCCATTTGTTTGGATTTACAGACATACAGATCAACACATAAAATTTGAAATAATAATTTGAAATTTTTATTTTTTTATTAAATCATGTGTAACACGGTTAAAAAGATCAATGCCTGAGTTTCACTTCTATTCAGATATTCCCAGGATGCGAAATGTAGTGTGCAGATGTTTTTCACAGGTATCTTTCTTCAGTTTATCTTCATGATTCAAGGATCTTGACAGTTACAAGTAATACATCTTTCTTTAGAGCTCTGTAATAGTAGCCAGACAAAAGCTGAATCTAGCACTTGTCATGATTTTTTTCCTCTTCACAGTGTAAGACTTGACAATTTTCCCTATTTTTGTGAATTAACAAAAATTCTAAACCGAATTTATCTGTCTTCCTTGATGTTGTGATTTTTGTTAAAAGTCTTTTTTTTTTTTTTCCCCAGAAAGAAAAGCGTTCTGGAGCTCAGATTGTTCATATCTACTCATTGTCTTCTTTTTTAAACTGAGGTGATACTATCATCTAAGTAACTCTGTCTTAAAAGAAAGAAAATTAATTCATACTTTTAATAGAAATATGTCTCCTTAGGCATATTATCACAGTCATGACCAGATGAAAGTATTATAACTAGTATTCAGTGAGGTATCTTTAGAAATTACAAAGATTACTTAGAAGATGACTCTTCACCATTGTAATAAATCTAATTTTGCACTGACTCATAATGCTTTTCTTAGTTGCAGTTTATACACTGGCACAAATTCTCTGCATGCTAAGTTTGAGGCAGTAATAGGTCTTATGGTCTGAAGGAATTTGAAAATACACAATAACTTTGATTGCTTTGGCCTTCGAGAAATGCAAACTCTAATTTTTCCTTTCAAATTCAGTTTTATTTGTCAAATGCAATCAAAAGGCTTTGTTCAGTTTACAAAAACAAAAAAAGAGATTGAAACACTTCTGTGGCAATAGGCTGAAAAAAGACAGAGAGCTGAAATTTCCTATTCCTTTTCACATTCCTCTCTATAAAGTTGCTTAGTTAAGTTAGGAGTCATATTGTAAAGACTCATTTTCTTAAGCCTTCACCAGATCCTGACTAGCTTTGAGTGTGATCATAGAATCATACCATAACAGGATGGGTGGGTTGGAGGTGGTGACAAAACTGATGGTCAGCCTGCCAAAATTATCATGGCTGCTGCCACTTCTTGCTACTGAGCTTTTTTGATGAAAGTGACATGTGAATCAAAGGAATGGGACAGAATTAAAAATTAAACCTCTTTAATTATGCCATTCACCTGCAGGCATAATAAAAGATGAGGAAAGGTTCTTGTCTACTAGTAGAAGGCACACTTACCTTGACATTTCTGGCCTTTTTAAAATTATTTTTTCTGTCTTTTTGGCATCTTATTTTTTTCCCCTCCAAACAAAAACGGCACCACCAGTGGATATTTATGCCTGTACTTCTTACATGTTCTTATGGGCAGAATTTCTTTAGTAACAGCATTGTTACTGCCTAAAATGTGATTCATCACATGAGAAAGCTTTATCTGCTAAGGTAGTGCTCTAAAGTATCTCTCTTCCACTTAAAAGATTATCCAAAATGAATCTCTGGACCTAGGGCCTAAAAGGAATAGACCCTACACAAAGGTAATCACAAGACCTACCTGGAGGATTCTCAGCCAAGATTAGGTCATTGAAAGATTGGGGTGTCTTGCAGCCCCTCTGGGAAGCTCACTTAATCTCAAACCAGCAATTAGGGTCTCCTCAAGTACCTTAACAGTAGGCAGTACTGTGTTGGAATGTGTAAGAGGTCATTCTTGTGTCAAAAGCAAACTACCTAAAAAGCAGTGGTCTCATGCCACATGCAGCCATTTAGTAATCTTATACTGCTGAGCTCATAGTCCCCCTTTTTCCCCCCATTTTTCATGCTTCTCCAACAAGAACAATAGATTACTATGAGAGGGAATAAATTCTCTGCCACAACATTTAGATGGCAAATTGCCTGTATGTGGTCTGCTAGATGTTTTGCAGGGGAAGCCCTCTGAGTGTAAGGCACTTCAAGAGTGACTGGAGTAGTCAAAAATATGAAGTTCAAGTGCTAGACTTTCTCAAAATATGTGAGGGCAGCTCAAACCATGCTTCCATATTTTTGGGAAATACATACTGCACCTGTTTACAGTAGGAAAGTTGACGAGGCTTCCTGTGCTGAATGCCTTCAGGAGGAAGCCCCAGAAGTAATACAGGAGGGGGAAACTTTTCACTTTGAAAGATCTGACTCCTGGATTGGAACCTGTATTTCAGTGAGGAGCCACATGGACTGGTTGTGCATCAAATTTAAAAACTTTTACTGGAAACCACTGGACAAGTTGGTTTTTCTGCCTGAAGGCTATTTACATCAAGAGGTTGAAAAGTTTTACTTTGGAAAAACTATTTTCCCTCAAATGCTAGTAAGAACAGTAAGATCTTTGAACCGTGCAAGCACACACTGAAATTTTAGACTTCTGAAAAGCTTGGTAAAGTGCCAAGACTCTCCAAAAAGATGTGGTTCTTCTGCTTTGTTTTCTAGCCTTATAAAATAACATTAACCTGGAATTCATCTTGCTATTAAAATTTTGAATATACGTTTCACAAGAGATAGTGTGATGCTGGTTTCAGAACCACTACTTTAAATATATTTTTTACTCAGAAGTAGAATGCAGGAGTTATTGTCTAGTCACTAATTTCATGTGATTTCACACATAACTAGCTGGTTATCACTGACTTATTTAACCACTTATCATTGCATCTCATATATAGAATACCCATGGAGAACAAGGATAGTATCATTTATTTTTACTGAGTGGTAGAAAGGAATTTCACTCCCTTAAGTAAATCTGTAAGAAAACAGGAGTTTATCTTTCGTATATGTGAGCACATCTGGAAAAGGAAATTTTGATGTACATGAAAAGAAAAAACGTTCTTGAACTATGACTGAATCTCAAACTTTGATAAGGTTTAAGTTTAAATCCTTGCATTTTGGAACTCAAAGCCATCTAATGTGAGGTGAAAAGGATATCCCATAAAAAGGACTTTATTCTTTAAAAAAACCACACAACAAAAGAAAAGCAAAAAAAAAAGCAAACCCCTTACAAACAAAAAACAAACAAACAAAAGCCCCAAACCAAACCAATTAAATACATATCTCTTGTTCAGAAAATTTCCAATATATAGTCTCATTCTTGGTGCCTGCTTCCTGACCAATGTCCTCTCAATATTCCTCAATTACATTCTCCTATAGGATTAAGGTGGTGGTTGGAGAAGAGAGAAAGAAATATTTTCTTACACAGAAAAATATCTGAAGGTGATCAGAATAGAGCTGGAATTTCAAGTTCAGTATTTCTGGGCTTTTGAAGATTCCCTTTTTAATAAAAATGAGAAATTAAAGAAAGAGAAACAGATGTGATAACTTAAGTGATGCAGTCCCCCTATTTTTTTTCCTTAAGACTACTTTACCTCTCAATTACTTTAGTTATAAAAGCTTGACATATTTTCTTGAAGAGGGACTGGGAAGATGACGTCATGGCCTAATTTAGATGAAAAAGGATCCAGAGGTGCGAGGTACATACCTGTGGGGAAGAACAGAAATAAGCGTGGAGGAAAAACATCTGTGGCCACTGCACTCCTATTCTCTCTTGCAAACCAGTAGTGTTAACACTTGTATATATTAACACTTCCATCTGAGGGAAATAGAAATAGACATTTGATTATGAATTGCATCTCTTCTGGAAAGCTGAAATTCATTGTGCTATCAAAAGAAGAAAAGTTCTCAGAAGTGTGTAATGTATTCCTCTAAACCCATCATATTTTCTACGTACCCTCAGAGTATCCTATTCCCACTGCAGTGATGCTAAGCCTTATGTTTTTGCTAACATAAATATTTAAAGCATGCCACCAACACAAACTACCTAATCTAGTCAACAACACAGCAACAAACTGAGAAGTGAGTGCTGCAGAAACAGTAGCATTTTTCTTAGCAAAGGAAAAACTCATCTCTTTAAATATGGATGTAGTTAGATATAACTGATAAAGCACTGAACTGGGACTTGCCCCCATTTCAACCAGTCCATCAAACATTTAAATTTTTCCTTTGTGTATTTTTCTCCACTTAAAAGTAATTTCTGTTTGAGGAGCCTTTCCCTACCATGCACAGAACAAGAACAATTTATTTTTTTTAATACCAGCTTTTTTTTTTTTTTAACTTTTACAGTTGTGATGATTGAAAAATTAGTTGTTTTGATGAGGAAATCTCTAGTAGAAGGAATAGGAATTCTTATTATTTTTAATCCATTACTAATGGTACTTAACACTCCAGTTCACTCCGATGAGATAGTTTGTTACAAAAATACTCAAGGTAGGCATTCACTTTTTGTGTTCTGAAAAGTAGGGTCTAACCTGATTAAATTCTTCCAGTGAGAGTATTTTAATGCAATTATCTAGTGAATTCTCTCCTAAACTCAAATACAGGAACTGTCTTTGGTTCTGACCTATGAAAAAAAGGGATTCATACTCACAGCTCCCACTTTTCTGCAGTACTAGGCTGATCTTTAGTAAAGATCAGAAGAACTACTCTCGACATCTCCTGTTGAATCAGTATAGCTGTACATATTATAACTCAAAGATTAACTGTAACACAAAATTAGAAGGAGAGTCAGAGTAAGTGTTAGCCCTACAATTCCCGCATTTGGGAAGAGCAGAGCAGGTTGGCAGCTTCTCCTGTAAAGACAGGAAATTTTATATAAATAATTTAATTTTAACTTATTGCATAAAATACATAAAACTTGTAGGAGTGAAAAACCAAAAGGGAAATTCTTTGAATAAGTAGCCCCGATGACCTCTTTGGCCTGCAATTCATGAAGTTTTAATGGTGGACTTGATTTGACAACTCATTTGATTCAATAATTCAGAAGTAATAAAAGGCAGAAGAGTAATGACTCTTTGAGTAAGTCAGGCTTCACTTCTAGCTTCTCCTGGATATCTCATTTGCAGGTATTACATTGATTATACATGTGATCAGCTCTAAGAGAAGTAGTAGAGGCTAGTACTGCACCATTAAGAGTCACTCATGCTAAACAGTGAGATAGATTTAAAAAGAAGAGCATTTAATGGTAAATAAAGTTCTGTATTGGTTTGACTGACCTACTATATTCACTTTATATTTGCAGGAAGGAGTTTACACATATTCAGGTAGTACTGTGAAGAATTTATGTTCCTATTTTACTAAGCTTTTTTGGTGGCAATGTGAATTAAAAGGTGTTCTTTATTTGCAAATTTTCAATTGATAGATTGTTACTCACACATGCTTTCCTAATGAAAAATAATTTATCTAATTCTGACTTTTCTATTCCATGGATAAGAAAATCCTACAACATCCATTGGAACCCTGTTAACCTCAACAATATTTTTAAACTTACCTGATTTCACTTACATGCACTAGTGATTCTTCTACTTGGCATCATCTATCTTGTTTTTTTTTTGATTCTGTGTCTGCTGAGATATGTGCATATGGCTAAAAAAGCTGAACTCTTTCACTGAAATTGTGAAGGAAAAGAATTTGATAGAACTACTTATCTAAGTTCACCATGTCCATAAGTCTTTGAAAGACTGTATCTTAAGTGTTAGGAGTTATACTTGAATGTTCTTAGAGTCCAGAGTACTGTGTGCTGGACAGAACCCTAGATAAAGAGATTCCAATGGTGATAAAATACGTTTGGTGGTAAGATACAATAAAACATTTGCTTTTTCAGATCACTAGTACTGAAAGTCTACTTCTGTTTAAGGAGGAAAAAAAACCTTAAAGTACATCTGAAGAAGTTAAAGGAATAATTAAAGTAAGGCACTCTTTTCCCCACTCCTGTATTAGGCTTTGCTAATGTATTTGATATCAGGTTTAAGTTTGTTTTTGGAAAAATGATGTTCTAGCAGTTTAGGAAAATAGATTTATTTAGTATTTTAAAGCTCAATCAGTGCTGTAAAAGCTGGAAAGAAGCCATTTCCTTTCTGTTAGAGAGTTAGCGTGGTTATGGCTCTCACTGCTACAAAACTGCCAATTCTTATTCAGATAAAATATGACTTTTTTTCTCTCCCCAGTCATTAATCAAAAGCACTGGTAAGTTTGTGATTAAGCAGTTTATGAAGAGCAGTAAATTTTGTCAGGGAAAAGAGAAGATTTATGTTTCTCTTTAAAATTATAGTTTTTCCAAAGTTATAAAGCATCAGTAGTCATTTTTCCTACATTTGAAACCCTGGAAAAGTTCTTAGTGAGAGCTTTCTGGTTTATTTATACTTGGTTGTTTGGTCTGTAGCAAAGACCCCTATTTTTAAGGGCATCTGATTGATAGAGATGGACTAAAAGCAAAACCCTTCTATGTGTGTGTATAAGAAGAGCATGGAGGATGGCATCAACTCATACTTCCAGTAACTCCAGTCTTTTGCATCCTCAACTCCTTTGCATTGTAAGAAACATGTTCCTTCACTAGTTTAGCAATACTTCCCCCCTTTTGACTCCCAACCTAGTGTCAACCAAGAAAACCCACGAGTCTTGCAATCAGTCATATGGTTATTAATTTTTACTTGTATAATGGTCCAAAATTCCTTCCTTCCTCATTTTCATTATGCAAAATGTCTCTTAAAACTTTTAAGTTCCCTCTTCAGCTTGTTCACAACCACTAAACAATATATTCTTCCCTAGGTGCTTTATCTTGATTCCTACCAAGTCAGTGCTGGAGAATCCTGAGATCCAGTACCACTTTGTTGCAAGACCACTGGACTTCTTCTGTTAGAGCTCCAATGCTGTGTCCTGCTTAAAAATCACAACAGATATTAGGGCAGGTCTCTTTCAGCTGCTTCCTCATTCTAATTTATTTTCTGTTAATCTTCTATAATCTTTTTACTTCTGCTCTACCAAATCTGTCAGAGAGAAAGCAGCCCATACTAGCCAATGGTTATGCTTTTTTGGGATCCTCAGTTAGTGCTCTATTAGCAAGAGCAGTGGCAACCTATATAATGGTAAGTGGAACTTCTTCCACCACTATTGTACATAGCAAATCACAGCCAGAGCTCTTCAGCGAGGTGTTTGGAGAAGAACTTTGTTTAGACCAAGTAAAGGATGACAGTGGTCATATGGACAGATAGGTTTTTATGATAGTTGACCAAAACTAGCTTGTAGATCATGAGCTGAAGTGCCCTGCTACTTACCAAAATACACACTGAACAGTTTTGAAGGTAGTGCTAAAGCCCCACTAAAAGATTGGGGGCATCCTTTTCATACCAGTACTTCAGCAATTCCCTACTCTTTGATAAGAGCTAGATCTACAAAAGAGCGTCATTGCTTACCTTTTTTTTAAGTAAATAAATACTGAATGACTTGCAGTTTAAGGCACTTAGAAATACCTTTTGTGATTGTAACCCTGAATGCTTAGGTGCCAGGTCTGCTGAATTTGCAACTAAATGGAATAAATTTAAAAGATCTTGCTGCAGTCTCTACTTTCCTGCTGGATAGTACTTAAAACTCTTCATGTATTAATTTATTAGAGTAGATAATGTATGAGATGACCCCTCTTGTGCCATCTTGCTTCCTTATTACAGTTGATACACAGTCTGTATTACAATCTTCTGGAAATTCATCAAACTTCATCTTAGACATTAGTCAAACTTTCGACTTTCACTCTCCCATCTCAAAGTTGTTCTAAAATTCTGTGTAGCCTGCAGATAAATTGCTTATTTGTCCTGCCATTTTTTACAAATAACCAAGCTCTGCTTTCAACACTGCTCCTGCTTTATGGTGCCCTCAAGCACAAGTGATGGGAAAATTGTCAGATAATTGCACCACTGTCAGCTGGACAAAAGTGTAATTTTTTTCTTATGCTCTCAGCTGTATGGGTTTTGATGGACCGAAAGAGGGAAAAAAAGTAACAAATATTTTCTAAGTGTGCATGTATGGTCCTGGACTCACAGGTGGAGCAGCCTACTTGGTGAATAATGTCATATTTTTACAGATTATTTTAATGTAGATTGAAAATTATATCTTGTGATTTCTATAGGAAATAAGTAGTTCATACAGAATATGCAAACATTTTAATACAGATGTTTCTTACTTTTCTTTTTTTTTAAAGAAGCAAGCAAATTTTGCTGCACTGCTCTGTAGCAGAGTAACATGAGATAAATATGTTGTGTAGGATGAGCTACACAGAAGATTTTATGCATTCCCATTGGATTCATCAGCCGAACTACATGCAAAGATAAAAATGGCTGTGAGGTGCTTACAGCCTACAGAATCTGCCAAGGACCCACGTCATTGATAGCAAAATACAATAACCTCAACCATCTACTATGCTTTAGCCTTTGATAAATACCACACTCCAAATAATCTGCCACTTTCTTGTAACTCTTTTTGTTGTACTATTTTTTAATCCTGTTATGTATTTTATTTGCTCTCCTTTTTATGTTGATTTACTCTTTGTCACACACCTGACGAATGAATTTGAAAAAGAAAATGTGAAAAAGGATTCTTTTGACAATAAACACTGTGATCAAAAACTCTATATGGTCATCTAAACATATGTTTATTCTCATTTCTTTGCTTTGTCCTAAAGCAGTTCAGAGACTGAGATTCATCCCGACAATCTGAAGGGGGAGCAATAGACCTCCTAAAAGGAGATTAGGCTCATTTATGTATTTCTTCTAACAACATTATGAAAGGAATCAGGACAAATGAATTCTTGAGTTGGATAATGCAGATAAGTGCCTGTACATGAAGCTACTTGCCATGGTCTCTTAGAGGTCTTGCAAGCAAAACCACAATAATGTAAATACAGAGATTTTTTCTCTAACATATGGACAAGTTTTGTTCAGGGATGTATGTTAACACTATAAAAAGTCATAGCACAGAAGGCATGATAACTGCAGTAGCACTCAGGGATGAGTGTCCTTCTCTATTTCCTTCTCATCTTGGAAGAATCACAAGTTTTCTGTGTTCTGGACTGAGTCACCAAGTCCTGCTCTTAGCATAATTTGCAGTGCAGATTTCTCCTGCACCATCTTCCTATGCCTTTTCCCTTCTGTACCCTGTAAGACCACAGCTGCAATTCATTTGTTTGCTACCTTTGCAAAGGTAATTCGAAGAATAATTTGGAGGGGTGGTGGGGTTGAGATTTCTCTGTTTTCCCTGTACGCTCATTTGGGAGAAGACAGACTGCTAATCATAGAATGGTCTGGGTTGGAAAGGACCTTAAAATCATGTAGTTCCAACACCCTGCCATGGACAAGGACACCTTTCACTAGACCAGCTTGCTCAAAACCCCATCCAACCTGGTCTTAAACACTTCCAGGGATGGGGCATCCACAGCTTCTCTGGGCAACCTGTTCCGGTGGAACACCAGGCAACACCACCCACACACTGAAGAATTTCTTTCTAATATTTAGTCCAAACCCTAAATCTTTCAGTTTAAAGTGATTCCTCCTTGTCCTGTCTCTTATATTCCCTTTAGAAAGTCCTTCACCGGGCTTCTCGTAGGCCCCCTTTAGGTACTAGAAGGCTGCTATAAGATCATCCTGAAGTCTTCTTTTCTCCAGGCAGAAAACCCCCAACTTTCCCAGCCTTTCCTCACAGGAAAAGCATTCCATCCCCCTGATCATCTTTGTGGCTCTCCTCTGGACCTGCTACAGGAAGTCTATGTCTTTCCTACACCGAGGGCTTCAGAGCTGAACACAGTGCCCCATGTAGAGCAGAGTAGAGAGGCAGAATCCTCTCCCTCGACCTGTAGGCCACTTTTCTTTTGATGCAGCCCAGGCAACAGTTGGTTTTCTTGGCTGAAAGTGTATATTGCCAAGTCATATCCAGGTTTTCATCCACCAGCACACCCAAGACCTTCTATCTAGGGCCGGTCTCCAGTCATTCATCCCCCAGCCTGTATGGATACTGGAGGTTGACCCAACCCACGTACTTGACCTTGTCGAATTTAGTGAGATTTGCACAGGTCCACCTCTCAATCCTCTCAAGGTTTGTATACCTCTGTATGCTATCCCTTCCCTCCAAGGTGATGACCTCACCACACCAAGTTTTCTTGGCAAAATCACTGAGGGTGCATTCAATCCCACTGACCATGTTAAACAACATTGGTCCCGATACCAGCTTCTGAGGAATGCCAAAAAAAGCACAGGTGAGATCACAGCATGGTGGTAAACTACGTGTGCACAGACCTAGGATAAATTGGTGCAAATAGAAGGCCCACAGCCTTCCTAGGATGGACTAACCTTAATGGTGCTTGCATTCCCACTTGTGTGTCTCCACCCAAATGTTGCTTCAGGATACTCTGGTTAGGGAGGCAATGAAATAAATTTACTCTTTACATTTCAGCCAAGGTTTTGTGGTTGTTCTGGCTGTCTGCCTGTGTCAACTCACACAGCCACTCATCAGTGATCCCTACTTGGACACTGAGCTGTTGACCACAGCTCTTTAAGAGTGACCATCCAGCCAATATCTTAGCCACCAGGTGGTCAATCCATCAAATATAAATCCATGCTCCTCCAGTTTAGAGACAAGGATGTCATATGGGACAGTGTCAAGTACTTTTCAGAAGTCCAGGCAGATAATGTCAGATGCTTTCCCCTTATCCACCAACTCCATAACCCCGTCATAGAAGGACACCACATTTGTCAGTCACAATTTACCCCTAGTGAAACCATGTTGGCTGTCATTGGTCACCTCCTTATTTCCCATGTGCCTTAGCATAGTTTTTAGGACTGTCTGCTCCATAAACTTGCTGGGCGTGGAGTTGAGACTGACCAGCCTGTAGTTCCCTGGGTCTTCCTTTCCTCATGTAGACAGGAAAAATCCTAAAATGGTTGCTAACTTTGGATGCTAGGTTAATCTAATGAATTATTATACTCTGCATACCAGAACTGGTTACTGGATACATGCATTATGAATGGGGGGGAATGTTGGATTGTAATATATCAGAAATGTTGTTAAAATTTAATTTACTTCTTCATCTACTCCATGTTGTCATGGCAAGGCTGTGAGTTAAAAGGAAAGCACATTAGATGGTTAAGTTTGCTACTCTTGCACAGTGGGCAAATGGAAGGGTTGAGATGATCTCTCCTCACTCCTGCTAGTAACTGTCATACATCCTTATTGCTTCCTCAGATGCAGAAGTCAGGATAGCTTAGTGTGGGAAGGGTAACTCTCAGTGCCATGCCGTCTTAGATGACTACCTTTTTTCTTGTGTAGCTCTCAATTGGCTGGCTGTCTTAGACATCCAAAATGTAATTATCTGTGACAGGAACAAAAAAAAATTCCCATAATATCCAGGTGTGTTATGTCACTTCTCATTTGATCGTCTATTCAGAAGTCACCATGACTATTAACAGACCCTAACTTCCTAACATCAGTGTGCCAAATACCTACTGGAAAGTCAAAAATACACAAAATCCATGTGAACATAAAATACTGAGCTTAGTTTATATTCCAAGATATATAAAGGACATTGTGCTTTTACAGAACATATAAATATTTATTCAGCTTCTGAACAGACAAATTAAACATGATCTCTGCTAAGAAGAGTTAATGGTATAAAAGGTAGTCAAAGAGGTAGGGTATTTTTATAAAGTCAAGAAATATGTGCATATGTGGAAAAATTAATGGAGTGTTCTCACTTGAAATAGGATTTTAACAGAGACTTATTTGAAGAGAATAGGTTATGTTCCATGCAAGATTTGAACATGTTATGAATGATTAAAAGGGGAATAGAAGTAGCAGTTAAATAAGGTATTGAAAACGAGACTGTTAAACCGGAAAAGCCAAGAGGCTATTTGGATGTTTGGTACAAAAAATCCAAGACAAGAGAGCAATTTTCACAGAATTTTGATGGTAAAAAATATTGAGATATTTCCATATTGTGAAGGGAGGGTTTTCTGAAGAGAACATGATGATTATATGAGGTTACACATTAGGACAAACAGGAAAATGTAGCTTGGTGTCACAGTCATGATGGATTCAAATGCCCCAAAGTCTGCTGATGAGAAAAAGAGGAAGAAACTTCTTTATCCTCTCATCTACTTAGAGTGGCATCTTAATCCTGGAATGTATCTTAAATTTAAAGATTGTCCCTCCATTTCTGCTGTGTTTTAGAGCCATAGTGAGTGGGTTCTCACACTGTTTTGGAGTTTGTTTAATATTTCAGTAAATGTCTTCCTGGGAATAAAAACAAATTAAGGGAATAAAAACCTTTATTTCTCTGTGGATTCTGTTTCATTCCATGAAGCCATGAACTCTGAAGTGGTATTCTTTTTCTCTTCTATGTAGTTTTTTCTTACAGTGTTTTTACTGACTAGAAGTATGGCTGTGTGTATATATTTTTAATACTTTGCAATAATCCCATAGGATTTCTGAATCAGGGACTGTACTGAGTCCATGATGAGAATTTGTATTTGGATAGAAACATAAGTCTTACAGTCCCTTGGGATAAGAATTTTTTATAGATTTTCTTCATATGGGTTTGTTTATTCATAAGAAAAACTTCTAAATTACTTGAAAGATATTTTGAGAAGAAAATCATTAAACAAAATACATAGTTTTCTAGAGAAATTGACAATAAACAGAGAGAAAATATTGCTGTATTTTTGATAGCAAGCTAGTGGATCAGTTACTGAGCTAAAAACAGAAGCAGTCTAAAATCTATTAGGGTCTTAAACAAAGCATATTTCAAAAATACTATGTTCAATTTTCAACCATGCAATCAATCATTCAAATTATAGCTATTATGAAGGAAACAACGTCCTTGTCTTCAAATTCCTGCAAGGTGAAAGATTTCAGAGAACAAATCCCAACAGATTTGCGTTTCTGAAACATTTATTTCACATTTTCACCATTTAGTGGTTTAGAACAATGCTCCTCAGTTTATAAAAGGTTCACAAGAGGTTAATAGGAGTTCTTGCTAGAAGAACCCATTTAGGAATGGATGAATTCTTACCCATTGTCCTGAGACAGAATAGTGGTTTAAATGAGAGTGCTGCATCATTAAGTCTGTCCCTGTCAAGTCCATTATATTTATCGTTAAGGCCACTGTCAAATAAATAAGCTTTTACATGGCATTGTATTGCATATACCATATATATCAAGTACTATACTTGCAGTAGTTTATATCTCCCAACTAAGTAAAGTGATAAAATGGTACTGATTGCATACTGAATTTCTTGTCTTTTTGATTGAACTTGGGTGGTGATATGTCTCAATTCACTTTCACACTGGATGGCTTTTTAATTTTTTTGAATGAGAAAGAATGAAAAAATATTAATTTGAACAAGTATCTTGTAGAACTTTCCATTATAAATATGACACAAATTTGAGGAGACAAAGCCCAACCATCTTCCATCTTCTGCATAACTCTGGGGGCATGTAGATTTCCTGTTGTATATGGGTAGCACAAACCTGTTGGAACTTGTACTGGCATAAAGGCAGAATTAAGCTGTAATGAAGTAGTGCATGTGGGAAAGAGGGCTCTGGTTTAAAAATAAAAGTCTTTTCAGAGCCTTGCCTTGCAGCAGCTTCTGCCCTAAGAACAACTGCCTTGCAAGTAAGGGTGAGCAGAAATCCTTCACCCTTGTGACTTCCCCCAAATCCACGGAATAGCTGAGTTAGATTGGAAGAGGCACCACACCTGGGGACAGATGTGCTTTGTCTCATCAGCCCCACTGCTGCTGCTCTGCACTCTCAGGGCTGGGGAGAGCATGGGGTGGCTGCTGGGTGGTCCTGTGCAGCTCTGCACAGATACACACGTGCTGTGTGGCCGGAGGTGGCCTGAAGAACATGCAGGGCGCATGAGAATTTGAAACTTCTACCATGTGGCTCCCGCTCACATCAGCTTCAAGAAAAGGCATTTTTAATACAGGGAGGTTGAAAGGTTCAGCTTTAACTTTTAGATGGGCAAAATACCTCTGGGACAGCCATTTAAGGAACTTCCAGGACAGCAGCATGACCATTTTAAAATTATGGTAAAAGCATAGCAGGAATGAATATTATAACTCCTTTAGTGACCTCAAGGAAGAGAATTGAATTAGAGATAGTGGGGAATTTTCCAGGGGAAAGACATTTTACATCAGAACATGTTGCTTCAACAAAACTGATCTTTTCCTGGAAAAGCACATACAGAATCTGACAGGAAATACTATTTAAGTGAGGGAAGATTTATTTTAATCAAAAAAAGAGCAGGAGAGAGACCTGGATGGCAAAGAGGCTATGTCAGTATCAATTTAGTATTTTTTTTCAAATGGGTTAATCTCCTTGAATTATAATACAAAATTTCAAGAAAAATAGCCTCAACCGTGGAACTGAATTGATTAAGAGAGTGATGCTATCTGTTTTCATGGGAAATATGTCCCAGTTGACCATCAGACATGCTCATGGACAAGGTGGATAATACTTTATGTAAGGGTAGCTGTTTTTCAATGCTCCTTTCATCACACATTTAAAAATTCTTCATGTGTACTATTCTATTTTCTAATACCGAGCGACTTTTTTTCTGAAGGCATCACTCACTGTGAAATTAAGTAATAATAGTCCTACATGCAGTCTTCTATAGCTAACTGCTCTAGCCCTTTTATCTTTGAGCCTCACTAATTTCTTGGAAAGCTGTTTTTTATTCTGTTTATAAATGGTTTTGTATTTGCCAGTGTAAGCATAGGAGAGTCCAAGTCTGAGCAAAGAAATAAAAATAAATTGAGTATCTCTACCTGTCAGGATATGTCCGAAGACAGTAAATAAGCAAATTGCTAAAAGCTTCTTCCAGAGCTCTGCAGCCTTCAAATTTACAATAAATCCCTATGTAATCTCAGGTCAAATAAATAATGCTGCAAACACAGCATTTCCATTTTCTGCTTTCATTTGAGGCTAAAGTCACATGGAGCACTGCATTAAGCTGTTAGAACATCATGAAAAGTTTTCACAGAACCAAAAAATGAAAGTACTTCCAGGGGACAATAAACAGGCTGGAGCTCAGGTCCTGTGAGGAGTGACTGAGGGAGCTGGGGTTGTTTAGCCTGGAGAAGAGAAGGCTCAGGGGAGACCTCATCACTCTCTACAACTACCTGACAGGAGGTTGTAGCCAGGTCGGGGTCGGTCTCTTTTCCCAGACAAGAAGCGACAGGGCATGAGGGCAAGAGGAGAGGTGTTGTGTGACTCACAGTGATCACTTGAGTTTTGCTCTTTCTGCTTAGAAAATAATATGAGAGACAAGTGATGGCCACATCCTTTTCTTTAATTTATTTTTTTCTTCCTTTCTTTTCCCTGAAAAAAATACAGATATTTTTCTATGTAGAAATATTTTTGGGACTTTCATCATGTGTTTAATACCTTTTTGTAATAATTTGGGCTTTGGAGCAAGTGCTGTATCTTCAGTGCTCAAAATCATACTGATTCCAATTACAAAGGCACATCAACATTTTGGAAAGGAAGCCCTGGAAGACTAATGAATACATCTAATATAAGCTATTATATCCCAGTACTACAGTTCAAGTTTCATTAATTTATTTTGAATGATTGACACCAGTTATTTTGTAGTTTTGCCTTGATAAACTACTGTAATACCTTTATAAGCCTGAGACCTTAAACCTGAAAAATACAGGTTTTGTTCAGTGCTAATTTAATTTCCCTTGAAGTAGAGTAAAAAAGCAGAAAGATGGAAGAAATTAATAACATTGGAGCAAAAGGCACAGAAAACAGCAGATATAACTCAAATGGTTATGATGGGTAAATCTCTTGACTTACATTCTTCAGTGCTAAAAGTTTTTTTTTCTTTTGAAAGAGATGGAATCAAATAACTTAAGATTTAAACTGGCCTACTTTCAGTTTCTTATGATTTTCTGAGGATTAAATCATATTTGGAGCGCGGCACTTCTCAGATTAAATATAAATGAAGGCAACCTTCTTTGAAGATAGTGAAATTGTTCCAGTGTAAAATGGGCTACATTGTGAGGGTAATCAAGCCAGTTAGTAGCAATATGGAAAAGACGATGGCAGCTTTACCCATGGGAAGTAGATAGAGTTATTTTAGTCTCTGCAAAATATCTTTCTCACTGCACTTCAGAGAGTACAGTCAATGGAGTAAATATCCTGGTCGTATTCTGAAATTTACAATTACCAAAGATAGTTATTAGCATTTTGAGTTTCCAGTGCTCAGAACATTTAAAGGTGAGGTATGCAGCCCTGCATACTGAGATCCAAAGGATGGCAGATAGACATAGGAAGTTCCTCATTTATTTCAGTGAGAAAAAGAGAATGTAAGATCAGGGGAAAATCCCTCCTATTCAGATTGGAGACAACTTTCCCTTGGTGTCTCCAGTAACTCTGTTTGAAGGATAGTTACTACCATTTTTTAATATGAGAAGAGAGTAGTCTTGCAATTAAATTGCGTACCTCAGCATTAAGGGTTTCATATGCGTTTCTCAGTTTTCCTTGCATTGTGTGAGTAGGGTAATTGCTTTGCTTCCTCATCTGAAAAAGTTCGTCTATTTCCAATTTGTCACCATTAAAAATTCAGTTATTGCTAGAATAGTATTTGATGTTCTCTCTTCTACCTAAGCTCCACACAGTGCAGGAATAGGCTTGGGTAAGTAGAAACAGTAGTAATACTTTCATCCTTAAAACTAATAACATATGATCCTTCTGTAGAGAACCTAGTAAGCTGGCATCTGTCTGCAGCAATGTAGAAATACTGTATCTGTGGTGGGACTAGGCTGAGAAAGTTACTGGAAGCAGTAAAATTTAGCAGGTGTTGCTGAAGAAAACATGGATGCATAGATAACTACAGTCTTCTACCTTGGATGTTCCTCTGGATCTGCACCCATAAGGCACCCTTGTTCATCTGCTGTCACAAAGCTCCATCTCATCCGGCTTCCACTAAATCCTTGTCCTTGACAGTGGTATGTTAATTGCCTAGTCAGAACCATAATTGTAGCTACACTTGTGATGTTTGCATATAATTTCCAAGAAATTTTGATGTTTAATTAAGAGAGAAAATGTTTACAAAGATATTCTTAAAGTATCATTTTTAGTGAACTAATGCCAAATTGTGAAATGCAAAATTTCAACCAAATATGATTTAACAAACGGGAAACAAATTAGGTGCCACTTAAAAATGTCATTAACTCATGCAGAAATGCCTTACTTACTAACATCTTCAGATAAAAAATAATACTGTGCTTAAGCAAAAGCTAACTTTGATTTACACCGTCCAAGTGGAACCAGTCAGATGTTCCTTATATGGGAGTGCAATACTATCAGTGTACTTTTTCCTCTCCCTTATGCAATTGGTCATATTCCCATTGCCTTATATGTGCTGCAACAACAACTGACTCCTGCTAAACTGATATTGTTTCATATCATCAGACAGCATGACTGGGGAATGCTTCTGTGCTGGTCACAGACATTTTTATTCTTCTGCTTCTCTGCCTGGTGTATGGTCATAGGAAGAAATTCAGGTGTTTTTGTGTCATTACAATCTCAATTATCATCTGTTCCTTTCTAAAGATCAGTGAAGCAAAGGATGTAAAAAAAAAAATGCAAAAGACATTACATAAAAAATTGAGATTCTAAATTCTGCATGGCTTGACAAAGACCATTTAAAGTCTGGTTAAGGTTTGAGCATATCTGCATAAAACAGTGGCAAGAAATAACCCAAGTATTGCAATACCAGATGCTATAAACCTAGACTTGGAAGTGCACAGACTCCTGGTTTTGGATATTTCTTGGAGCTTCTATAGGAGTTCATTCGGGGTATCAAACTCAAAGGGTAGTAGCAGCCGTGAAAATGGTAGAATTCTGTACTAGTTCTTTTTTTTCTAAATGTAGAGTAGGTTCCCAGAAAGAACTTATTCTGATTTACATTATGCTCTATTTTTCATCTTTGAAGTGGTAGAGAAAAACCATGGAAAAAATGAAGTGTAGGGATGTAAGCAAATGAAGGACAGAAAAGCAAAGCTATTAAATGAGGTTTTGAGATGAAACAAACTATTTCATCATAGTGAAAGATTAACGGCAGTTTTAAGTCACTCGAATTTGGATTACTTTGCTCTTGCGTATGTTTTAAATGAAGTAGAACAGTTAGTAAACAACTTCAAGCATTTCTTTATGAACATTCAAACTTGTAAACTTGCACCAATGAATAAATGCAACCATTTGGAGCTGAAACTAGGGTCTAATTCTGTTGAAGTCCCTTGCAGAACCCCAAACTGACTCTAGTGATGAGGGTGGGGGACCTGCTCTGTACAGTAGGCATCCTCTAGCACATTGATGTAGTTGAAACACAGCTGCCTCAGAAACAGTAGCATGTTCAAAAGCTGGAACTACAGAATAATGAAGGGACTTCTTGAGGTTATCTCATCCAACCCCTGTTCTAATCAGGGATGGTTTAAGGCATTTGCTCAAGGACTGGCCTTGTCCAGTCAACTTTTGAATAACTTCTAGGAGGAAGATTAATCAACTGTGTAAGTTGTTCTCGTGGCTGATTTTTTTCCCGATACCTATCACCCATCACCATATTGCTGTGCACCACAAGGAACAGCATGACTCCGTCCTACCACTGCCTCGTCAGGCAGCATCTTGAGCTAGTTCCCCATTCGCCTTCTCCTGAAAACTGAATAAACCTGGCTCTCAGTTTCAATCTGCATGCCATGAACTTCAGCCCACCGTCCATCTGGCTAGCCTCTGATGGGCTCATTTCACTGTGACACCTCTGTATCCCTCCTAAAGTTTGTTATACACAAAGGGCAAGGGATGGTTTTGGTTTTTTTTCTGTATATGCTTGCAACATCCTTTTACTGAGTGTAGGGGGCAGGAGAGAAATTAATACAGTGGGGTACTAGTACCTGAAGAATCTTTTTTTGCTCATTTCTGCTGAGTAGTGCAAGAACTTTGCAGCAAAAGAAATTGTACATCTGCAACAAATACTTTTTATAATTTCAAATCAAACTGTTTTAGAACTGAGTCGTAATAATTTTTCTGAATGACTGAGGACAAATGAGGTTGCTAGGAAGCCAAATGTTGTTTATCTAGGGAGTTCAGAGGGAGGAATGAATTTAGATCCAGCTGTGTAAAAGTATGGAAATACTTATCCAAGACACTTACATAATCATAATTCTGTCCTACTTCATTTGCAGAGAAATATCGACCATATAACTTAACCAGAGTTCACAAATACCAAAATGTCATAGCCAGAGGTATAAAGTTTTGTGTGTTGTCAGAAGATGAAAAGTTAAGGTTCCACTCTAATTAAAGCTTCCTGGTAATTAAAAAAAAAAAAAATCTTAAATTTTCACACACAGATTCTGTGCACTATTTCAGTGGCTTTTAGCTAGAGGTAAATACAGCCCTGTTGTGAACACTGAACTTTACATTCTATGACACTCCCAAAGCCAAGAATCACGTAGTGAAGGCCATCGGGCATCTCTTCATACAGTTTTGCAAGAATGGTTTAGTTATCTTATCCCGCTGAAACCTCAGAGTAAACTTCAGCTTCCTCTTCTCTCCCTTACTAAATGCAAAGTTCTTCAAAAAGCAAGAACTCCAAATTAATATGAAAAGCTTCTCTTTCACTAAAGTGGTATTCTTTATCAGGAAAAAGAGAAATAGTGGATGTAAGCCACATTTTACAAATTAGGCTTATATAGCTGTTGTATTACACATCACCAATATAGCAACCTTCATTTTAATATCTATTTTGTGAAACTTTTGAAGTGATTGAAGTGAATATTAAACTGATTAAATGTTTCCATCTTTCTCCCTACATTGTTTGCAAAATGTCAATGTGTATATTAACAAAATTCTGGAAATTCAGAAAGGTAAAAAGCAAAGCCTGCACGCAGAGAGATGTGTAATCAAACATAAAATGTAAATTAAACAAAAGACACTTGTTTCATACACTGAACTTTTATTGCATTTGTAAATAGAGTCTTCTCTCCCCTCTGGCTGTCTCACATTTCTTCAAATTATTAGCATTAGAGAAGATATGAAAATTATAATCTAAGGGTAATTAAAATCAAGTTTTAAACTTCTGAACCACCAAAACTAGATAATTCAGAGTCTATTATGGAACAATGCAGTTAAAATTAATATATATGATTGTTAAATCAGCTTGAGGATGCAGCTAAATAGACATTGACAAAAGTTTTACAAGTTCTACTTACAAAAAGAAACTTAAATACTGTGATGCACATGCTTTCAGACATTCAGCCTGGAGGCTGGATCCAACAATGAATATCTCAGCCCTGAGTGAAAGTCAGGACCTAACCTGAGATTCACAAGCACATACCAAGGGCCAGGGGGCTAAGTGGGCCAACAGCTCGCACAGGACTTGCTGAAATTCTGCCTCACCTGAGTTTAAGCAATAAGAAAATGCATTTGGGCAGGACTGTCTGGACTGTCTGTATCATCCCTGATTCCTTTAATGCAAACCAAAGTGATATTATTTGGGACATGCAAGAGATTCATTGTAATCAAGCAAAGCAGCCGGTTGAATGTCTGTGCACTCCTTGGTATTGGGTGTTCTAGACACATCTACAGAGTTACAGGAAAGCACCAGCACAGAAAGGGTAGACAGAGGCAGTGGTGTTTTTTCTGTCTTTTGGTAAGTGTGAACCATTATGCATTAGGAACACAAGATTCAAGGGGCAGTAAAAGAAGACATGTGTGAGGGAGCATGCCTTTGCATTAATGTTACGGTCCATAGCAGAGAACAGTCTGAAGCCAGTCCGCAGTCCCTGCTCCTAGGGCTACTTTATGAATTTTAAACCAAGCAACTACTGAACAAGTTCCCATATACTAGTGAGAACAGATTTGGTAACCATATAATCCTTTTGGAGATAGGGGGAGAGCCTTAGCCTTACCTGTCATGCAGTTAGGGTACTCTTACAGAAAATATGAACTTAATTTCTCTTTGATATCTGAAAAGCCCAGGTGTACTGCTCCCTAGAGAAAAGATCTGGGCTAGAGTATAAGGTTGCCAGCACTTCTTTCTCTTACATCCATGTGTTTAATGGGAACAGCTGAAATTTAGCATTTCTATGGGCCTGGGGTACCTAGTTTGTGAACCCCAAACAAGCCCACATGTGAAACAGGGAGTACAATTGTCAGCAGATAGGAAACCAGGGTTTGGACCATAAATATTATCAATATTAAGGTATGCAGATGCTTCTTAAGGTACAATGTCAGTAGTTGGCATTTTTCTCTTAGTCGCTTCCATACCAGCTAATTTTCACTCAGTGCTTTATATATTTATTTTTTTTTAAATTAAAAACAATGCAGCTGCTTGCTTTCACCCTGAGGAATATGAAGAGTAATGTGAGGAATACTGTTCTCCAGTTGTGAAAGAGTGTTGTGGAAATACGTGCTGCAAACTGAAGAGGAAAGCTACCAGGTGTCAGGTGGTATGTTAGCTTCAAATTAGGTAAGTGCATTAAACTCATGTTTGCTCACACCTCTTTGTCTCGGAAGGGGTAACAGGGATGATGGGAACATTAGCAAATCAAGAATGTTTCTAGTACTGTTTTCTTTCAAACAATGAATATTTAAGTGTCATCTGTGACCCTTCCAGCTGTGACACACAACCAAATGTTGTTTCTCTCCATTTCTTGCAAGAACAGTTGAGCTAAGAAGCAAGGGAAGAAAACCAAGAACATTTGGCTGCTCAGAGAGTTTCTAAAACCAGACTGAAAATTGAGCTAGCTCCCCAGATGTCATAGTTAAGCATTTGCTTCCCTTGTCTCCAACCTGACAATTTTGGCTGGTTTCAGCAAGACCTGAAAGCTGATGGCAACTTATGTGAGAAACAGTTTTATACTCTGACTAGGTAAGTAAAAGAATTGCAATTTAAAGTAAGATGAGTGAGTAGAGCATCATAAACATCAGAGTGATTTGTATCAGTTACAACCTATATTGCCAGTCAAGTTGTTGTAATTTTTATCCCATGCTGTATTCTGGATTTGTATTTATTTTGAAAAGTAACCACCATTGTATATTTATGTTTGTAGTTTTGCTGAGCTACTAATCAGTGTTTTCTTCATGTGAGAAGATGTTTCAAACAATCAGTTAATTTCTGGGCTTTATTTCTTTATTTATTTGTAAGAGTATTTATAAAGGTAGATTTTATTTATGGTGATTGCCTTGGTCTAAGACAAATACTGGGGTGGAGACTCCAACAAATAAAACCTCCCCCTCTTTCACCAATACAGAGAGAAAAAATGTGAGTGAAAAAGTAACAGTTTACTGAAAAGAAATATAACAACTGTAACAATATGATGCCTTAGAGTTTTTGATTTTTTAATTGTTATAGACTTTAGCAGTAGTTATGTAGCGAATGTAGATTTTAAATGTAGCTGTATTATATTTCTCATGATATTATATCTTTTAACAGTATTTTCCAGTAAAAGTAACCACAGCAGCTTAACAGTTGTGTGCACCAAACCCCGTCCCATATCAATCCCTCAAAATTCTGGTAGCAGTTTATTCTTCTTATCAAGGTAGAATTGCAGAAAAACACCATAATCTCTGCACTAGAAGATGTAAACAAGGCACAACGGCCTTCAACTCTGCAACTTTGCAAAGCCTCCAAGGACTCAATATCATGAGAGGAGGATGAAGATGATGAAAGAGGGGTCCCAAACTCCCCCAGACTCAATTCCCGAGGGGGTGTACCGAGGGGTGGAAGAGGGCAGAACCGGGGGGTGGACAAGTGGGGATTGGATGGAAATCATTATAAAATCATAGAACCTGTATCTGAAGGCATGGGCGGTGGTTTGTATTCCTGGGGCCTGAAGGCTCATTAAAGCTTCTGCTCTCCTTATGTTATCTACAACCCAAATTGGCCTGGAGTGTTTTTTCTCCTCGGTCTTTTAGGCAACAAATACAAACAAAATGATTTAGGTCAATAATAGACAGAAATTGTTCCTATTCTCTTCCTCCTTGGTGCACAGACAGATGGTGGCTGACGTGCTCTCCCACTTGCCCCAGGATAACAAAGAAAGTATAGTGGAAGTCAAGTTCCTGTGGTTTAATGCCCTCCGCAACTAGACACAAAAACTGTGGGGAAACAGGGGCAAAGCTAAAACCTCAAAGAATATTTTGTCCAAAAAGGAAGTTAAGCTGCTGAGATGCTGGCGTGGATCCTGGTGCTGCAGTAGTATGGGTGCAGGCTCTCCCTCTCCTTTTCTCTGGCTCTCTCCAGAGGCTGGTGGCCAGGACTGAAGAAATGGCCGAGAACGGGCCAAAAGCCCTGGAGCAGCAGACGGCTCTGGGCAGTTTCCTTTCAGCTGGCAGTTCACAGCCAGATTTTGTGGGGCGAGAATTATGAGGTGGTGGCAGCCGCCCCTCTGTGCCTCTTGGCTGGGGACAGCTCCATTTGGGCTTGTCAGAAGTGAGTCTTGTCACCAACAGTGGCTGAGGTGCGTGAAGCAGCATGGCTGGCAGGGCTCACATAGCTACTCCCTTTTATTTTGCCCATGCCAGGGAAGAGATGTGCTCCCAGATGGAAGGAATTCCACTTCCACCCTGGCAGCCAGGACTACCAGCACAGGCTCCTTCCCCTCTGCCCTCCACCTGGCTGTGGTGAGGGGTTTGCTCTTAAAGAACAGTTCCTCCAAAGCAATTTTGGAAAAAGGGAATAAAATATAAAACCTACTTTAACCATGACAATGATGAATTAACTTATTCAATCCCTGTGCAGTATTGAAAGGATGTTTCTTCCATCGACAAACACAGTGTTTTTGATTGTTCAGGTTGCTGATTGCCAGCATACCCACTGCTGACCAGTCTTCCTTCTTAGCATTCTGCTTTCCCCCACCTCATTGATATTCCACAGATATTACTGATTTTTATTGTCCTGTCCTGTCTTGGACTATAAGTTTTTGCAAATGAGAAACATTACACTTCCACCTGTTCACAGCGTAGATTTACATTGCTTCCTTAGTTAAACATTTTGCTATTACTTATGAAGGTTACAAAGAGATTTTGGTTTTCTCCATCCACTGTTTTATTTCATTCTGATTAATGTTTCAATACCTGCCTCTCATTGTCTAACAATGGTGATAATTCCTTCTCCTTCTTATTATGACATAGAGTAGGAAACGTGTCTGCTAATGCTAGAGAAGGTGGAGAAAATTCTGTATAAATTGAAATGTAAAATAGCTGGCATTAAAAATGTACTGCACTGCAATGTCCTTTCAGTCATGCGTCGTGCCATTTCAGTTTGCAGTAGCTCAGACTAGATAAGATAAAGAGAACTGAAATGGGGAAAATGAGTAGTTCCATCTTGGCTGCAGTGAAAATATGATGACAATCATATTACAGTCTTCCTCAGCAGCATGGCTAATTAACTTTTATACTTTCTGAACACAATAGTTTATCCAAAATAAAGATCAAGAGAAACAAAAGTAATACTTCTAAGGTTTACTTTTTTGTTGTTGGGGTTTTTTTGCCTTTTTTTTGT